>JAECZD010000003.1:15877873-16477873 GCA_024349325.1 Pogonomyrmex californicus | reverse complement strand
CTTCGTATAATTAAAATCAAAATTCATACAATGATCTTTCTTTAAACTTGAATTGATTTAAAATAATGACTTAATCGCACTAGTCTTATAATTAGAATTGAACAATAATTCTTATAATTAGAATTAGAACTTAAGAAAAGATCTCGGTTTAACACGCTAACGTGTCGAGAGTTGAAATTAAAGTACTTGCATCCGATCGTAAGAGAGGATGTGTTCATGAGCCAGGAACCTTCCCGACTGGAGTCTCGATGTGAACTGTCCGAAGAAGCCTCTGTTACGTCACGGGCGGCGACGGTCCGCGGGAGCGGAATGCCGCGTAGCGCCGGACTACGGGGATCACGTCTGCCGGTTGGTAACGCTGCTAGCGATCGAGCGGTAAATCGCCAGTGACGAATCGGTCGAACTGGGGGAGGTATCGCGTACTCCTGACCGTCTCTATTCTTCGCGTTGAAATAGCGAGAGAGAAAAATTTAATAGACGTCGCGAAATGATGACGTCAGATGCAGGATTTGACTCGTCGATGTAATAGCGCCCTTCGGCGTTTTCGATCGTTTCTTCCTCTTCCTCGAACACTTGCAGGGCGGCTATGTATATCTCAGAACATTCGTCGCAATGCTCTATCTCGCGGATAATTGAAAGAGGGGCGCGACAGCACTCGCCGAAATCTAGGGGCCCGGTATATCCGAATTTAAATGAATGCGAGACGATACGTAAGCGTGCCCTCGGGTATCAGTTCCTTGCAGTGATAGCAGAGGACTTCTGCGCTATTAGGAAAACTGCTGGCGGCTGAATCGTTTACGCGACGGTAACCAAAAGCAGTGATGCAGCTTACTAAATTGACGCGATGGCGAAAGGCTGCGGCCGGATGAGTGCGCGGGTTGCGTGCGGTATTAAACCGAGGAAGGCATATCACGGCAATTAATTAGTAATTTTGGTAAATGCGAGGCGCGTTCGTGCATGTTGCTAAATAATATTTCAGAATATTTTCTAGACTGAGAAGTCTGAAATGAACACTGGAAAGAGCATTCCTCGAGTGAAATCGTCGCACGAGACAAAACTGTACCCAAAAAAACAAAGGGGTCGTAAAGCCCTTCCGGCCGAGTCGCTTTCCTTATTTTTTGTGCGATAGACGATCATGTTTACGCTGACGCAACGAAATTCTTCTACGATGGAAGCGTCGTTTCGAAATATACACGTGGCGCGTAATTTTCATATATTGTTTAATGAGATAATTGCAATAAACGCGGCGAGGCCCTTACATTTAAATCAACGAGATGACGCGAGGATTCCCACGCGCGAGAGGCTTATGTTTCATTTATTGAATCAATTCACCTACTGTGGCTTAAGATGCTCTTCGCAGGTACTTCTCGAGGGAGATCCGAGGCCGGAACTGGAGTTCGCTCGTCGAAGCGGCAGGCGCTGACGGGGCCGGTCCACTCCTGTCGTGCACCAGGATACTCTCCGTCGAACCTGGTAGTCTCGCCGATGGCTTCGTTATGGTCGAAAATGGATGCCACGTGGAGGTCGTACTCCAAGTGTCAAATCGAGATCTTCCGACCAGCGCGATTCTTCCTACCTTTCGGCATTCGCGTGAGGCTTCGATTGTTCAATTGTTAAACAAAGGTTTTCAAAGGGTTATCGTTCAGCGGCGAGCCAATTCACGTTGCGTTTCGGCTTCGCGTGGGAACGATTGAATCTATCGCGGACAAGAATTTCAAGCCCCCGTCGTGGTAAGTGCGGATGAACGCACAACACCTGCTCCGGGAGAACCTTGGCGTTTTTGCTATAATGGACGATAAATCGATTTTGAGAATTGTTTAATAACGCCTGAAACCTCACTACCTCGCGAACACTTTCACTAACCGATGCGGTAACGGTATGTACGAAAGAATGAACACGTGGGAATTCACTTATAACAGCAATATATTTAAATATTTAAGATTAATATTTAAGATTATATATTTAAATATTCAAGATTACACTCACGAAATATTACTCAATAATACAAGATATACGATCGAGATTATTTAGAACTAGGAATTGAAATGAAAAATTGGAGATTGAACTAACTACGAATTAGAATTACGCACTAGAAATTGAACTACGTACTAGAAATAAAAGTGAGACGCTCGTGACACGTGTTAACGGTTTCGCGGCGCGTACAGAAGTGTCGGTGTTTCGGCGGGCACTGCAGTACTCGGCTGCGGCGACGCGATTGCGCAAGATGGCGGACGGCGTGGGTACGCCAACGCACGTGGCGCTAGCGTGACATGAATCATGGAACTAAGCTAGATGCACATGTCTATGGCGTGCATTGGTCAGCCAATCAGAACGCGGCTGACAGGGGATGATGCGCAGTAACAGTAATGTAAGCGTTATTTATAATAACAGTGTCCTGTGCTCGATTAAGTTAGTAACACTAATATCATTAATACTTATCATTAACATAGTTATTGTATTTATTATATTTATTATTATATTTAAGTGTGTAAGCGTTTCCTAATTATGAGACACATATTTTATTAAATATTGTTGTTTATAACTAATAAAAAAAATGGTTAGGGTAATTGCTTACAGAATATATGTATTTTATTAAGTATTAATATTTATGATTAGGAAATTATGAAGGAAATGGTTATGGTAGCATTACATCTAGGTAATAGTGGTGGGGCGCGCCGTGTCGTGCGGAACGGCAGGAGAGCCAATGACCATTCTCGATCGCCGATCCGGCGGTAAATAGTGTTAAGGCTGTACTATATGTGCAGAGAAAGGAAAAAAATATATGGTGGCTCTCCGGACATTACAATAGCTAGGATAATAAAGCTAGATATCGACACGATGATTCATGGATACGCGCTACATAGAATCTATGAATGGAGCATCTGCTGGGAACCGTATGGTCATCAGTTACTAACCTATTACTGCACATGAGAAAGTCGATAAATCAGCCCGACTCGCCTAGCGTCGAACGCCTCATGCCGACACAACAGACCGCCGTGGACGAGCCGCCGCCAGCATCGGCACCCAGGAAGAATGAAAATAGAGAATATGTGCGCTCATACAGCGAACTATAAAAATACCTACATGAGGACATTGTTTAAAGACTGTAAAGTGTAATCAATGTTAGTGAATAAGAAACGTATGAACTAAGAACGTCTAATCTTACCAACGCCATACGAGAAAATGTCGCACAGTACGCTCGACATTTTCTTTCCGAAAGGGGAGGTGTAACGTCCGGAGAGCCCCCATATATATTTTTTTCCTCTGCATATGTAATACAGCCTTAATACTATCTACCGCCGGGTCGGCGACCGAGAACGGTCATTGGCTCTCCTGCCATTCCGCATGACACAACGCGGCCCATCACTATTACTTTACCTAAATGTAATGTTATCATAACCACTTCCTCCACTAATTATAAACTAATTATTAACATTTAATAAAATACATATATTCTATAGTCGATTGTCGTAACCACTTTTCTTTATTAGTAATAAACAATAATATTTAATATGTACCTTAAATATACTTAAATATAATAATAAATATAATAAATATAATAACTATGATAATGATAAGACCATATTAATTATATTAATGTTACTAATTTAATTGAGTATAAGACACTATTATTACAATAACGCTTACATTACTGTTACTGCGCATCATTCCCCGTCAGCCGCGCTCTGATTGGCTGACTAATGCACGCCATAGATACATACATCTAGCTTAGCTGAAATAATTCATGTCACGCCAGCGCCACGTGTCACGTCCCAGCGCCGAGAGTACCTCTAGTCATGTCAAATGTAAATTTTTCAAAAATTTTTAATTATTTATGACTGACTGTATCAGGAGATAGCACCGTAAAAGCTTTCATATACATATAATAAAAAAAATATACCGCTTAAAATTTTTTAAAGATTTATACAAAATGGCCGTTCCTTACCATAACCTTATGGCGCTACTACAGCCTTAATGTTCCTAGTAAATTTTCCCTAGAACCTCACTAACAAAAAACAGAACATACCGAAATCACTTCTCCAGACTGTTCAGTAAAGTAACAAAGAAAATAGGGCTTAATATCGCATCCTTATCTAAGCATTTCAACATTAACAACAAAATCTTAACAAATTAATATAAAATAGTAAATAATGAATAAAAAACAAATGTAGGAAATATAACCTCGCCCACGTAATACACGAAAACTATAACAAAACAATTATCGGTACATTGTAATATTTTTATTAACAATTAATAAACAAAATCATATAATTATATAAATAACAAAATACCAACCAATTTCTTTATATCGTCAAATATAACTTCAGAAACTAAGAAACCTTTGTATATCAAATTTTTCACTTTTGTTCCATTTTAATAATAAATATAAAAGTTAATAACAAAATTAATAACAATAGAAAGGATATGAATAAGGAATAAAAGTCATAATAACAAAATCCATGACAAAACATTTATTCAACAGTTCACCTGATACATATCCTTATCTCAAGGATAAATTTTGTTGATGTCCTTATATGAATATATTTTCCCTGTATAAATACATTCTCCATCGAAAATCCTTTCGAAAACATAAATACAGTTTGTGGCTACGATTCTTAATTCTCAAGATATAAACAAAATTAAGGGTATATGAAAGCACACACACACATATATACATATATACGTACATTATACATTTCCTTATAAGATATAGTTTCCTTTATGAAATTATATAAACAACCCCAATAGAAACATATTTTATCTCAGAAAAGAAATTCTACGATTTAAATTTCGTTTAATAAAATTTACAAATAAATAAATTATTATATTAACAAATAATTATTATGAAAGATTTGAACAACACACAGGAAATCCTGCAACTTACCTCATTACACATAACTACCTAACTCGCACCGTTTAGAAGATATTTAAACAATTATAAACTTGCTTACATACACTTACCTCAAAAACTCAAATCAGTTCAGCAGGCAAATCTCCGTATATAAACCAGTTCAACTTCTAGAAACCTTCATCCTAGACTTATATTTATAATTGTTACTTCCCGTTTTTCATTAACATTAATCCTATGGCTACGACAAAAATCTTGAATATTAATATGCATGGAAAAATACCCTAACGATTCAACCAATCACAATCAGAGCCATTTTGTATCTGAAAACATTTAATAAATAATGTATTACAAATGTAAAAAAGAATTATACTGATATATTTTAGATATACTAATTATACGATGTAATCATTATTATTATAAAAATTGTAAAGTATATCTAAAACGATATTGCGATGATTAATATTTATTATAAAAGCTTAAATTCAAGCAAACTATATGTTTGTTAATTATAAGAAAGAAATTATTATAACGAAGTATAACTCTTTGAAAACAAAAATAGGTCGACCGAATAGTCATAAGTGTGACTCATGGTCAGTTTGTAAGCGAAAATAGCCCAACGTTAAATGTCAAGGCCGCCATAATACTTAGTCACAAGTGTGACTCATGATCAGTTTGTAAGCGAAGACAGCCCAACGTTAAATGTCAAGGCCGCCATAATATTTTAGTACCACGAGTCATCGCTGACTCATAGCAAATGTAGGCTAAGGCGACCAATAGAAAACTATGTCAAAAACAAATAAAAGGTTTTAAACGCGTGAATCATAGCTGACTCATAATGAAAGTAGACTAACATTAGGCTTTATTCAGACCTGTAAAATCATAACATTGGAATTTAGGTCACCCCCTACTTCCATGTTTTGGCAACATATAAAAACCTCAAGCGACGATACCTTTTGCACTCACTCACTTACGATTCACTCTTACGATTCACACTTACGATTCGCACTTACGTTTCCCAATCCACGGGCACTTACATATTTGCATTCACACTCGTATTCGCATTCGCACTTGTACGTATACTTACATTTTTGCACTTGTACTTCCACTCGCACTCGCTAAATATATATATATATACATATATATATATATATATATATATATATATATATACATATTGTTACGTCAAAACCGCGGGGACCTCTCCGATAATCTCAGCGGCAAATTATTGAAAATGCTCTCGAGGAATTTCGGCAAATTACATGGCTGACCTTGCGTTTAACCAGACGTCGGGTGATTATTTGACTGTAAGCGGATCAGTGCAACGGAGAAATTGGTTAGCCGGCGCGATAAAATGCCGTCGGGAGCGGGATTCGTCTCGTCAAGGTAATATCGTCCGCAGATGTTCTCTATGGCGTTACCTAATTCCCTGAGCACTTCTAGAGACACGGTGAAAACCTCGGTGCATTCAGGGCAAAGCTCAATGTCGCGGACTATTACAAGACTGGTACGGCAGCAATCGCAATGATCCCGGGCGGAAGTATACCCAAACTGGAACGCGTGGGTCAATTCAAGACGATACGTAAGAGTCCCCTCCGGTATTTCTTCCTTGCATCGAAAGCAAAGATATTCGGCACTATTAGGGAGTGACTCGGCGATAGCGTCGTCTATGCGTCGATATCCAAACGTGGTAAGGCAACGCACCGTACTCCTACGATATCTGTATACGGCGCCTGGGTGAGTGCGCGAATCTCGTGGCTCGAGAAAACAAGGCGGGCACATTACGTCAAATAACGGGAATTAATATTACGCGGCGAATATTTAATGTTAAAATGATATTTCGAAACTGGAATATTTCCGTGCGCAACGATAAAATGGCTCAAAACCCTACATGCCTTAGGGGAAAGTGGCAAGGGAGGCAAAAAAAAGGGGTCGGTCGTAAACCCTTCCGGTAGAGTGATGCAACTATGCGGCGGTCGGTCGACGCGAACAAAGCGAATGACGCAACCCGAAAGAATCCTGAGCGCGAGTACTCTTATATTCGTTCACATCTAATTTCTTTATACTTGATATTTCACTGCTGTAAATGTATGCTCGATGAGAAAACGCGAAAGCAATCGGGAATAAAACTCAATGTAAGATTCTCACTTACCTTTCGGTGTTTACTCTGCGCAGATACTCCTCGAGGGAGATACGCGGTCGAAAGCTGCTTCCCTGGTAAGCTGCTACGGGTACGGATGGGGCTGGTAAGGCGCTCCAGAGGCGATCGTGCACGAGGAGTTCGTACTCGCCGTCATAGGTCACTTCTTCGCCGATGATTGCGTTATGGTCGTAAATCGCGGCCACGTGGAGGTCGTATTCGAGTCGCCGAAGTGCGTTGTTACGACCCGCGCGATTCTTCCGTGCCTTAGGCATTCGGCAGAGGCTCTAGGCGTATATTATATTTAATTAAAAGGTTAGGGTTAGGATATTGCATTCGGCTGCGAGCCAATTACGCCTTATGGTTCGGCGTCGCGTTGGAATGCATGAGCTACCGCGTGCGAAATCCGATGTTTCCTTTGTGGTAAGTGCGGATGACGCACAACACCTTGCCCCCAGAAACGATCGGAATTCTTGCTTTAACTGTTAATTGTTCGGTAAAAGAAGACTTGAATTTATGATGAACGCCCGTTGCCTCTTTAGCCTCGCGAACACATCCGTTTATCGGAATCTCGGAGACAAGGAATGAAATAATGAAGAACACGTGGCGTTAAATAGAAATCGTTATATTTAGATATTCATTGAATTTACACTCACGGAATATTAACACTATATATATCAAACTAGAATTTGAACTATTAATAGGATTTGAACTAAAATTAGAAATTGAAACACGCTTATACTTGAACGAGACGATGCTCGCGCGGTGTTCACTAGTCGACGACGCGCACAAGAGTGAACGAGTATGGCCGCGTGTTGTAACGCGTGCCTGCGGCGGCGCTGTTGCGCAACATGGCGGTAGCGTGGGTACGCCAACGCACGTGGCGCAAGATGGCGGATGGCGTGGGTACGCCAACGCACGTGGCGCAAGATGGCGGATGGCGTGGATACGCCAGTGCACGTGGCGCTCGCGGCGGTTATAGACTATAGAACTAGACTAGACGTACATATCTGTAATGGTCGTTGGTCGGCCAATCAGCGCGCGGCTGACTGGAGATAATGCGCGCAACAGCAACGCGAGCCTTATTATATTAATAATTTTACAATTAATTAGATTTATTGTTAGCATAATTTTTTATTGTTATTTATCATATTATTTATTATTATTTAATTTTATTACTTATTTTAGGAAAAATGCTTACTATTGTCGGTTATCTAATAATTTGCAACCTACGGGATTGCCTATATTATTATAATACTTATATTTATTATAGTGTATATTTACTGGCGGTAAGGCGCATCACGTGGTATGTTGACGGCAGGAGAGTCGATTATTGCCAACTTTAGCGACTAGAATAGTGGCGCTTCTGCGCAGGTGGGATAAAAGGAGAAGGAAAAATTTTACCCGTTGGCTCTCCTGACGTCACAATATATATATCTATCATTTATAACAGTGAATAAATTCCGATTCAAATACCACAAGTGTGATATTATATTATTCCTTATTCCCAAAATCGAAAACTCTTTCCTGAAAATAGAAGTCACTTTGACATTCCTGTTACCCACTTCCTTTGCAGTATCTAATCCTGAGGTTTTACCCTCTTAACCGCATGGAAAAGAATCTCACAAATAACGTGTGAGTGTAGCGGTCAAGGATCTGTTAATTTCGGCTCCATCCGACCTACCAGAATCTCCTAGGACGTCACATTAGTCGATGTAACTCGAGAATTAGACTTAGCGACATTATCGAGCTGTAAAAGTAGTGTAGGCACGATAGAATGGAAAACAATATATAGAATGCACAGGGATACTTTCTGGGGCGAAGGGACGAAAATCACAATTTGCAATAACTTAACCAGCATACCTGATAACGAAAACCGGGATGAGATAATTAGAGAGTGCCACGCCTCTGCAATGGGTGGACACAAAGGCATAACTAAAACGTATAATCGGTTAAGAACGCGATACCACTGGCCCAGCATGAAACGGGATGTACAGAACGTAATAAATAACTGTCGGGAATGTCACATAAAGAAACTAGTCCGAATAAAACCAAGACACCCAATGATCCTAACGGATACACCCGATAGGGCGTTTGATAAAGTTTCTATGAATATTATGGGACCGTTACCGACAACCTCCGCCGGAAACGCCTATATTCTAACTATTCAAGATCTGTTGATAAAATATTCAATAGCTGTTCCTTTAAGAAACCCCGCGGCAATCGACGTAGCCGAAGCATTTACTAACGAGTTCATATGTATTCATGGCGCCCCGAAAGCTCTACTGACAGACCAGGGGACACATTTCCTTAATAATCTAATGCGAAATATTGTACGGAAATTCCGGATAAAACATTATGAAACCACAGTGTACCGACCGCAATCGAACGGCTCCATCGAGCGATCCCATCAAGTTCTATGGGAATACTTAAAGCAATTTGTGAATAAACACAGCGACTGGGATTGTCATCTTAGGCTAGCAAACTTCTCATATAACACCAGCGTACACGAAGGGACATTATTCACTTCCCACGAGTTAGTTTATGGTAGGTTAGCGAGAACTCCTACTAGCGAACCGGTGTCAGACGACAATGAAAACGAAAGCTATACGCGTTACCTAACGGAATTATATAGTAAATTTTCCGAGGCTCAGGCAATGGCCAGACGTAATTTAATAAACGCTAAAATAAAATCTAAGAAATATTACGACAAGCGAGCATTGCAGAGAAACTTTTGTATAGGCGATCAGGTATATTTACTTAACGAACCAAGGAAGAATAAACTGTCCGACCAGTATTCTGGCCCGCATAAGATATTAGAGATTTTCAAAAATAATAACGTAAGAATTGCGTTAAAGTCAGGGAAAACGCGCGTTGTATACATAGAAGTTAAAGCGACCGGGGAATCGGAGCTCACCAGCTGACTCCCCATCAGACGGCACTTCGAGGAGTAAGGAGTGTGCTGCTCTAGTCAGTTACCGACGGACCCCAGACAAATCAACATGTCGATAATCGTTACCATCGCCTGCATCTTCTTACCAGCAACGGTTTACGGCCTCACAGGATATGACTGTGGCGGAACGGAACTCAACATTACCACTCTCTCCCTCCTTGACGTAGGAGACTGCGACGTGGAAGATATCGAACTAGTCAAAACATCCGTTCATATACAACTACTTCAGACAGCCGAATACGAGACAATCTCTGCATACCAGTGCAAAGTTAATGTCACGTCACGGGCGGTGGCCGTGTTGTCAAGCAAACGTGGCACCGGACAAAAGCGGGAATACGCTCGTCTCTCGGCGACGCTGCCAGCAATCGAGCGGCAAATCACCAGCAGCGGTTCGGAAAAGTTAAGGAGTATTAACGTACAAATCCCTGATCACTAGAATAAATGTGCGATTGAGCAGCAGGGAATCTAATTCTTAGCATTAACTTGATCGCGTCTAGCTATTATTCCTTACGGTTAAGCAACGAGACGGAAAAGTTCGTGAGTCGGCGCGAGACAATAACGTCAGAAGCAGCGTTAGTATCGTCAAGATAATATCGAGCGCGGACGTGTTCGATAGCCTCTCCCTCTTCTTCAAGTACTTCTAGGGCAACAACGAATACCTCGGAGCACGTGTCGCAGTGCTCGATTTCGCGGGTTATCGAAAGCGGGGTACGACAACACTCGCAGTAATCTTAAGGCGCGGTGAATCCGAATTGAAATGAATGAGTTAATTCCAAGCGGTAAGAGAGGGTGCCCTCGGGTATCAGTTCCTTACAACGATAGCAGAGAAACTCGGCGCTATTAGGATAATCGTCGGCAACTGAATTATTTACACGGCGATAATGCAGCTCACTGAACCGACGCGATGTTGGAATACGGCGGCTGGGTGCGTGCGCGAACCGTGGGTGGTACCAGACCGAGAAAAGCACATCACACTAATTAATTAATAGTATCCGCGAAGGTAAAACGCGTCCATGCGTGTTGAATAATGTTACGGAATATTATCGGAACTAAAAGTTTTGAAGCAAGCATTTAAGAGTGCATTTCCCGAGCGAAGTCGTCGGACGAGGCTAAAACTATACCTAAAAAAAACAAAGGGATCGGTCGTAAACCCTTCCGATCAGGCATTCCCTGAAAGTATCCCTGAGCATTTTATATATTGTTTTCCATTCTATCGTGCCTACACTACTTTTACAGATCGATAATGTCGCTAAGTCCAATTCTCGAGTTGTGTTGACTAACGAGCCTATTGCAGTTCGGAGGGCTTGCATCTCTATTAGCGCAGAAGTTCCCCTACCTTGTTCAATTACCATGGCGATTATGTAACGTTTTTTATCACGTATTACTTTTACTTTTCCTATCGATAATTCGTCCATGGGGGGATATCTGTTATTTTCCTTTAGATCGAGTGCTCCTTTGTCTAGGGGGTCACCGGTTTGTGAAACGAATATTGCCAAATTATCTTTTCTCCATGACAATCGTTCGTTTGTTTCGTTTAGAAATCGTCTCTTAAGTTCGAAGGGGGTATTGACTCTGTCTACCAGCGGTTCGTTTTCAGAGTCATCGCCAGAGCCTGTCTCGTCATGGTCGTCATTGTCTGAATCTAGTTCCGTGCTCTCCTTATCGCTCAGTGGAATGTCGGCATGCGATCCGCTCGGCTCTTGAGAGTTATCTTTGTTTACGTTACTAAAAAGGGATTCGTCTGAGTCGTCGTTAAGCGGGGTCGCATGTTTCTGCGGTCGGACTGGGAGAATCGGGTTACGTGAGAGCGCGTCAGCGTTGCCATTTATTTTTCCTGCTTTATAGATTACTTCATATTCATATTCAGCTAATTTAAGACGCCATCGAATCAAACGCGAGGATCTTTTACCGAATGAAGCCAGGTCAACGGTTTATGATCGGTAACTAGTTTAAATTTACGCCCATATAGGTAGGGACGGAAATGATTTACGCAGTATACTATTGCCAGCAACTCCTTTTCGATGGTTGAATAATTCTGTTCGGCGGTATTCAGTATTCGCGATGCATAAGCTATAGGTAGATCTTTTCCTATTTCGCCTTGACTGAGTACGCCTCCTACAGCACTTTTGGAAGCGTCGGTCGTGACAATAAACGGGCGCGTGAAATCAGGGTATTGTAACAGCGGTTCGGTACACAGAGCTGTTTTTAGACAATCAAAAGCGCGTTCCCGCGACTCCAGCCATTGGAAAGGTGTGTCTTTTTTCAACAATTGAGTGAGCGGTTTCGCTACCTTAGAAAAGTCAGGAATAAATCGCCTGTAATAGCCAGCAAGGCCCAGGAATTGTTTAATGTTTTTTAACGTTGGCGGGCCGCGGAAATCTTTCTACCGCCTTTGTTTTCTCGGGGTCAGGACGTACCCCGTCCTTTGTGATTACATGTCCAAGATATGTTACCTCTTTCCGCAAGAATTCACACTTGTCTGGCTGCAATCGCAGTTTCGCGGTTCACAGTCTGTTCGCCAACTTATTAAATTTAGCTTTGTGTTCCTTTAGGGAACTAGCATATATTACGATATCATCGAGGTAAACGAATAATTCTATTCCTTGGAGTCCGGTCAGCATTTGATTCATAAGCCTTTGGAAAGTCGCCGGAGCGTTTTTTAATCCAAACGGCATTCGTTTGAAATGATAGTGCCCATAGGGCGTAGAAAAGGCTGTCTTTGGTGCGTCGGCCTCATGCATAGAAATCTGGTGGAAACCGGACGCCAAGTCAAATATACTAAAATACTTAGCGCTGCCTAATTGATCTAGTATTTCTTCGATGTTAGGCAGGGGGTACGCGTCCCCTATCGTTTTTTCATTTAACGCTCTAAAATTGATAACCATCCTCCATTGTTTATTGCCTTTGGAGTCTGGTTTTTTGGGCACTATCCACAAGGGAGAATTGTAAGGAGATTTTGAAGGTGTAATCACATCATTTGCCAAAAGTTTATCGACTTGTCGCGTAATTTCTTCCTTATGGATAGGGGGAAAGCAATACTGCTTAGTGTTTATTGGTTGTTCGTCGCGGGTAATTATGCGGTGCGAACATACGTCTGTGTGATCTAAAGAGTCTCCTGGCACTTGGAAAAGATCTACGTTGTTTTTTATTAGGCCTTTGACATGGCTTGCTTCAAATTCGTTCAAATGTTCTAAGCGGAGTAGTTTCTCGATATCGGCAATTCTATCGTTGAAATTCGTGGCTTCTACTGAATTAATTTGGGAGCGCCGCGCGGCGGGTCTAGCTTCCTCCGCGCGTTTGTTAGACAATACTTCGATAGCTTGTAACTCGATTGTAGGGACCGGCACTTTGCGGTCTGTGTTTCCCGTATTAATCGCATGGAGGTAAGCTCTGCCACAACGATTCGTAACAATTGCCTCGCCTATATATATTTCCGGTTCTGTCGCGATGCGAGGGACATAGCCTATTTGCATATCATGATTTAATATGTTCACATAGAAAGCAGCGCGGGATCGCGCTGGGATTACTATCGATTCGTGTTGCGAAAAGGGCAAGGGGATCCCTTGCCATATTACGACTTTCTTTGCGAAATCTATCGTGGCATTATCGCGTAGGAATTCGGATCCTAAGATCCCTTCCTGTTTTATTGGAAAGTCGTTCGGCACAAGATGTAATTTAATTTTATTTCCGAGAAATGTCGTATTGATTGACCCCAAAGTGGGGATGGTACCTTCTGTTATGCCACTAAGGAATAGCAGGTCATGTTTGATTACTTCTGTCTCACCCCGTACATTACGTTTCTTTATTAAATTGGGGGCGGCCCCGGTGTCTACCATAAATCTTACGCGGGGTAACAACCCGTCGATAGATACGCTTACCGTTGGCGCGTGACTGAATTCGTTAGGGTTTAAAGTGGCTATTCTGATTTTTGATTGTTCGCGCTTGTTATATTTTCCGTCGGATTTATTAAGTTTATTGGACGCGTTGGTCGCGGCTGATCCGCCCTCGCCGCGTCCTGTCTGCGGGGCGAATCGTTCGCGTTTCCCGACTGGCGCTCCTTATAGTATTGCCTTTTTCTACACTCGTCGATCTCGTGCCCTGGGTTTTTGCAGTATCTGCACCATTTAGTTTGTCGTTGATTTTCAACGACGCGCGAGTTCTCGTTGCTTCGCTGAAACGAGCCAGCCCTATCGGCATATGTCGGGCGGGCGACGCGGCTAGTGTAGGAATTGTTTGTATTAGATTGTGATATCACGGGCGGTGTATCCGCATACGCCCTTCTGGAATTGTTTTCTCCGCGACGCGGTGGGTCCAGGTATCGTTGCGCGTTATCTTGCTGTGTACGGGAAGTGTGGTGCCCGGATGTTTGTCGCGGTATCGGAGATATGCGGGCGCTGTCTAATCTGTCTAATCGTCCGGTCGGTTATCATATCGTTGTTTTTCTAAACGGGAAGTGTAGTGTCCGGATGTTCGTCGCAGTATCGGCGATAAGCGAGTGCTATCGAGCCTTCCATCCGGCCGATTACCATATCGTTGTTTTTCTAATTCTTCCCTCTTGGCGATTGCCTTGGCGGCGGCAAAAGCATCGGACGGACAATAGTAATGCTCGGATTTGAGCTGTAATCTGTATACCGTTGGGAGTCCCTCACAAAAACTCTGAGCGGTGAGGTCATCAATCTCCCTTGTTGTCTAATTATCGAGAAAGCCCCGAGCACGACGTTCTCCGTCTCGGATGGCCGCACGTAACTCTTTGACGCGGTCTATGTAATCGAGAATATGTTCACGAGCTCCCAGGTGTATCGCGGTTAATTCTCCCCTGTACTGCGCGACTGTTTTGAATGACCCAAACGCTTCTACCAAAAGGTCGGATAATTGAGTTACCGAATCGCACGGCTCGTCTGCTACTGCCGAATGCGCTCGGCCGCGAAATTTTGCTATCAACATCGCTCTGGAGTACCGGTCGTGGGGATTCGAGAGAATATACATATATATATGTATATTGTAATATATGTATATGTGTGTATGTCATTGTATTGTTGACGTGTTGTTCTAAACACGTTATTGCGATAAATATCATCACATGCCTCGGTAGTCGAAAGGATAAGATGCCTGCCCGGTAAGCAGGAGATCCAGGTTCGATTCCTGGCTGAGGTGGTATTTTTTCGCAAAATAATTACGAGTTTTCACGACTGGTTCGTGGTCGGGCCCCGCCGTGACGCACACCCTCCCTTTTTATTCGGGGGCTCGAGCCATGCTTGATGCAATCTCTCCTGCCGCCCTGCAGGGGGACCCATTGTTCTCTCTTCGCCTGTTTGAAAAAATGCGGCTTCGCCGCGCTTCACTCAGAGGGAATAATTGGTTTTTCCGGCTCTACTTTGCAACGAGAGAAACCGTGTAGCTTCGATGACGTTGGCGACTGAGAAGTGATGGGATCGAACAAGCGTAAGCGGTGGAGCACTGGCGCACCAGGAGGATTATTTGTATATTTGCCAATGGCGTTGGAGGGTGTCGCCGCTGCAGTCCGACCTGCATCCATCGAGTGAGAGACCAACATCGCTCTGGAGTACTGGTCGTGGGGATTCGAGAGAATATACATATATATATGTATATTGTAATATATGTATATGTGTGTATGTCATTGTATTGTTGACGTGTTGTTCTAAACACGTTATTGCGATAAATATCATCACATGCCTCGGTAGTCGAAAGGATAAGATGCCTGCCCGGTAAGCAGGAGATCCAGGTTCGATTCCTGGCTGAGGTGGTATTTTTTCGCAAAATAATTACGAGTTTTCACGACTGGTTCGTGGTCGGGCCCCGCCGTGACGCACACCCTCCCTTTTTATTTGGGTAATTTTTCGTAATTAGCAGGAAGTATATCGCGGGCTTGACGGCATGCGCTTAAGAATTTCGAAAGGGGAATATTATATCCATCGAAATATGGTACAAATTTGGTCGCCTCTCGGTATGTAATTTTAGGAGCAGGCGGAAGCTCAGATATCAAATCATTCAGTTCGCTTATCAATACGGGCGGTTCTGAAAAGCGTTGCCCCGACGGGCATTCTGCAGGTTCACGGCGTGTATCTACTTCTCGTCGTAATGAATTGAAATCGCCTCGTAAAATAGTAAGAGCTTCCATCATTTCGCGGAGCATCGTGTTACTATTTTCGGCCTTGCACCTCTCTTTACGCAATGCGCGGAGTTCCGCTTGGCATTCTGCTCGCTCGCGAACCAGAGCCTCCGAATCGGCTTGTATCTATGGTTGCTCGTTGGCTCTTAAAGAATTCAGTGCCCAAAATTCCATCCTGTCAAATAGGAAATTTATCCGTAACTACACGGAATAATATATCGACGTCGAAAATGTATACTTTTGTTACGCCTATCGTACGAGTTCGACCTTTAGTTAGTCCACTTAGCTCAAACATCATTTTGGTATCGATGGGCATGTTTTCATGAAGGCAGGTTTCTTTTATTATATTAATATCAGAACCCGTATCTATCATAAAGTTTGCTCGTTCGTCAACCAAATTTTTGCTTGGTAGTATAACGGAAGGTGGTTTCCCAATTTTATTACATGCGACGTTTATTACACTGGCGTTTCCTCGCGGTTCTCGTTCGGAATTACCAGGCGCACTCGCGGGCGTTCGTTCAGCGCTGTGCCCGCTCTCGGTTTCCCGGAGCTTCTTGCGATCTGTTACGTTGAGAATTTTCAAGAATTCGATTTTCAAACATTCGGTTTCCGATTCGATTTTCTTGATTTCTCACATTATTGTTGTACTGCCTTTTTCGACATTGTTCTAAGCTATGCCGTGGTATTTTGCAATATCGACAAATTAATCCCATATTTCTTGAAGTAGGGAAATTTTGTCGGTTGTTTTGATTAATGTTATAATTTTGATTTCGCGGATTTACATTGATTCCCGGGTTTCGTGGGTTTAGAATTCATGGTTGTACGTTCTGCATTCAGCTCGCTTATGACCAAGGTTTTTGCAAAAAGAACAGACTTTAGGCTGCCACTGTACATGAGAAATTTGAGCGAGGGGATTAAAAGTACTACACGACTGAGAATTGTGACATATCCAAGACAATTATTATACCTTATAGACTGCATTAATCCCTCTGTTATTCTCATACGTTGCATATGCTCGTTATATTCGCTTTCAGCTTTTATGGCAGAATCTATTGCGTTGTTTAATGTTCCCGGTTCTCGTGGGTGGATTCGCGTATATATATCCGTTTTTAATCCAGTTAAGAAATTTCTCACAGCATTGGTTTCTGCCGAATTTACGAATTGGATAGCTTGGTTCGAATTTTCGGTTTGGTAGCAAGATTTTAGTTGTTGTAAAATCATAGATACTCTGTTACCGTAATCTACCACAGACTCATCCGGATATTGCGTTATTTTAGAAAGCTCTCCGTGCAATTGTGACGTAGAATAAACAGGTGCGAATCGCGTTTTTAAGACAGCCAACAAGGATTCGATGTCGTTATATTCTCCGCCACTCTTAAAGCCACTCTCAATGCTGGTCCGACTAATTTATTTTTAATCATTTGAATTAATCCATATTCCGCACTTGGAGAGATATATTTCGAGCATGCAAACAACTATTAGCGAATTGCGATACAGGCATATTTTTACCACCGAACGGGAGAATTGTCTCGGAAGCATCACGTAAACTGGTATATGGTACATTCGCATTCGCACGATGGTTTGTGTTAACGTCATCGTTAACGTTTATACCGTCTATTTGACGAGTCAAAGAGTCTACCTCACGATCAACCATTTTTATGTAATTAAAATTTTATAACGGATTTTACAAATACCGGACGATTTCGAGTCTTGTTACAATTATAACTGATAAATTTGACTTACATGTGAGTCGCAGTAAAGAAAAGCAAGACAAGCGTACACAACTCCATAATCGAAAGTTCCTATCGCAGTTCAATCCCCGCTATCACTTGCTTTGAAAATCTCCTCTTCAATTCTTCGTGAGATGAGGAATATTCCACAAGATTCGGCTATCCCAGATAGTGAAGGATCTCACCGAGTTTGGATATCCCAGCAAATGAGGTATCCCACCGCTGCCACCAAGAAGTCCTTTGTCTTTGTGTGACGTCCTAGGAGTCCTGATAGGCCGGACAAAGTCGAAATCAAGAGATCCTCGACCGCTACACTCACACGTTATTTGTGAGATTCTTTTCCATGCGGTTAAGAGGGTAAAACCTCAGGATTATATACTGCAAAGGAAGTAGGTAACAGGAATGTCGAAATGACTTTTATTTTCAGAAAAGAGTTTTCGATTTCGGGAATAAGGAATAATATAATATCACACTTGTGGTATTTGAATCGGGATTTATTCACTATTATAAATAATATATATATATATATATATATATATATATATATTTGGTGTACAAAAAAGTTTCTGAGCTTTTTTTTGTAAAATTCAATCTTTATTCAAAAACAAACAAAAAAATATTAATCAGCGAAATATTCCCCGTTTGCATCAACGACCTTTTGCCATCTTTCGGGTAGCTTGCGAATTCCTTGACGATAGAAGCTCATCGGCTTCGAAGCGATAAAGTCATCAATGCATTTTTGTATCTCTTCAAATCTCACGAAATGTGTATCAGCCAAATGATGCTGCAGCGACCGGAAAAGGTAGTAATCGGAAGGCGCCATGTCTATACGCCGCGTGCGGGAGAAGTTCCCAGCCTAACGCAAAGATATGGTCCTGAGTCGTTTTCGCAACATGTGGTCGAGCATTGTCATGAAGCAAGATCACTTTACGACGTCCTTGGCCACTAAATGGCCTCTTTTCTTCTAATGCATCGCTCAAATTGGTCAATTTGTTGTTGGTAGTGGTCTGCCGTGATTGTTTCACCCGGTTGTAACAACTCGTAATACAACACACCTTTCCAATCTCACCAGATACAGAGCAAAACTTTCTTGGCGTGGATATTGGGTATCTTTGGCGTCAATGTCGAAGGTTGACCAGGGTCAACCCATGATTTTCTACGTTTAGGGTTATCATAAAGAATCTACTTTTCATCGCCTGTATTGATTTTGTGCTGAAAATCTTTTTTCCGGAACTTTGAAAGCAAAGTGAGTGCAGTGTCACGCCGACGATTTTTGTTGTCTTTGGACAATTCATGCGGAACCTATCTGCCTTCCTTCTGAACCTTTTCCATCGTATGTAAACATACGGAAATGGTTTGCTGCGTAACGCCAAGCTGTTCTGCAAGCTCTTTTTCAGTTTGCGCAGAGTTTATATCCAGCAGTGCTTGCAATTCGTCCGTTTCAATCTTTTGAGGGCATCCAGCACGCGGTTCATCTTCAAGACTAAAATCTCTTTGGCGAAATTTTTGATATCATCTTTTACATGTAGTATGACTTACAGCGTTCTCTCCATATGCAGCACAAATCATTGCAGTGGCTTCAGCAGCATTTTTCTTCAGATGAAACGCGAAGTGGATGGAAAGTCGAATATTTTGTTATTGCCATCATAAACACTACTGATTTTTGAGATTATGTGCATCAAACGCCAAACCAATGGCATTTTAGAAGGCCAAATGTCAACGCTTTAAAACCGCAAAAGGGCGGGAAGATATATAAAATTTAAATTGTTATTTCGGTTGTATGAAATCTAAAGCTCAGAACTTTTTTGTACACCTAATATATATATATATATATATATATATATATATATATATATATATACTGTGACGTCCTGGAAGGTCCTGGTAGATCGGACGGCCGAAATCAACAGATCCTCGACCGCTACACTCACACGTTATTTGTGAGATACTTTTCCATGCGGTTAAGAAGGTAAAACTTCAGGATTAGATATTGCGAAGGAAGTAGGTAACAGGAATGTCGAAATGACTTTTATTTTCAGGAAAGAGTTTTCGATTTTAGGAATAAGGAATAATATAATATCACACTTGTGGTATTTGAATCGGAATTTATTCACTGTTATAAATGATATATATATATATATATATATATATATATATGTTGTATATATATATATTTATTTCGCGAGTGCGAGTGGAAGTACAAGTGCGAATGCGAATGCTAATGCGAATTGAAGTAGAAATGCAAGTGCCCGTGGATATGGAAACGTAAGTGCGAATCGTAAGTGCGCTAAAGTATCGTCGCTCGAGGTTTTTGTTGCCAAACATGTTGCCAAAACATGGAAGTAGGAGTGACCTAAATTCCAATGTTATGATTCTACAGGTCTGAATAAAGCCTATTACTACCAAATGGCCTTGGCACGGTTTGCCTATTGTTAGTCTACTTTCATTATGAGTCAGCTATGATTCACGCGTTTAAGACCTTCTAGTTATTCTTGACATAGTTTTCTATTGGTCGACTTAGCCTACATTTGCTATGAGTCAGCAATGACTCGTGGTATTAAAATATTATGGCGGCCTTGACATTTAACGTTGGGCTACTTTCGCTTACAAACTGATCATGAGTCACACTTGTGACTATTCGGTCGACCTATTTTTGTTTTCAAAGAGTTATACTTCGTTATAATAGTTCCTTTCTTATAATTAACAAACATACAATTCGCTCGAATTTAAGCTTTTATAATAAATATTAATCTTTGCAATATCGTTTTAGATATACTTTACAATTTTTACAATAATAATGATTACATCGTATAATTAGTATATCTAAAATATATCAGTATAACTCTTTTTACATTTGTAATACATTATTTATTAAATATTTTCAAGTACAAAATGGCTCTGATTGTGATTGGTTGAATCATTAGGGTAGTTTTCCATGCATATTAATATTTAAGATTTTTGTCATAGCCACAGGATTAGTATTAATGAAAAAAGGGAAGTAACAATTATAAATATAAGTCTAGGATGAAGGTTTCTAGAAGTTGAACTGGTTTATATATAGAGATTTGCCTGCTGAACTGATTTGGGTTTTTGAGGTATGTGTATGTAAGCAAGTTTATAATTGTTTAAATATCTTCTAAACGGTGCGAGTTAGGTAGGTATGTGTAATGAGGTAAGTTGCAGAATTTCCTGTGTGTTGTCCAAATCTTTCATAATTATTTGTTAATATAATAATTTATTTATTTATAAATTTTATTAAACGAAATTTAAATCGTAGAATTTCTTTTCTGAGATAAAATATGTTTTTATCGGGGTTGTTTATATAATTTCATAAAGAAAACTATATCTTATAAGGAAATGTATAATGTACGTATATATGTATGTATGTGTGTATGCTTTCATATACCCTTAATTTTGTTTATATCTTATGAATTAAGAATCGTAGCCACAAATTGTATTTATGTTTTCGAAAGGATTTTCGATAGAGAATGTATTTATACAGGGAAAATATATTCATATGAGGACATCAACAAAATTTATCCTTGAAATAAGGATATGTATCTGGTGAACTGTTGAATAAATGTTTTGTCATGGATTTTGTTATATTGTGATTATGACTTTTATTCCCTATTCACATCCTTTCTATTGTTATTAATTTTGTTATTAACTTTTATATTTATTATTAAAATGGAACAAAAGTGGAAGGTTTGATATACAAAGATTTCTTAGTTTCTGAAGTTATAATTGACGATATAAAGAAATTGGTTGGTTAATGATATGGTTTTGTTTATTTATATCATTGTTAATAAAAATATTACAATGTACCGATAATTGTTTTGTTATAGTTTTCGTGCATTACGTGGGCGAGATTATATTTCCTACATTTGTTTTTTATTCATTATTTACTATTTTATATTAATTTGTTAAGATTTTGTTGTTAATATTGAAATGCTTAGATAAGGATGCGATATAAAGCTTTATTTTCATTGTTACTTTACTGAACAGTCCGGAAAAGTGATTTCGGTATGTTCTGTTTTTTGTTAGTTTAGGTTCTAGGGAAAATTTACTAGGAACATGAAGGCTATAGTAGCGTCATAAGGTTGTGATAAGGAGCGGCCATTTTGTATAAACTTTTAAATAACTTTAAGCGGTATATTCTTTTATTATGTGTATACCAAAGGCTTGACGGTGCTGTCTCCTAATACAGTCGGTCATAAATAATTAAAAATTTTTTGAAAAATTTACACTGAACATGACTAGAGGTACTCTCGGCGCTGGGACGTGACAATACTAATTTATCTATGGAATGCGACACGTGATTTAAGAATTACATTATTTGTAAGTCGGCAAGTTGCTCAAGCGCTAAGCAGTCAAATGCTTACCTATCTCCGATCAAGTGGTTAATTTCTGAGCAAATAGCAAGTGCGCGTGCGAGTGCGAGTGGATGTGGAAATATAAGTGCGCGTGCAAGTACAAGTGCAAGTACAAGTACGCAAAGGTATCGTCGCTTGAGGTTTTTATATGTTGCCCAAACGTGGAAGTAGGGGTGACCTAAATTCCAATGTTATTCTACAGGTTTGAATAAAGTCTGTAGCCAAATGGCCTTGGCACGGTTTACCTATTGTTAGTCTACTTTCACTATGAGTCAGCTATGATTCACGCGTTTAAGACCTTCTAATTGTTCTTGACATAGTTTTCTATTGATCAACTTGGCCTACATTTGCTATGAGTCAGCGATGACTAGTGGTACTAAAATATTATGGCGGCCTTGACATTTTATGTTGGCCTACTTTGGCTTACAAACTGACCATGAGTCACACTTGTGACTATTCGGTCGATCTATTTTTGTTTTCAAAGAGTTATACTTCGTTATAATAATTCCTTTTTTATAATTAACAAACATACAATTTGCTCGAATTTAAGCTTTTATAATAAGTATTAATTTTCGTAATATCGTTTTAGATATGCTTTACAATTTTTATAATCACAATAATTACATCGTATAATTAGTATATCTAAAATATATCAGTATAATTCTTTTTGTAATACATTATTTATTAAATGTTTTCAGGTACAAAATGGCTCTGATTGTGATTGGTTGAATCATTAGGGTAGTATTCCATGCATATTAATATTCAAGATTTTTGTCATAGCCATAGGATTAATGTTAATGAAAAAAGGGAAGTAACAATGATAAATATAAGTCTAGGATGAAGGTTTCTAGAAGTTGAACTGGTTTATATAGGGAAATTTGCCTGCTGAACTGATTTGGGTTTTTGAGGTAAGTGTATGTAAGCAAATTTACAATTGTTTAAATATCTTGTAAACGATGCGAGTTAGGTAGGTATGTATAATGAGGTAAATTGCAGGATTCCCTGTGCCCTGTCAAAATTCTTCATAATAATTTGTTAATATAATAATTTATTTATAAATTTTATTAAACGAAATATAAATCATAGAATTTCCCTTCTGAGATAAAATATGTTTCTATCGTGATTGTTTATATAATTTCAAAAAGAACACTGTTTCTTACGAGGGAATGTGCAATTATGTACCAGGTGTATGCATAAGTTTTTTCCGGTTTAACTAAGAGATGTCGCCAGCGAAAAGTACGCAGCGTATTAATTTGACACATACATCATTTTGTTCGTCTGACATTTGAAACTACAAACACACACAAGTTGAGTCCGTCAAAAACTAGCGTCTTTGTTTTATCGTTCAGTGATCATGTCGAGTTTTGTGCCTGAAAAAGAACATTTGCGGCAAGCATTGCTTTTTTTATTTAATCAAAAGAAAAAGGCTGTTGAAAGTCATCATTTGCTGGTAGAAACATATGGTGAACACGCTCCATCGATTAGAACATGTGAGACATGGTTTCGATAATTTAAAAGTGGTGATTTCAATGTGAAAGACAGTGAGCGCTCTGGTAGACCACAAAATGCGAAGACGAGCAATTGCAGGAGTTATTGGATGATGACCCAACTCAAACCCAACGGCAATTAGCAGAAGCATTACATGTATCACAAGAAATAATCAGCAGACGTTTACGAGCAATGGGAAAGATCAATAAACTCGGTAAGTGGGTCCCATACGATTTGAATGAACGTCAAATGGAAAATCGCAAAGTCACTTGTGAAATGCTGCTTCAACGTCACGAAAGGAAATCATTTTTGTATCGAATTGTGATGGGTGACGAAAAATGGATTTATTTTGAAAACCCGAAGCGGAAAAAATTGTGGCTTTCACCTGGCGAAACCGGTCCATCAACACCAAGGCCAAATCGCTTTGGCAAGAAGACCATGCTCTGTGTCTGGTGGGACCAGAGTGGTATTGTGTATTATGAACTCTTGAAGCCCGGCGAAACCGTTAATACACAACGCTATCGCCACCAAATGATTAATTTAAACCACGCATTAATCGAAAGACGATCGGAATGGGCCAGAAGACATGGCAAAGTGATTTTGTTACATGACAATGCGCCGTCTCACACAGCAAAACCAGTGAAAGACACCTTGAAATCGCTTGGATGGGACATCCTGCCGCACCCGCCGTACTCCCCAGACCTGGCGCCATCTGACCTATCATCTTTTCGCATCAATGGGGCACGCGCTCGCAGAGCAACACCTCAGCAATTTCGAGGAAGTTGGAAAATGGCTCGACGAATGGTTTGCCTCAAAAGACAAGCAGTTTTTCTGGCATTCATAAATTACCTGAAAGATGGGCGAAATGTGTAGAAGCCGATGGCCAATATTTTGAATAAAAAAAAAATTAATTTCCCTTGAAAATTACGTGTCTTTTTTTACTAAAAAAACTTATGCATACACCTGGTATATATGTATATATGTGTGTGTGCTTTCACGTACCTTTAATTTTGTTTATATCTTGAGAATTAAGAATCGTAGCCACAAACTGTATTTATGTTTTCGAAAGGATTTTCGATAGAGAATGTATTTATACAGGGAAAATATATCCATATGATCACATCAACAAAATTTATCCTTGAAATAAGGATATGTATCTGGTGAACTGTTGAATAAATGTTTTGTCATGGATTTTGTTATATTGTGATTATGACTTTTATTCCCTATTCACATCCTTTCTATTGTTATTAATTTTGTTATTAACTTTTATATTTGTTATTAAAATGGAACAAAAGTGAAAGTTTTGATATACAAAGATTTCTTAGTTTCTGAAGTTATAATTGACAATATAAAGAAATTGATTGGTTAATAATATGGTTTTGTTTATTTATATCATTGTTAATAAAAATATTACAATGTATCGATAATTGTTTTGTTATAGTTTTCGTACATTACGTGGGCGAGGTTATATTTCCTACATTTGTTTTTTATTCATTATTTACTATTTTATATTAATTTGTTAAGATTTTGTTGTTACTATTGAAATGCTTAGATAAAGATGCGATATTAAGCTTTATTTTCTTTGTTACTTTACTGAACAGTCTGGAAAAGTGATTTCGGTATGTTCTGTTTTTTGTTAATGAGGTTCTAGGGAAAATTTACTAGGAACATTAAGGCTGTAGCGCCATAAGGTTGTGGTAAGGAGCGGCCATTTTGTATAAACTTTTAAATAATTTTAAGTGGTATATTTATTTTATTATATGTATAGGAAAGGTTTTACGGTGTTGTCTCCTAACACAGTCAGTCATAAATAATTAAAAATTTTTAAAAATTTACACTGAACATGACTAGAGGTACTCTCGGCACTGGGACGTGACACCAGTCGTTCTTATACCAGAAATCCACCATCTGGCCATACAATGACAAACGAAGAAATTTCATCTCCTATGCCGGAAGGACGAGATGTCGGACCAGGCATGGATGTCGGGCCAACTGACCCAGAAGTCTATGCTAGGGAGGCCGTGCAACTTCTCAGGCGGGAATATGCCCGGGGCTATTCCCCCACGAGAACCTCACACCATTACTCCGATATCCGATCTCATTCGAGATTTATTAAATGAGATTGATGAAAGGATAGATGTCGCTGGCAATCTGCCGCGGTCGCCACCTGATCTACCGCCGAGACCACGTGAGGATGATTCAGCTGCCGAGGATGAGTATCACCGATCTGTTTCCGCCGCCGCGACAGGAAATACGAGTGGCCTTGAATCACCAGAATATATGAAAATGGATCCACAGCTGAGCAACTACAGACGCAACGTCATGACACGACCGGAGGAGCAACCCAGAAGGACATATGACAACTTGGAATCACCACGACATCGAGAACACGCCATAGGTGAGCGAGCTATCCCGATTCCGCAAGGTTCTCCCCCGAGCGATCACGAGAGATCCATGTGCCTCCTTATTATCGCGATTATTTAAATCTAAATTCTATGCCGGCGTATAAATTATATTGTCTATCTGCGTGGTAAGTGCAAGTATCGAATGACGTTATATTTTGTGCGGAGTGCGTAACAGCGGAACATACATTTTGCATTTTAAATTGCCCGCGCGCATTTTGGCGACAGTTGCACGCGATTTCTCGTATTTTACAAAATACCACATTGCATTGCGGACGATGTTATAAACTGTTATTACAGGCGAAACGTGCAATTGATTGTTATGTCGACAATGTCGACAATATGTGATTGACCAATAAGGTCGAGTTAACCACCTGGTATATACGACGTTATGTGAGATAGTTATTCCATATGAGATTCTGTAACATGCGCCGCGATAACACGCAAGGCTATCTAGCAGCGGACAATGACCGCGCGTACACATATAATAACATTAAACTATTATATAAGTAACTTCTTTTGCATTATTACATAATTATATAACCGCATATTATTTGTCATAAATCATTATATTATATATTCAACTATTATATCATAAGTGAACACATACACATACACATACACTATATACACAACTTTTTCTTTCAATGTAATAAATACTAACTAAATAAAAACAATAACGTGAAAAGGTGATGGAAAAGGATTGTTTGCACGTTAACCCTACCAAAACCACTCCGAAGTCCATCCTCTAGGATATCCCTCATAACAATAATAATAATAATAACAACCATAATAATAATAATAATAAAAATAATGATAGCGAATAAGAAATATATATAGAGAGATCAAGGACTTAGAAAAAAAAAGAAATAAAAAAAATTGATGAATCAAACATACTCGAAATAAATATACAAATATACTATTCTGAAAACAAATAATGCAGATCATTATATATATAGATAATCTTTCTTACGTAGAAGACCAATAATTAAATAAATAAAATCTATGCAAGTAACCTATACTCTACTCTTAATCATTTCACAAGTATCTTTAACAATCTTAATAACGATAGTATTATACTAACAATAAAGGTGGAGGAAGAAGAAGACAATACGACATCCTATTACATACATATACATATACATACGAGTTACGCAAATGACAAATTAATAATATTAATTAATAATAAAGAAATAATAGTAAGCCTACACACAAATAAAATAAATTTTTTTTATGTATATATATCCCATTCACATGTAGCCTAAACACTCGAAATATAAAATATGTTGAATAAGTTATAAAGTTCGGGGACCGAACTTCTCCACGGATGGAAATGTCACGTCCCAGCGCCGAGAGTACCTCTAGTCATGTTCAGTGTAAATTTTTCAAAAATTTTTAATTATTTATGACTGACTGTGTTAGGAGACGCCATAAAACCTTTCCTATACATATAATAAAAGAATATACCGCTTAAAATTATTTAAAAGTTTATACAAAATGGCCGCTCCTTACCACAACCTTATGACGCTACTACAGCCTTAATGTTCCTAGTAAATTTTCTCTACAACCTCACTAACAAAAACAGAACATACCAAAATCACTTCTCCAGACTGTTCAGTAAAGTAACAAAGAAAATAGAGCTTAATATCGCATCCTTATCTAAGCATTTCAAAATTAACAACAAAATCTTAACAAATTAATATAAAATAGTAAATAATGAATAAAAAACAAATGTAGGAAATATAACCTCGCCCACATAATGCACGAAAACTATAACAAAACAATTATCGGTACATTGTAATATTTTTATTAACAATGATATAAATAAACAAAACCATATTATTAACCAACCAATTTCTTTATATCGTCAAATATAACTTCAGAAACTAAGAAACCTATGTATATCAAACCTTTCACTTTTGTTCCATTTTAATAATAAATATAAAAGTTAATAACAAAATTAATAACAATAGAAAGGATGTGAATAAGGAATAAAAGTCATAATCACAATATAACAAAATCCATGACAAAACATTTATTCAACAGTTTACCTGATACATATCCTTATTTCAAGGATAAATTTTGTTGATGTCCTTATATGGATATATTTTCCCTGTATAAATACACTCTCCATCGAAAATCCTTTCGAAAACATAAATACAGTTTGTGGTTACGATTCTTAATTCTCAAGATATAAACAAAATTAAGAGTACATAAAAGCACACACACATATATACATATATACATAATTGCACATTCTCTCGTAAGAAACAGTTTTTTTTATGAAATTATATAAACAATCACAATAAAAACATATTTTGTCTCAGAAGGGAAATTCTACGATTTAAATTTCGTTTAATAAAATTTATAAATAAATAAATTATTATATTAACAAATTATTATGAAGAATTTGGACAGCGCACAGGGAATCCTGCAATTTACCTCATTATACATACCTACCTAACTCGCATCGTTTACAAGATATTTAAACAATTGTAAACTTGCTTAAATATACTTACCTCAAAAATCCAAATCAGTTCAGCAGGCAAATCTCCCTATATAAACCAGTTCAACTTCTAAAAACCTTCATCCTAGACTTATATTTATAATTGTTACTTTCTTTTTTTCATTAACACTAATCCTATGGTTATGACAAAAATCTCTCTAAATATTAATATGTATGGAAAACTACCCTAACGATTCAACCAATCACAATCAGAGCCATTTTGTACTTGAAAATATTTAATAAATAATGTACAAATGTAAAAAGAGTTATACTGATATATTTTAGATATACTAATTATACGATGTAATCATTATTATTATAAAAATTGTAAAGTATATCTAAAACAATATTGCGAAGATTAATATTTATTATAAAAGCTTAAATTCGAGCAAATTGTATATTTGAAAGGAATTATTATAACGAAGTATAACTCTTTGAAAATAAAAATAGGTCGACCGAATAGTCACAAGTGTGACTCATGGTCAGTTTGTAAGCGAAAGTAGGCCAATGTTAAATGTCAAGGCCGCCATAATATTTTAGTACCACGAGTCATCGTTGACTCATAGCAAATGTAGGCTAAGTCGACCAATAGAAAACTATGTCAAGAACTGGAAAGTCTTAAACGCATGAATCATAACTGACTCATAGTGAAAGTAAGCTAACAATAGGCAAACCGTGCCAAGGCCATTTGATAATAGGCTTTATTCAGATCTGTAGAATCATAACATTGGAATTTAGATCATTCCTACTTCCATGTTTTGGCAACATATAAAAACCCCAAGCAATGATGCCTTTGTGCCATTTGCTCAGAAATTAACCACTTGATCAGAGATAGCAATTATATTAAACAATCAGCACTTACATTTCCACTTCCACTCGCACTGGCACTCGCACTCGCTAAATATATATATATATCATTTATGACAGTGAATAAATCCCGATTCAAATACCACAAGTGTGATATTATATTATTTCTTATTCCCAAAATCAAAAACTCTTTCCTGAAAATAAAAGTCACTTTGATATTCCTGTTACCCACTTCCTTCGCAGTATCTAATCCTGAGGTTTTATCCTCTTAACCGCATGGAAAAGAATCTCACAAATAACGTGTGAGTGTAGCGGTCGAGGATCTGTTGATTTCGGCTCCGTCCGACCTACCAGCACCTCCCAGGACGTCACCGCTGACTAAACCCGCTTGGAAATATGTGAGCCCAGATACATTGGCCACTAGCGGGATATACACAACGGAAGACCTCGATTGCGGAACCATATCATATTCCCCGTGGAAAAATCTTCCATGTTAAATACGATAGCTAGAAGAGCGATGGGACAAGACGTTCCCCGAGGAAGCATATCTATGATCAATCTTCTCGATGAAGAAGCTCTTGATCACATTGCAGAGAGGTAAACGCCTCTGGGATGGATTCATCACTTTTGGATTTGCCAGTGCCGGAGTATTGGCACTATTTATTATCGGAAGATTAATAAAACTGATAATAGATACTTTGATCCATGGATACGCGATCCATTCGATCTACGGATGGAGCTTTTACCTGCTAAGTGCATTAGTGGTCATCAGTAATCAGCCCGATACTATTTTTGGGCAAATCCCGAAAGGACAAGGATAGTGGTAATAAAGAAAAGACATTTATTGCGGAATACCATCCAGCAGCACCAGTGGAAGATTCTACTAACAATGCTCAACCAGGAACGAGCGAACAAATAAACGAACAGCGAACGGACAATGACGAATTATCCTACGTAGAATTAAGAAAAATACTGTTACAGAAATAAGAAAAGTGCGATACAAGAGTAAGTTAATTATAACGCGAAAATGTAGACCTATTGGCCCACATTTTAAAATAAGGGGGGTGTCACGTCAAACGCGTAAACATACTTTAAGAAATCTCAAAACAACAATTTTTATATATCAAATTTTAATCATTACGTTCAATTCCATTTATTTCAGCGTATACATAAGAATATATTTAAAATTAAAAGAAGTGATGCGCCCCTGGATGAAGAACATCCCTACCACGGGAGCCGCTGGTGACCCCCCATGCGACCACCGGGGTCCTACCACTATCGCCTCCCACGCAAGCGCCGCCGCTCCCAGAGCGCCGCCGCACTTCGAGCCGCCGAAAACGAAGGAGCTCAATGCAGAGGCTCCTTCGACCAGTTCACGTAGAGACTTCTGTCGGGAAGGTTCCTGGCTCGTGAACATATCCCCGCTTAGGCTCGGATACGAGTACTTCAATTCAATTCCAAATCAATCTCGGCAATCTTAGCGTGTTAAACCGAGAGCTTTCTTATTTCCAATTCTAATTGTAAGAATCATTGTTCAATTCTAATTATAAGACTAGTGCGGTTAAGTCATTATTTTAAGTCAATTCAAGTCTAGTAAAAGATCATTGTATGAGTTTTGATTTAATTATACGAGTGAAAATTAAATAGTGTTATGAAAATTAGCAAAGCCCACCCATCCTATCCCAACGAAACGTACAAATAGACAGTGTTCGCGAGGGAAAGAGATTTTCTGAGTCAAATTAAATAAAACCGAATGAATAAATATCGGATCGCTACATCGATCCACGGGATTGATGCTGTTAGGTGCTAGACACGCCGGCATCTCGAAGAGGAACTATGGCGATCTGTTTCTTCTAAAATATAAATTCAAGATACAAAATTTTTCTTAAACAATTGGAGTTTTACACACTCGTGTATGCACCAAGATGTGCGGCGCCCAAAGCGTCCGCGAAACACAACATCTAGTAGATATTGTTATCACATTGCGTCACTCGACGCATTCCACAGCGCACTTGCATATTATATGCGCTAAATAGAATCACGAATTAAAATCGTACAATGGATTCTTGCAGGAGAATCTCTTTACAATGCCGATGAAACGACGTCATTGATCAGGACAAAAGCAGTCACTGAAAAAACTTTTTGAGAAACTAAACGATAGGCTTCCATGCCATTTGCAAAATCTTCTCGGTGTAGAATCAGTGTACGACGAGAGTTACGAACAATTATTCTCCGGAAGCTTTTGGTCGTCGAGGCCGCCTCCAACGTGGAAGCTGATCCCTGTCACTTTCCATACTCCGAGGTTGCCGCCACTGCTATGCTCGCCACTGATCCACGGAAGAAGAGATATATAAAAATCAGGAGTGAGATTCTCTACAACCACTACTAAAGGTAGGACAGATGTTATTGCTGCATGCACCCGAATTTAGAAAAACCGCAAATGTGCAGGGAACGACTCGAAAGCAAAAACCGAAAACTTCCCTTGCCGCAATTTACACGCATCGTGTAAGTCTTTGTCATTGCATTACTGAATTCGGTTACGGATTGTTCGGTATCGCCAGTGATTATAATAACGCAGGACTCTTGTGCCATCAGTGCAAAGCAGACTACGAGCGAATTCATCCCGAACAACAATTTCAATTGGTGCTAAGACATTTTATTCATATCGAAAATAATCCAGTGCCGCGAAGGTGTAAGCACTGCCCGACTGAATTATCCATTTGTCGCGAACTAAACAATTGCAACGCGTGCGTAGACGCTTTTATTGCTTTTCTAAATCATTTACGAGAAGAAAATCAAACGTTTGAATCGTTACCAGATCCGACGATGATAGATATCGATAACAGCATCTGAACGCACGAAATTATTTTTTTCAGACTTCTTTCTTCCTAAATAACTTACTTAGACAAAATACTCGACGAGATAACTAGAGCTTTCTGATTAAACCGACGGGATCTTTGCCGCTCGAGATCTCTGTTGTTTGCACATTAACTAAAATCGCTGCAAAATCTTAATCAAAAACTTTTGCCGCTCAAGATTTTTACAATTTCCAAATTTAAAAATTTTTACAAAATTTCCCCCATACAGCCAGTGTGAATACTGTTCGATAGAATCGAATCAATTTCGCCCGGACATAAATACGTTGCGTCATTACGGACGTAACAATCCTCAGCCAGGGAGTGCTAGGCAAGGATCTTCCTATTGCATACGCATCCTGATTGCTAAATCCGCCGGAACAGAACTATTCTACGATCGAAAAAGAACTGCTCGCGATAGTTTATTGCGTAAACTACTTTAGACCGTATTTATACGAAAAAAGATTTCAGCTCGTCACTGACTACAAACCCTTGACGTAGTTGCATTCGGTTAAGGACCTGACGTCGCGGTCAGATGGCGATTAAAATTAGCCGAATATGAATATGAAGTTATGTATCGAGCCGGTAAAACCAATGTAAACGCAGACGCGCTGAAATCCCGCTCTTCCCGTTCTTCTCCTTGAGAGCGCAAAAATCGCGAGACGGAACGATAGCGAATCCGAAGAAGATTCGTCAACCGATGACGATATAGAAATCCGCTCCCACGTCATCACTCCCGACGAGGACCTCGACAGTGACACCAGCGAAGAATCTCTATTCAACGCGAATAACGCTCCGTTTCAATTTCACCACGTGAGAGTAAAAGAACTCGGAGATAACTTTATGAATAGAAGCGACAACCTGGTGATATTCGTGAGCGTCCAAGGTGAACCCTGCGACTTAGGGGCTCGGATGCTCAGCCAACAGGGACTGCTGCCTAATTTGCGGGACGTCATGCTAAGCAGGGCAAACGTCACGCAAAGCGGCAACCGTGTGACGTCCTGGGAGGTCCTGGTAGACCGGACGGAGCCGAAATCAACAGATCCTCGACAGCTACACTCACACGTTATTTGTGAGATTCTTTTCCATGCGGTTAAGAGGGTAAAACCTCAGGATACTGCGAAGGAAGTAGGTAACAGGAATGTCGAAATGACTTTTATTTTCAGGAAAGAGTTTTCGATTTTGAGAATAAGGAATAATATAATATCACGCTTGTAGTATTTGAATTGGGATTTATTCACTGTTATAAATGATATATATATATATATATATATATATATATATATATATATATATATATATTTAGCAAGTGCGAGTGGAAGTACAAGTGCAAAAATGTACGTGCGCGTACAAGTGTGAATGCGAATGCGAATAAAATGCAAATATGTAAGTGTAAGTGCGTATCGTAAGTGTGAATAGCAAGTGCGAAATGGGAAATGCGCCGTTGGTATCGTTGCTTGAGGTTTTTATATGTTGCCAAAACATGGAAGTAGGGGTGACCTAGATTCCAATGTTATGATTCTACAGGTCTGAATAAAGCCTTTCATTATGAGTCAGCTATGATTCACGCATTTAAGACTTTCTAATTGTTCTTGACATAGTTTTCTATTGGTCGACTTAGCCTACATTTGCTATGAGTCAGCGATGACTCGTGGTACTAAAATATTATGGCGCCCTTGACATTTAATGTTGGCCTACTTTCGCTTACAACTGATCATGAGTCACATTTGTGATTAAGTATTATGGGGGCCTTGACATTTAACGTTGGCTTATTTTCGCTTACAAACTGACCATGAGTCACTTGTGACTAAGTATTATGGCGGCCTTGACATTTAACGTTGGCTTATTTTTGCTTACAAACTGATCATGAGTCACACTTGTGACTATTCGATCGATCTATTTTTATTTTCAAAGAGTTATACTTCGTTATAATAATTCCTTTTCTTTTAATTAACAAACATACAATTTGCTCGAATTTAAGTTTTTATAATAAATATTAATCATCGCAATATTGTTTTAGATATACTTTACAATTTTTATAATAATAATGATTACATCGTATAATTAGTATATCTAAAATATGTCAGTATAACTCTTTTTACATTTGTAATATATTATTTATTAAATGTTTTCAGGTACAAAATGGCTCTGATTGTGATTGGTTGAATCGTTAGGGTAATTTTCCATGCATATTAATAATCAAAATTTTGTCATAGCCATAGGATTAGTGTTAAGGAAAAAGGGAAGTAACAATTATAAATATAAGTCTAGGATGAAGGTTTCTAGAAGTTGAACTGGTTTATATACGGAGATTTGCCTGCTGAACTGATTTGAGTTTTTGAGGTAAGTGTATGTAAGCAAGTTTATAATTGTTTAAATATCTTCTAAACGGTGCGAGTTAGGTAGGTATGTGTAATGAGGTAAGTTGCGGGATTTCCTGTGTGTTGTCCAAATCTTTCATAATAATTATTTGTTAATATAATAATTTATTCATTTATAAATTTTATTAAACGAAATTTAAATCGTAGAATTTCTTTTCTGAGATAAAATATGTTTCTATCGGGGTTGTTTATATAATTTCATAAAGAAAACTATATCTTATAAGGAAATGTATAATGTACGTATATATGTATATATGTATGTGTGTGTGTGCTTTCATATACCCTTAATTTTGTTTATATCTTGAGAATTAAGAATCGTAGCCACAAACTGTATGTATGTTTTCGAAAGAATTTTTGATGGAGAATGTATTTATACAAGAAAAACATATCCATATAAGGACATCAACAAAATTTATCCTTGAAATAAGGATATGTTTCAGATGAACTGTTGAATAAATGTTTCGTCATGGATTTTGTTATATTGTCATTATGACTTTTATTCACATTCCTTATTCACATCCTTTCTATTGTTATTAATTTTGTTATTAACTTTTATATTTATTATTAAAATGGAACAAAAGTGAAAGGTTTGATATACAAGGATTTCTTAGTTTCTGAAGTTATATTTGACGATATAAAGAAATTGGTTGGTATTTTGTTATTTATATAATTATATGATTTTGTTTATTAATTGTTAATAAAAATGTTACAATGTACCGATAATTGTTTTGTTATAGTTTTCGTGCATTACGTGGGCGAGGTTATACTTCCTACATTTGTTTTTTGTTCATTATTTACTATTTTATATTAATTTGTTAAGATTTTGTTGTTAATTTTGAAATGCTTAGATAAGGATGCGATATTAAGCTCTATTTTCTTTGTTACTTTACTGAACAGTCTGGAGAAGTGATTTTGGTATGTTCTGTTTTTTGTTAGTAAGGTTCTAGGGAAAATTTACTAGGAGCATTAAGGCTGTAGTAGCGCCATAAGGTTGTGGTAAGAAGCGGCCATTTCGTATAAATCTTTAAATAATTTTAAGCGGTATATTCTTTTATTATGTGTATACCAAAGGCTTGACGGTGCTGTCTCCTAACACAGTCAGTCATAAATAATTAAAAATTTTTGAAAAATTTACACTGAACATGATTAGAGGTACTCTCGGCGCTGGGACGTGACAACCGGCGAATCGTTGCATTGCCGATCGAAGTAAATGTGTCCGCGATAACCACACTAAAGAGTATTAGAGAAGCCGTGGTGTCACTACTCGACGTCACAAACGAACTCGATATACGACCCATATCTATTTACAAGGGAGATGTAAATGGAATATTGTGGGGAAAAATAGAAAAGGTTATTCGCGACGTATTCTGGAATCAAGACATAGAAATATCGATATGCGCTAATAAAATCACTGTCTCACCTCCCGTAAATAGAATTCGCCTGATCGAAGAATACCATGCGTCCGCAGTAGGAAGCTGTGACGTCAGGAGAGCCACCGAATATTTTTTTTTCCCTCCTGCCGTCACTGCGCGTTACGACGCGCCATATATATACTATGTATACATTACGTACTAGATATAAGTTAATAAATAAATAAACTCCTAGTTTATTCCATTAGACAAATCATTAATCATAACGTACTGTTGTACCCCGGATGGGCTACAACGTTAATATTAGAGATAGTCGGGTTCGTTAAGCCTAAGGAGTTGGGACTCCGAGCAGGATCAAAAAAATGTAAGGATCTTCTTCACCGGTTGTCACGTCCCAGCGCCGAGAGTACCTCTAATCATGTTCAGTGTAAATTTTTCAAAAATTTTTAATTATTTATGACTGACTGTGTTAGGAGACAGCACCGTCAAGCCTTTGGTATACACATAATAAAAGAATATACCGCTTAAAATTATTTAAAGATTTATACAAAATGGCCGCTCCTTACTATAACCTTATGGCGCTACTACAGCCTTAATGCTCCTAGTAAATTTTCCCTAGAATCTCACTAACAAAAAACAGAACATACCAAAATCACTTCTCCTGACTGTTCAGTAAAGTAACAAAGAAAATAGAGCTTAATATCGCATCCTTATCTAAGCATTTCAAAATTAACAACAAAATCTTAACAAATTAATATAAAATAGAGTTCACTAACACACTTTCTTTATTTTAATTGATTTATTCTCACAAGTGCACAGATGCTTAATATATTAACGATTATATTTTACACACGGTTAAACGTCGTCGGGTGACTCGGTGCGTATCGCGTTACTTTGGCGGCCGACGACCGAATATGTCACCTGAGATGCTGATAGTACGGCTCGCGGTACTTCGCTACGAGATTCGGTAATATCTCGTGCGATTATTATAAGTCCGATTCCGGACGACACGTAGTTTTCGACTCTCTCGACTCTGCCTTGTATGGTCGATTATATAGACTGGTCGATGCCCGATCAGCATTCTGATCGGTTGCGTCGATTGATCACGTGATATTGATTGCTCAATATCATGCCTGGTTCGATCAGCAAATTGAGGAATTTGCTGATAGACTTTTCGCAAATGTTCGCAATGTTCTCGTGCGATGCATTTCTGCGGTCTTTCGAAAGACTGATCGCAATTTTGGCGATCACGCATTTTGTCGTCTTTCGAAAGACTTTTTCCGATTTCATGCGGATTAATTTTGTTGCCATGCGAACTACTTTTATTATTAGTTGTAGATCTGCCTACAACATTCCCTCCCCGTTAGTAAAAGAAAACGGAGGTACGAAGTTTTCGCTTTTTTACATAATTTTTCTTCCAATACATTTTTTGTTATAATCGTTTGCTTAGAATCGAGTACTTTCGCTTATTCTAACGGCGCGATCTACATTGCGTGAGTCATCATTTCATTTTGTTTTTTCTTTCTTATTACAATTATTATTGTTGCTATATCGATGATTATTATTAATGAGCTGCTAATTGATACAGGATATACAAAGTGTTTTTGTGAAAAAAAGGGTATCTCGTTATTGTTTATTTCGTTCTTCATGTTATTTAATTTCTTTGTTAATTCTATCAAGTCTGTTGCGTCTTGTATAACTTTTAATTTAATTTTTTCTTTACCTTGAGAGTTTTGCTTAGTAATGTAATGTTATATTCTGGTAAATAAGTTTTTATTTCTTTTCCCTTGTTGGTACTTATTGATTTTATTGTCTCGTCTGATGTAACTATTTTACAGTTAACGTTACTTGATAACGTTATTTTTCCTGTATTTGTAATAGTTCTACGCATTTCTTTATTATTTTTACATAAAATTGTAATAGTTTGTTTCGCTGGTGTGGAATATAACCAAGAATAAATTACTTAAGGTTATCCATATGCTATTTTTTATTGTTATATATTTAACTTTACAATTGTTATAACAGTTGTCGTTTTCTACACTATTTCGCATAGCGGGTCGGTTTTTACATTTCTAATTGGAAAGATTTGTTCATACAAGTAATTTGTATTTATTTGCTTGCATTGTTTTAACTTTTCGGGAGTCAGTTTTGCGTACGTATGTCTGTCAGTATCCAAAGCTATTAATGGATTGTTCGTTTCAATTAATGCGGATATGTTTTGCTTGTATGGTACCGATACCGGTATTATGTTTAATATTTCGTATAGTGGAAGTGAAATTAGCGGGAAATGTAGGATTGTATAGACGTTTGTTTTGTCACAGTGCGCGCTCATTTTCGTTACTTTTTCTATTGTAGGCCAATCCTCTTCCCCTATTTTAAATGGAAAATATGATCCTTGCGGTATTTGTGTGCTTCCTTAAGATTCTTCATTATTTCTTCTAACGGTATTAATCGCGGGTGTAGTATTCCATTTTTTATCGCAGTTAGATATTCTAGTGTGTCCTCCGCGTTTTGTGTCACTGCGTCAAGTATTGCGTGATTATAAAGTGTTCTTTTATGTTTTCGCTACTTATTTCCGCTGTTAGTGTCATTTCTAATTTTTTGATTGCGTTAGCTAAAATGTTTTAATTATTTTGGATTATTTTCTCGTAATTACTTATATGCGCTATCGTTGCGTTTATTTTGATTTGATTTTTTATTATATGCTCTGTTGTTTATTGTTATGTAAGATATTTAATTATGTAAGATATTTAATTGTTCATTAATTAGTTTTCTATCCTCATTGTCCATTGTTTCGAATAATGTTTTGGCAATAGTTCCTATTCCATCTGTCAGCCCTCGTTTCGTTTTTGTATCTTGTGTTTTATACAGAGAGTTTATTCTTTTTGTTAAATGTTTTAACCGCTGGTAATTGTTTTCAATTATAGTATTATAGTTATGGCATGATCCTTTGTTTGTAAATTGTAACATAGTGCATATGTTTTGCGTTTTTAGGATGTATCCTTCTATTTGCTCTGCTCGTTTTTCGATTGGTGAGATATCTATTTTTATAACTACTTTCCAGAATGAATCGATTATGTTTAGTTTTCCTATTTCCTCGAAGTATATTCCGGGGTGGTGTTTAAAGCTCTCTACTTCAAATGGTAGTTTTTCTTCTTCTCCATTGGTTATCCCTATCTTTATTCTGCAATGTTAAAATAAAAATTCTTATTTCTCATGAAGAGTTTGCGATGTTCGAAATCGACGTTTCTTTTTTATCATATTCCCTGGCGTAATATTATTTTTCTCTTGGTGTCCTTTTTATTATATCGGTGTTAGATAGATGTTCTAATATTTCATTCTTTTGCGATGAGCTTTCTGGCTGCATCTCGTCAGTTGTCGAAACATCCTTCTCGTAACACTATGAGCTCTCGGGAAAATTTTAAGCGCGACGCGTCGCCGCCGGTGTTCGATGATAATGCCGCGGCGGAAGCATCGTCCGATGACGAAGGCTTCGACATTGAAATAGACAATACTGAAGTCAACGAGTTTATGGATAGTCCTGCCGCTCAGGTGCACTTCCGTCGCGTGCGAGAGTGGCTATCCATCGTGAATCGTTTTTATTCCAATGGTGTGTTCCATGTTTGTAAGGATTGTATCTGGTTCGCCACCGATGATGCTCCCGGTAGAGTCGTTGAATTGCCGTGATCCGTGGAACTTTACGAGTTGCTCATGTCCATGCCTGAGGCTGTTTTGGCTGACGTGGAAGTGGATTCGGAAGATGACTCGGATGATCCGTTGGAAGATTTTCCAGCCGATGATGTGGACGAGGTCGATGTGGGGGATGACTCAGCGGTCAATCCCGCAGAGACAAGGGGCCGCTCTCCTGGGGCCTAGTCCGTATGACTCGTGTGTAGTGTAGTGTAGTTTATAGTATACTTAGTTATTTATGTAGTTGTAAGTGTATAGTGATTCCGTTGTCCTGGGGATTAGTGTATGCGGATTTTCTGGGCATCCTGTGTTGGTAAGTCCCACCGTTTTTATTTTTATAATTTTATATTTCGCTTTTATCTTATCTCTTTTTAATTTTCGACGAACGGTTTAATTCAGTTCGCGTGCACGTTTATCGTTCGGCGGCCCATTTTTATTTTATAATTTAGATCGCCTATTTTTTCTAAAATTGTATAGGGTCCGATCCATAACGCGTCTAGTTTTTTCGATCTCCCTCGTCGAACTGTTTCGTCGTGTAATAGGACTTTATCTCCTATTTCGAATGTGCGTATTTTTGTTTTTCTGTCGTAGGTTTCCTTCGCTTTTTGTTTTCCCTCTTTTACATTTTCTTTCGCTATCTGATTCGCGGCTCGTATTCTTTCACGGAGTTCTTGCGCATAATCATCGTATGTGTACGATGGTTTCGGTGAGCTAGTTAGGGTCGTAGTGGTGCCTGGTGCCCGTAGACCAGTTCGAACGGCGTGAAATCCGTTCGGTGTGCGGTGTCGTATTATATGCGAACATTGCATACGGTATCCATTCGTCCCAATCTGTCTGATCATTATTAATATAATGTCGTAAATATTCGGTTAATGTCCGATGTGATCTTTCGAGTGCTCCGTTTGTTTCTGGATGATAGGCCGTCATTTGCAATTTTTGTATTTTTAATAATTTGCACGTATTTTTAAATAATTCGCTGGTAAAGTTTGTTCCTTGGTCGGTCAGGATTTTGTCTGGAATTCCATATTCTAGAATGATTTTTGTCACTAACTCTTTTGCTATTGTTGTTGCCTCTTGATTTTGTACTGATATTCCTTTGCTAAATTTTGTTAAATTATCTTGAAATGTTAATATATATTTGTTTCCCATCGTCGTTACAGGCAATGGTTCTACGATGATATCTAACGCGCATTTTTCAAATGGTTTCGTCGGCGTAACTGTTAGCATTAACGGTGTTTTAGTGCGTCGTCGCAATTTATTTTTCTGACACTGTTCGCATTTTGAGATGTATTGTTCAACATCTCGTTTTAATCCTGGCCAGTTGTGGTGTAATCGTATTCTATTTATTGTTCCTTCAACGCCCTGGTGTCCTCCTATAAGTGCGTTGTGGTATTCGTATAATATTTGTTTCTTTTCTTCTTCTTCATATTGCTTTTCTGACGCGACGTCATCAGTTTGTTGCTCTTTTGTTATTGCTGCCACGTTACGGCTTAATGCGTCAGCATTAGCGTTTACTTTCCCAGCTTTATGTATTATTTCGTAATCGAATTCTTCCAATTTTAATCTCCATCTGATTAAACGTGATCCGGGATCTGTTACGTTAAATAACCATATTAACGATTTATGGTCGGTAATTATTTTAAATTTTGTCCCGTATAAATAAGGTCTAAAATGTTTTATTGCCTATATTATTGCGAGTAATTCCTTTTCAGTCGTATTATAATTCTGTTCTGCTCGTGATAGTACACGGCTGGCATACGCGACGGGTTGATCTTGATCTACCTCGCCTTGCGATAAGACGGCTCCTATTGCATAGTCCGATGCGTCCGTGATTAGAAGGAATTCTCTTGCAAAGTCCGGATATTTCAATATCGGTGCCGTTGTTAATTTATTTTTTAGCGTATCAAATGCATTTTGCTGTTTTTCGGTCCATTCGAATTTTTCTCCCTTTTTTGTGAGTTTTGTTAATGGTTTTGCTATTCGTGAGAAATTTTCGATAAATTTTCGATAGTATCCGGCTAATCCGATGAATGATTGCACATCTTTTACCTTTTTGGGCATAGGAAAATTTTTTACGGTGTGCAATTTTGATGGATCTGGCGAAATTCCATTTTCCGTAATTATATGTCCTAAATAAACTACTTCTTTTCGTAAGAATTCGCATTTGTCCAGCTTTAGATTATTTTCTCTTAATCTGTGAAGGACTAATTTTAATCTTTTATTATGTTCTATAAGGCTAGGACCGTATATTACAATGTCGTCAAGATACACTAGACATTTAATTCCTTGCAAACCCGTTAAAATTGAATTCATTAGTCGTTGGAAGGTTGCAGGTGCGTTTTTTAAACTAAATGGCATTCTATTAAATTCATAATGACCGTGTGGTGTAGAGAATGCCGTTTTATTTTTATCTCGCTCCGTCATTTATATCTGGTGATAACCTGATGCGAGATCCAGTGTCGTGAAGTATTTCGCGTTGCCCAGCTGATCAAGTATATCCGTTATGTTGGACAACGGGAATGAATCTCCAATTGTGAGATCATTTAATTTTCTGAAATCTATTACAATTCGTAATTTTGTTTTTCCTGACGCGTCTGTCTTTTTGGGCACGACTAATAGTGGTGCGTTTCATTGGCTGACGCTCGGTCTGATAATTTCTTGTTTCAACATTTCTTGAATTTGCTTATTTACCTCATTTTTATGCTTTTCAGGTAAACGATAAGGTCGTACGTTTACTGGTGATGAATCTGTTCGTACTGATATATCATGCTTAATTTTTGTTGTGCACGTTAATGTATCTCCTTCTAAGTGGAACACGTCATTATATTCGTGACATAATTTTAATACAGATTTTCGTTCTTCCTCATTTAAATGTTCTGTGCACAAGGAATTGTTTATTTGTTTTTCTTGAAATTAATTTTGTATCTTTATTTTTTTGTTTGCATTGCGTTCACAGATTCCTGTGTTATTTTTTCTTGTATGTTTATTTCTTCTAATATTATTTGCGGTACCTGAACGATTTTTTCTTCTTCAGTAATATTTATTATACTGATTGGACATGTATAATTTCGCGGTTCGATTAGGCAACATCCAATAAAAATTCCATTTCGTCTGGTTTCGTCAATCCAATTATGTTTTGGTTAGTCTGACTTGCACAATTGTTTCGCTGAGCGGCCCTAAAGTTACGCGCCTGTATGGGTAAAGTTTGAATTTCGTATTTTTAAATTGTACTGAATTTGTTTTTGGATTGAACGCAGTTATGTATTTCCAAATGAAATCTGCTCCTAGGATCGCATCGTATTCCATTGGCGCGTTATCACGCACTATGTATACGGGGTGTCGTATCTTTTTTCGCGACAGTTGAACCGTAACATGTGTTTTGCCCAATGTTATTATTTCATATCCTGTTATGCCTGTTAGCTTAGTTAGTTTTTTCCTCATAGATTAGGACGTGATCTAGTACATGTTTTAGTTTTATTATTGTTGCTGATGCGCTCGTATCAAACAAGAAGTTTATTTTTCTACCTTTGGTTTCTGCAATTGGTAAGGTGATCGCATTTAATCCAGTGTTGACGAGCGATATCCCCTTGACGTATGCCACGCGATACTCTGACGCGGGGCGTGGAGCGGTCGGTTTACCTTCGCCGGTTCCGCTCTTTTTATTTTTAAAGTTCTTCGCGGGATTTTCTCTTCGCGAATTCGAAAAAATTATTCCGGAATTTTTGCTGTTTTCCGATTTTCCGTTCAGTGTCCAACATTCGTGCCGCAAATGTCCTATCTTTTTACAATAGCTACACTGTTTTTCAATTGTATTTATTCGTGGTTGTCCTTCTGGCTTAGGCAGAGCATATATCTATTTGAGAAACGGCTAGTCCTACAATCGCGCCTGTAATGACCAATTTTTCCGCATTTCTCGCAACGCCGACTTGGCGGATGCGTTTTAACTATTGGCCGGTTTTGATAAGTTCAAGTGCTAGGTCCTCGCGTCTTTTCTTCTGCGGTTGCTCCTGCGATCGTACAATCAATTTAATTTCTTCATGTAAACCGTTCTGGTAATTGTAGAGTGCTTGCTCTTTTATATTTTCTAAAATCGCGCGTTGCTGTTCGACCGTATGATTTTTTCCTTCTTCCATGGACTCGTATAATTCCATGGCTATATTGTCTGTTCATCTGCCGAATTCTTGTGCATTCTTGTTTGGTTTTTGTTTAAGCGAGTTAAATTCGAGTTGTAAATGTGCGGTACTTCGTTTGCTTAAATATTCCTTTTCTAGTTCTCGTTTTAACTGTTCGAAGTTTATTATATCTCGCGTACGGAAATCCATCATGGCCTTGCCTTTGAATTTAGTGCAAAGAATGGCTTCTAATAGAGAATGTTCATCCGCGGGGTGTATATTTTTTATCGCGTACGTACTTGCATTTAAAAATTCGTACACGCGTTCTCGTGACGTGCCGTCGATCTCTGGGATCATGTTACGCGCGTCTTTCAATGTGAGGAATGTCAGTGCATTTCCCGGCTGGTTTCGTATATCTTGATACGAACGTCCGTAAGTTAGATCTAGCGGGTGCGGCAGAAAATCCTGAGATATTCTCGTTCGTTCGCCCATAGGCAATTGTGTTTGCCGGCTTAATCCGTTGACTTGCACACGGAGATCGCGTATTTCATCCATTAATTCTCGAACGAGAATGTTATCGGGCGATGCGTCAATTGTGACGCGGCGGTTCATTCGACTTTCTTGCGGTCCATGTCTCTCGACCGAATGTCGTAGTTGCAAAATTTCGTTGTCGATTTCGTTCTGTTGTTCGACAGGTGAGTGGACCATTTCGTTTATTAGCGATTGGTATATTTTGAAAGAATTAAATATGCTTCCGTCTCGTAAGTTCGTATGTATGTGTTTGCGCGCTTGTATGTATGTGTCAGTGGGAGAATCGGTGTCGTTCGGTTCGAGCAAACTATAATCCTTGTCGTACGGGAATTTGCGTTCGGTTATTACGTGAACGTCTTCGTCACTATTGTATCGTAATATACGCCGCACGTTATCGCGTATTTCTTTTAACGCGTTCCTCGCAGTATTTAACGCGGAGATAGTGTGCGGAAATTTTACAGGGTTGTTTGTTGGCCGCGATTTTGGCTAAGTCGCATTCACTAAGCGGTCCTTCACTGCGGACATTCGCCTTTACAAAATATGATTTTTCTGACTTACAGTAGAAGACAGATCGTATATACTCGCATGGTCGCTGCTTGTGCTAGCGCGTCAGTTGGTTGCGCGTAGTAATGCGTGTCGGTGAAGCGTCCTTGCTGCCTGGTATCGTTGTACACGGTCAGCGCTGGCTGGCTCTCGGTGCTCGTGGACTCTCTGGTCATTGCTCCGCTGCCACTGGACACTCATTGTCGTAGGTCGGTACTCTACTAATTTTGGCACTATACACTTGACACAATTTCGTGGGCGGCTTATTTTTTGACGGGGCCTTTTCCGTCCGCCTGTTTTCTACAGGTCTTGTATTTTCGGCTTATCGGGAATTTGATTCTTCTGCCTGCTTGTAATCTATTACTGCAGGTTTTATCTTTGTTTTTTCAAGAAAATTTTTTCTTTCTTCTGCTCGTAATTGTTACGTCCGTGTTCTGGACGAGAGATAATATCTCTCGTCAGGACAAGGAGAACTCAGGTGGACGCACGGAACCTCTCCCGTTCTCGCGGAACGACGTCGTGATGTCGATCCGCGAGTCGAACGCGCGTTAAGGGGGCAGGGAGCGGGTCAGCGTCAGCGACGTTATTACCCTTGCCTGCACCCGCGCTATCGGTGGTCCGTTTTAGGTCAGAGAACCGAATCTCTTTGACCAGGGATGGACCTAGTGCGGTCCTCAGGGAGCCGGGAACGGCGCGGGGTCAAGTTTAGGAAAGAGAAAAAAATTTAAGACCGAATTTTTGATAGGATGATTTAATAATAAATAAAAAAAATGATTTACAATTTTCGGTACATTAAAAAGAAACGTGAGGTACAAAAGATGGTCGTTACAAAGAAAGTTATACACAAAAAAAGATTATACGAAAATAATCGCGGACAAGAAAAATCCGGAATTATATGCCCAAATTTTCCAGTTGGGGCAAAAAATTGGTAACCGCGAACATGTCCACGGGATCGGGTTGCAGGTGCGGAGGAGGATTAGGGTGTGCGGTGCGGAAGGCTTTGATGGGGACGAGGTAGGGAAGAGGGTCTCGGGAAATGTACATGGGTACGGTATCGGTTACTTCATGCTGTGATATTTGGTCCCAGAATTGTTTATCAGGTTTAAATTTGCGTGGGATAAAGAAAGTGCCAGGAGGTGGATGGGTGGGACAGCGAGGAAATTGACGGACGAGGTTAAAGAATTTTTCTATGTCGAAATTCTCCGGAGTACACTGCCGTTCAAATTCGGCCGCGGAGCGGAGGGCGGAGGCGTATTGATGGAGCGAGATGTTGGCAAGTCCCGGCTCTACTTCTATTAACCGCTCCGCGAGTTCTTCAACGTGGGTGGTTTCGCGACGAATCCGCTTGTTAGCTTTTTCCCGGCGGTGTCGCAAAGCCCGCTTTGTTCGCCCGTTTCGGATGGCATTTGTTTGGTTCACTATATAAAAAATAGAGTCAGATGAGAGAGAAATTGAGGAATCGGGTGAGGCAGCTTCACCGAGTTAATCGGCGGCTTGCCAGCTTAGAAGGTAGTGGAATATAATTTCATGGAATCGGGTGAGGCAGCTTCACCGAGTTAATCGGCGGCTTGCCAATTTGGAATGTTGGAGTGTTTAGTAAAATAATGAGAAGTCGCGAACCAAACTGCCAGTTACCGCGAATAAAAAAAATTGATAGACTAGGACTTACTCTTGTTGCAGCGATCGTTGGTGATGGTCGAGGAATCGAATTGCCAGCCTGGATCTTGAGGCACTCGAAATAAAATCGCGCACAGATTCTAATAGTTTGGATAGTGCTGACCTGGTATGCGTCGCTGTGGCAGGAAGAAGAGAGCGATCCGCTCCAAGTCGCGGTTTTTAAAGGGTTCCGGAGGGGTGGGAATATCTGAGGGCGTGATGGATTTTCGTGTTGGTTTGTCGAATGATAGTTTAGGAAAATTGTGAATATAGAGGAAGGAGGGGAGCGGTGTTCTGTGAATTGTGGTTGTTTTTATATTTCCAGATTTTTCAGCGAATGGTAGAATTAGTTAATAAAAATTTTTCCGGCGTTCCACACCCTCAATTTTCATTGGTGTGGCCACCAACGGCCGCTAATCGTTTCTTCTTGATTGGCTTTTCCCTTAGTTTCCCCACCAATTTGGGGTGTCACCCCGAACGATCCGAAGCGTTTCTTATCCGTTAGGGATTTGCTTTTTGTTAATGTTAACTTTTTATTGGTAGGTCATAACTTGTCGGTCCCGACAAAGTTGTTTGTCCCAATTTTTTCTGATAGTGAGACGCATCTCGAGAGGAAATTTTGTTTATTTAGGATTTCCTTTGGTCGTTCAAAGCGCTTCGTTTATTGCAGCCGTTTTTTCCTTTTTTCCGAAAGAGAAGAATTCGTGAAGTCCTCCGGACGTAACATAATGCAGTGCGTCGGGGTTTACTTGATTGATTCTGCTTGATCAAACGATGATCCTCTCAAGTTGTTGTTCTTAGGAAATGGTTTTGACAATCCCACCGCTGCCACCAAAATGTTGTACCCCGGATGGGCTACAACGTTAATATTAGGGATAGTCGGGTTCGTTAAGCTTAAGGAGTTGGGACTCCGAGCAGGATCAAAAGAATGTAAGGATCTTCTTGAATTCACTAATACACACTTTCTTTATTTTAATTGATTTATTCTCACAAGTGCACAGATGCTTGATATATTAACGATTATATTTTACACACGGTTAAACGTCGTTGGGTGACTCGATGCGTATCGCGTTACTCTGGCGGCCGACGACCGAATATGTCACCTGAGATGCTGATAGTACGGCTCGCGGGAACTTCGCTACGAGATTTGGTAATATCTCGTACGATTAAGTCCGATTCCGGACGACTCGTAGTTTTCGACTCTCTCGACTCTGCCTTGTATGATCGATTATATAGACTAGTCGATGCCCGATCAGCATTCTGATTGGTTGCGTCAATTGATCGCGTGATATTGATTGCTCAATATCACGCCTGATTCGATCAGCAAATTGAGGAATTTGCTGATAAACTTCTCGCAAATGTTCGCAATGTTCTCGCGCGATGCATTTCTGCGGTCTTTCGAAAGACTGATCGCAATTTTGGCGATCACGCATTTATGTCGTCTTTCGAAAGACTTTTTCCGATTTCATGCGGATTAATTTTGTTGTCATGCGGCTACTTTTATTATTAGTTGTAGATCTGGCTACAACAGTACTGAATAAGTTTCTCGTTATTCATCTAACTACACTATTATTATCACTACTGCTAAGTACATTATTATTAACTATGACAATTATTATTATTATGTCGCGGGATAAAACTTCTTACTTAATAATAATCATTACAGCTATTAGGTTATAATCAATTATACCATGCGGAAACCACACTACACGTACACCATAATTATAATACAACGCAGATTCTTGACTCTAGTTATTACTAAAAATTAGTCTTAATTAATGGTCAATGCGCCGACCATAATTATGACGTACATCATATTAATAACACTTTATGCCATCTTACCAACATCCTACAACACCACCTACATTACAAACACTCCGAATTACCAACACTCCACGACGCCACCTACGATTACTCACATTTCACAGCATACTACATCCTAGCATACTATATTACCATCTCACTGTATTACCATCTCTTTATATTATCATCCCTCTGAGTTACTATAGTACCATGTTACCGACTCACTACAATGCCACTTACAAGAACACACCATGACGCCACCTACATAAACACTCCATGACACCACCTACGCTACCACCTGATTGCCACGCCACCCACGCTAGCATCGGAACTTTCCACCATGTTCACTCTTGTACGCGCCGTCGAATAGTACACATCGTGCGAGTGTCAATCCAAATCTAATCCCAATTCTAATTCTAATTTTAAGTCAATTCTATTTCGTCTCAATCTAGTTAAGCTAACCTTAAGTGATCATTTGTATCATTCTAAATTTTGTATTACTCTAAATTTAACCAAGTGTTACGCGAATGTAATTTGATTCTTGAATATTTGAATATAGTAAGTACAGTGTATTCACCACGTATCCTTCATTGCATCATCCTTCCTATTGAACGCCGCGAGAAATCGAAAGTGTTCGCGAGGTTTGTGAGGCTTCACGCGTAATAAAGTAATTCCTAAAGATTCGTACACCGTTAATTACAAGACCGCCGAGCGTCTCCCGGAGCAGGTGTTATGCGTCCATCCGCATTTACCACGACGGAGACTCGAAATTCTTGCTCGCGATAAATTCAATAGTTCCTACGCGAAGCCGAAACGCAACGCGAATTGGTTTGCCGCAGAATGCTAATCCTTTGATTTTATCTTCGCATAATATTTAAACAACTCGAAGCCTCACACGAATGCCGAAGGGCAGAAGAAATCGCGCTGGTCGCAAGACCTTTATTCGATATCTCGAGTACGACCTCCACGTGGCAACCATCTACGATCACAACGAAGTGATCGGCGAGGAAGTCGAGTTTGACGGAGAGTACGAACTCCTGGTGCACGACCGGCTCTGGAGTGGCGATGGTTTTGAAATGCTTGATTCTAAATTTTCGGGCGATATTTCTCATAAGGCTATTAATAAAATGTGACCCTTGGTCGGTCAGTATGGCTTTAGGTGCACCGTAGATGCAGATAAATTCTTGTGTTAGAGCTTCTGCCACATCTATAGCACTAGGATTTTTCAGAGGGATCGCTGTGGAATGTTTGGTAAGAAGATCTTGTATAGTAAAAATATATTGGTTTTTCGCGTTTGTTATAGGTAATGGACCCATTATGTCCATTGAGATTTTATCGAATGCTTTTCCCAGAGTATACGTGAGGATCATTGGCTGTCGTGGTTTTACTCGCATTAACTTTTTTATCTGACATTCTTTGCAATTATTAATTTCGTCTTGTATATCTTTTTTCATCTATGGCCAATGATGCTTTTCCCTAATTCTATTATATGTTTTTGTTATTCCTTTGTGTCCTCCTAACATGGACGCATGATTTTCTCGGATTATCTCGTGCCTTTCATTAACCGATAGTGTATTGATTGTGTGTGTACATACTATGATTTCCGCCAACTCGTTCCAGAATGTGTCTCGGAGGATTTTGTTTACGGTTCCAAGATATATTACTTACCATACCTTTGCTAATTGATACGGATGTAAGGCTTAGCTCACGGATCAAGTAAAGATCCTATTGCATTCTTTAAGTTGCTTTGTTCAGTTGCTTCTGAAATTCCTTCCTCGATAACTAGCATAATTATATATTGTTTTTTATCTCTCGTTACTTTTGCTTTTCCTATTTCGATGCCTTCAATTTTGGGTATTAAATTTTGTTTGGCTAAATCGTGCGCTCCTTGATCTATCGTTTTCCCTTGCTAGTTACGAAAATTGCTATGTTATCTTTTCGCTGTACTAAACAGTCGTTACTTTCTTTTAGGAATTTCCGTTGCGGTTGTACAGTTACGTTATTACTTTCGAATAATGATTCATCATCTGAACTGTTACTATTGTCGTCGAAGGGACTGCGCGTTTCTGACTCTGAGTCGTTGGTTGCGGTATCGTTTTCATTCAACTCTATTTCGTCTTCCGTTCCTTCTTTGTTTAATTTGCCTATTGCATGAGCATGAAATAAGGATTCGTTGGTGCTGTCGTCCGATATAGAATTTAGTTTCCTTTGTTTTATTAAAGGAAGAGTTTGGATTGTAGAGTTTCTCGATAGGGCATCTGCTTTTTCCTGTCTTGTAAACCACTTTGTACTTATGCTCTGCTAATTTAAGTCGCCACCTCGCCAATCTGGAGGTTGGATCTTTTATCGAATATAAACATGTCAGAGGCTTGTGGTCCATTACTAGGATAAATCTTCTACCGTATACGTATGATCGAAAATAGTTTACGCTATATACTATCGCTAATAGTTCTTTTTCTATTGTGGAGTAATTTTGTTCGGCGGCGTTCAACGTTCTTGAGATATATGCTATCGGTAGATCCTTTCCTATGGTCTTTGGCTTAATATGCCTGCTATAGCGTAGCTAGATGCGTCTGTCGTAATTACAAATCGCGTAAATCGGGGCTATTGAAGCAATGGCTTCATGCATAAGGCATTTCAACAAAGCAAAGACATGCTGTTGTTCCTCTTCCCACACAAAATCGCTCTCTTTTTTCAGTAGTGCCGTTAGCGGCCTTGCAATTTTTGAGAAAACATATTTTTGACAAATAAATTTCCTATAATACCCGGCTAAACCCAAAAATTGTTTTATGTTCTTTTGATTTTTTGGAGCTGGGAAGGCTTGCACTGCTTTTACTTTCTCAGGGTCGGGTTGGATCCCTTGTTCGCCTATCACGTGTCCTAAATACGTAACTTCCTTTCGCAGGAATTCGCACTTGTCGGGTTGTAGTCTGAGGTTTGCACTTCTGAGGCGTGCTGCTAGTTTATTAAACTTTTCCGCATGTTCTTTTAGCGAACTCGCATATATCACTATGTTATCTAGACATACAAATAACTCAACGCCTTGTCGGCCTGTTAACACCTGATCCATGAGTCTTTGGAATGTAGCGGGTGCATTTTTCAACCCGAACGGCATTCGTTTAAATTGATAGTGCCCAAACGGCGTGGAGAAAGCCGTCTTGTGAGCATCCGACTCATGCATAGGTATCTGGTAAAAGCCTGACGCTAGATCAAAGATACTAAAATATTTTGCACTGCCCAGTTGGTCTAGTATTTCAGTTATATTTGGCAGGGGGTAAGCATCCCCTATCGTTTTTTCATTTCATGAACGGTAATCAATGACCATACGCCATCTCTTGTTTCCTTTCGAATCAGGTTTCTTGGGTACTATCCACAAAGATGAATTATAGGATGATTTAGACGATTCTATTACTTTGCTTTCTAACAATTCATTCACTTGCCGCATTATTTCATCCTTGTGTATCGGTGAGAATCGATATTATTTCGTGTTGACAGGTTTTTCGTCTCGCGTAGTTATTTTATGCGCACTGGCGTTGGTATATTCTAATTTGTCGCTCGGAAAGTGAAATAGATCACCGTATTTTCCTAATAAGCCTTTCACAGGGTCTTGTTCTTCTTTATTTAGATGCTCTAGTCGTAGCAGGTCATGAATCCGTGTGATCTTTTCTTTACTGATCATTTGTGATATCATGTGTACTTGTAAAAGATTGGGAATAGGCAGAGGATTGTGTGTTGGGCATGGTTTATCTACAGTGATTTCTACTTCCTGCATTCGGACTGTCGGTATGACGATTTCGCGGTCTACTTCTCCGATGTTAATAATTTGTAAGTATACCTTGCCGTTTTTGTTTTCAACAAGGGCTTCTCCCAAGTATATGTCTCGGTGTGTTTCTAAACGCGGTATGTATCCCGTTTTAATTTCCGTATTCTCGATATTAACGTAAAACGTAATTCGCGATCTAGCGGGAACAACAATTGAATCGCGAAGGGAATTTTTATCCCTTGCCACAATAATACTTTCCTAGGAAAGTCTATTGTCGCACAAAAAGTCGGATCCTAGGATTCCCTCTTGCATGATTAGGAAATTGTTAGGCACTGCGTGCATTTTTATTTTGTAGCTAAGGAAATTTAAATACATCGACCCTAGGGTAGCAATTTTTCCTTGCGTTATGCCGCTGAGGTATAAAATATCGTCCCTTGATATTGGTCAAAACCTTCCTTTCTTTTATTAGATTTAGAGCGGCTCCCGTATCTATCATGAATTTTACATTTGGCATCAAATCGTTAATGGATAATGTGGTCGTAGGTGTCTGATTAAATTCTCTCGGATTCAAGGTTGCGATGTTACATTGCTTGTGCTCGGTTGATTTATCTTTTCCTCGTTGGTTATCGTATTTACTGGACGCGTGGCGTATTGAGGATCCGCCCGTGTCGCGTCCGGTTTTCGGAGCGGATCTTTCGCGTTTCCGGAATGCATTATCGGTCTGTTGTTATATTTTCTCTTACGGCATTCATTTATTTCGTGTTCGCGTATTTTACAATACCGACACCACTTCAATGTCATAGCGCGACTCATTTCTTTTAGTTGCGCGGCCTCCTTATCGTTCATTCTTTCACGCGGTTCGTATCGTATGCTTTTGCTATTGTCGTTCGGCGCCTTTGTGTTATTCATTCGCGCGTCACGGTATCTTCCTTCCATATTTATTTTGCAGCGGTTCGCGATATCTGTTTGTGTCTCGCGGCGGCTGAAAAAAAATCCGAGTCGGTTCGTGGTAATTATTTCGATAATAGTTATCTCGAGAAGGCGGCTGATACCTTCCGGATGATATCACCTGTTGTGGCGGCGGGGTTGATTGCGCCATACAATATCGTGTGACTCGCCGCGATCGAAGGGATATCGCTCTGCATTCCTTTCTGACTTTATCTCTAGCCACTGTTTTTCTTTCTCTTCTCTTTTCGCTATTGCTTTTGCAGCGGCAAATGCCTCAAAGGGATTGCGATAATGCTCCGGTTTCAATTGGAGCCGATAAACAGTCGGTAGGCCTTCGCAAAAACATTCTGCGGTTAAGGTATCTATTTCATTTGCGATGTCTTGATCTAATCTTCCGCGTGCTCGTCTCTCTCTATTACGGCTGATCTGAGCTCTTTTACACGGTCTATGTAATCAAGTATGTGTTCTCGCGTTTTTATGTGGATTGCCGTTAATTCTTCTTTATACTGTGCAACGCTTCTTGCGGAGCCGAATGCACTTACTAGCAAGTCACTTAATTGGATGACTGAGTCACATGGTTCGTCTGCCACGGCAGAGTGGGCTCTACCTCTTAATTTTGCAATTAATAATCGTGTAAGAGATCGTTCATAATTTGGCGGTAGTATATCTCGTGCTTGTCTACAAGCGCTTAAGAATTTATTTAATGGTATTGTTACGTCCGGAGGACTTCACGAATTCTTCTCTTTCGGAAAAAAAAACAACGGCTGTTAATCTGTAAACGAAGCGCTTCGAACAATCTAAGGAAAAATAAATAAATAAACAAAAATTCCTCTCGAGATATGTCTCACTATAAAAAAAAATTCTTGGGATAAACAGCTTTGTCACCGAGAAGTTTTACATACCAATAAAAAAAAATATTAACAAAAGCAAATTCCTAACGGATAAGAAACGCGTCGGATCGTTCAAGGGTGACACTCCCCAAATTGGTAGGGAAACTAAGGGAAACGCCAATCAAGAAAAAACGATTAGTGGCCGTTGGCGGCCACACCAATGAATGATTGAAGGTGTGGAATGGCGGAAAATTTTTACTAACTAATACCATCATTCGCTAGGAAATCTGGAAATATAAAAACAACCACAATTCACAGAACACCGCTCCCCTCCTTCCTCTATACTCACAATTTTTCTAAACTATCATTCGACAAGCCAACGCAGAAATCCATCACGCCCTCAGATATTCCCACTCCTACAGAAACCTTTAAAAACCACGACTTGGAGCGGATCGCTCTCTTCTCTCTTCACATCGCCCCATGTTTTGATGGACGGGACCATCCGAGGTTGGCGCCAATTTTTTCAGTTAGAATCTGTGCGCGATACCTTTATTTCACGTGTAATACAATCCAGCGCAGGCACCATATTTCTCGCCCATCACCAGCGCCCGCCACGACAAGAGTAAGTCCAATTTTATTACTCCTTTCCCGCGGTAGATTGGCTGTTTAGTTCGCGATCTCTACCTAGTTGTTTCATTAAAATACTCCAACATTCCAAATTGGCAAGCCGCCGATTAACTCGGTGAAGCTGCCTTCCCCGATTTCTCCACACTCTGACTTGGCAAGCCGCCGATTAATTCGGTGAAGCTGCCAACCTCGATTCCACAACATTCCAACCTGGCAAGCCGCCGATTGATTCGGTGAAGCTGCCTTACCACGATTCCTCAATTTCTTTTTTTTTACCACTTTCACTTCACATTCTCTTTCATCTGACTCTTATTTACATAGTGAACCAAACGAAAGCCATCCCGAACAACCCAACGAAACGGGCATTGCGACACCGTCGGGAGAAGTTTAATAAGCGGATTCGTCGCGAAATCGGACACGCCGATGAACTCGCGGAGCAGTTGATAGACGTAGAACCAAGACTAGCTAACATCTCTCTACACCAATACGCCACCGCCCTCCGCTCCGCGGCCGACTTTGAGAAACAGTGCACTCCAGAGCACTTCGACGTGGAAAAATTCTACGACCTCGTCCGTCAATTTCCCCACTCTCCCACCCATCCACCTCCTGCACCTTCTTCATTAAAAGAAGATTCAAACCCGACAGCCAGTTTTGGGATCAGATCTCAAAACACCAAATTACCGATACTATCCCCATATACATTTCCCGTGATCCTCTTCCCTACCTCGTCCCAGTCAAGGCTTTCCGCAGCGCTCACCCTGATCCCCCGCCGCACTTGCAACTCGATCCCATCGACATGCTCGCGATCACCAATTTTTTATTGGAACAATTGGGTATATAAAATCCAGATTTTCTTTTGCTTGTTTGTTATTTATTATTATTCAAAATTTACGTATAAAAATTTTTTCTTTTTTGTAACCAGTATTTCAACACTTTAATGTACACAGTAAAATTTGCGAATAACATTGTAATTCTTTTTTTTTTATTATTATTATTAAATCAGTTAACTCGAATTCCGTCTCAATTTATTTACCCTAAAACTTGACCCCCATTCATGGCTCCCTGAGGATCGCACGAGGTCCATCCTTGGTAAAAGAGATTCGGTTCTCTGACCAAAAAACGGACCACCGATAGCGCGGACGCAGGTAAGGGTTATAACGTCACCGACGTTGATCCGATTCCTGCCCCCTTAACGCGCGTTCGACTCGCGGATCGACCTCACGACGTCGTTCCGTGAGAACAGAAAAGGTTCCGTGCGTCCACCCGAGTTCTCCTCCTCCTGATGAAAGGTATTATCTTTCCTCTAGAACCACGGACATAACAGTATGTTGTAACCGTCGTAATATGGGACGAACTCTGTAGCTTCACGATATGAAATTCTCGGTGCTGATGGTAAATCCGACGCGGCTTCACTTATCGGGATATGAAATTCACGAATTTAAAAAGAGAGTTGTCCTGATAGGACTTTTGATATTTGTTCATTGCGATGGTCGGTGACATTTCGTAGTTCTGCTACTTCGTTACGCAGCGTCGCGATCATTTCAACGACATCGCGCATTATTTCTCGTTCTTTACGAAAAGCGTTTATTTCTGCTTTTAGATCGTTTCTGTCGTCCGTTTCAGAGCGTTCCGCGGATGCCATGCATCCATGTTCGACGTCTTCCTCAAGGGGAGACCTTTTATTCGATCGCGTATTCATTGCGACAGGCGTTCTCTGCATGAGAGATTTTAGGTTTGAAATTTTAAGGAAGCAGTTTATGCGAAGTGTTTTTCTTTGCAGGTTTAACAGTTTCCCAACGAGCTCAACGTCTGTAAGGTTTCCGGGCAGTTTTCCCGCCAAACAGAGCCTCGTGGATTAGTTAACAATTTAAACTTACAATTTGTAGGAGTAGCATGAGTAGTCGATTTTCAGAGAACCCGAATTTTAATTTTCATGCAGTTAGTGGAGGAATGCAGGAATATAAGCATTATGTTATAGTACTCGAATTTGGGAGGAAAATTTATTTATGGGCTTTTTGGCAATCCCACCGCTGCCACCAGTTTGTTACGTGCGTAATGAAGCAACGTATTTATGTCCGGGCGAAATTGTTTCGATTTTATCGAACGATATTCACACCGGGTTGTATGGGGGAAGATTGCAGAATTCTCAACTTGGAAATTGCAAAAACCTCGAGCGGCAAAGGTTTTGCAGCGATTTCAGCCAATGGGCAACTGACAGAGATCTCGAGCGGCAAAGATCCCGTAGGTTTAATCAGAAGGTTCTAGTTATCCCGTCGCGTATTTTGTCTATGCAAGTTATTTAGGAAGAAACTAAGCCTCCGGGAAAAAATAATTTCGTGCGTTTCGATGCTGTTATCGATGTCTATTAGGATCTGGTAACTGGATTCAAATGTTTGATTTTCTTCTCGTAAATGATTTAAGAAAGCAATGAAAGCGTCTACGCATGCGTCGCAATTGGTTAATCCGCGACAAATGGATAATTCAGTCGCGCAGTGCTCGCACCTACGTGACACTGGATTATTTCCGATATGAATGAGAAATGTCTTAGCACTAATTAAAATTGTTGTTCGGAGCGAATTTGCTCGTAATCTACTTTGCATTGATGGCACAAGAGCCCCGCGTTGTTATAATCACTGACGATACCGAACAACCCATAACCAAATTCGGTAATGCAATGATAAAAACTCGCACGATATGTGCAAATTACGACAGGAGAAGTTCTCGATTTTCGCAGTCTTTCGAGTCGTTCTCTGCACATTTGCGCTTTTCCAAATTCGAGTGCATGCAGCAATAATATCTGTCCTACCTTTAGTAGTAGTTATAGAGAATCTCGCTCTTGATTTCCATATATCTCTTCTTCCGTGGGTCAGTGGCAAGCATCCGCAGCGGCGGCAACTTTGGAGTACGGAAAGTGATAGGGATCAACTTCCACGTTGGAGGCGGCCTCGGTGACCAAAAGCTTCCGGTAAATAATTGTTCGTAGCCTGTCGACTCGACACCAAGCAGATTTTGCAAATGTCGAGGAAGTCGATTGTTGAATTTGTTAAAGAGTTTTTGTAATGATTGCTTCCGACCTGAACGGTGGCAGCGTTTTAGTGACATCGCAAAGAGATCTCTCTGTAATAATTCATTGTAAACGTTTTATTTCGTGACTCTAAGCTGTGCCTTCGCACAGAGGAATGCGCTCGGTGATAGCGTTCTGCGGTATGTTATGTCTCACGGACGACTCTGTAGTGAGCGCCGCAACTCAATGCGTCATGAGAACACAATATTCCGTATTAATTTGCGTTTATTTTACGCACTATCCACGATCCCGACAAGGTGCCTCGCGGGCGACTCTCAGGAGCACCGCATGTTCGGTGCATGCACGAGTATACGAAACCTTGATGACTAAAAGACGATTCAGAATTTGAATTTAGAATTTAGAATGAGTAGTACTCGTTGTAGTTCCTCGTCGAGGCGCCGGCGTGTCAAGCACGTAACAGTGTCAAGCCGGAGGATCGATACAACGAACTATTATGTTTTTCATTCACTTTCTTTATTTTAGCATGACTTGAAAGATCTCATTATCCTCGCGAACACAGTCGTTTCACACGTTTCGCTAGGATTTGGAAAGGTAGGGTGTTAGCTAGTGATCACTACACTTGGTAAGTTTTCACTCGTATAATTGAAGTTAAATTGAATTACAAAGATCTTACATCAATGCTTAGAGTTAAATAGAAATTATTGAACTGTTGACTATCCGCACTAGTCTTATAGTTACGATGATATAATGATTTTATTTGATCACGTTTATCGTGGCGAATTAGAATACTCTTATCCGAACCTAAGCGGGGATATGTCCGCGGGTTAGGAACCTTCCTAACAGGAGTCTCGATGCGAACTGTTCGAAGGAGCCCTTGCACTGAGCTCTTTCGTTTTCGGCGGCTCGATGTGCGGCGGCACTCTGGTGGGAGCGACGGCGCTTGCGTGGGAGGCGCTGGCGGTGGGGCCCTGGCGCTTCGGTGGGGGTCGTCAGTGGGTCCCATGGAAGGAATGTTCCATGCGCAGGAACGTATCTCACGCAGAGACGCATCACGTCTTTTATTTTATATTACATTTACGCTGAAATAAACGAATTTAATACAAAAATTAGGGTTTCGTGAATTTTGAAATTGTATTGACGCGCTTGACGTGACACTGCAAAACTCTAATCAAAAATCTTTGCCGCTCGAGGTTTCTATAATTTTCAAGTTGAAAATTCTGTATGGAATTTCCCCCATTCAGCCCGGTGTGAATACCGTTCGATAAAATCGAGTCAATTTCATCCGGACATAAAAACGTTACATCATTACGGACGTAACAAACTGGTGACAGCGATGGGATACCCGAAAAGCCGTATAAATAATTTTCCTCCTCTAAATTTAAGTACAACAACATAACGCTTATATTCTTGTCCATTAACTGTGTCACGTCGGAATAAATAAATTAGTTAACAATTTTGTTTCCTATTCTAAAATCATTACTTTTTTCAATTTTACGATAATAAAGTCTTTGTAGCATGAAGCAAAACTGACGTGGTACGTCCCTAGGCTACCGCGAGTCCCACCATGGCGATTCTCTAGCTTCTCACGCGAGCGCCGCATCCCTACCGCCAGCGCCTCCCACATAACATGTACGCCCCATCATAGCGCCGCCGCAGTTTCGAGCCGCTGAATCGGAGCACTTCAGTACGTGGCCGACTGAGTTCAGTTCATCTCGTGACCCCGGCTGGAAAAGACCTCCAGTCCGCGAACTCCCTTCCAATTCTAGTTAAGATAATTCAAATTCAATTTCAATTCTAGTGTTAAGATAATTCAAATTCAATTCCAATTCTAATACTAAGTGAATCCAATCTCATTTTAGATTCTAGTGTCTATTTCAAATTCTAGTTGAATCCAATCTCTTTTATGAATCTAATTCTTAATTCAAGTGCGTTTAATACTTAGTATAGTTGTTTATAATGTAGTAATAAAACATTCAATTTTGTCTCTGAATATTCTATAATATATTATACAAGTGAAAAGTGATCAGTGCATTAAGCAATTAATAATCTCCTCATCCTTGCGAAGCGAATAATTGACAGAGTTTGCGAGGGTAGAGTGACCACGCGTAAATTAACCAAGATAATAAGCGACCCGGGAAGCCGTGCTTACTTTCTTGGCTAGCAAGTTGTGCGTCCACCTGCACCATTCCCCAAGAGAGGTATCGCTTCTCACGCATTTTAATCCGCCAAATTGTAAGATATCCGACAACCTGTCTCGCCTCTTGGCTAGCAAGTTGTGCGTCCACACACACTACTCCACAGAGGGCTACAGGTTCTCAGCGCGATAGAAAGCTTGATCTTTTACTCGTAATTCGCAAGGGAAGCTACGTGCATTTCTCTTCATGGTCACTCTCGATGCCGAATAAACGCAAAAATCGCGCCGGACGTCAGCGCGCGATCCGACGAACCTTATACGAACTCAAATCTGCTCTTACCGGCGGTCTCAGTAAACTACTCGGTTGCGAGGAAGTCTACGATCCTGAGTACGAGCAACATTTCGAGAATAACCTGTGGGCTCCAAGTCCCCCGAATATTGCAATGTCGTCTTCAGCTGCTCCACATCCTAGCGTGCATTTCGAGATTCACGTGGCCTGCGACAGGAAATAAAACTCCCAAAGCCAGGAATTGTGGACCAACGAAAAGTAAGTGAATCATTACTCTTTCCTACCCGCGAATCACGTCATGTGTAGAGGGCAATTGAAACGCCCATGCCAAAAGAAAACACGTCCAGCCGCCGTCTTTAATCAGACAATCTCTATGACGTCCTGGGAGGTCCTGATAGGTCGGATGGAGCCGAAATCAACAGATCCTCGACTGCACTCACACGTTATTTGTGGGATTCTTTTCCATGCGGTTAAGAGGGTAAAACCTCAGGATTAAATACTGCGAAAGAAGTGGGTAACAGGAATGTCGAAGTGACTTTTATTTTTAGGGAAGAGTTTGAAATTTTTGGGGTGTAATAATAATATAATATAATACCACGTTTGTGATATTAAAATCAGGATTTATTTACTATTGCCAATATTGTATGTACGCAAACCCATTTTATTTGTGAAATGCGACTCGTGATTAAGAATTACATTATTTGTTAATCGGCGAATTGCTCAAGCGGTGCTAAGCAGTGCTAGTCAAATGCTTAGCTATCTCCGATCAAGTGGTTTATTCCTGAGCAAGTGCGCAAATAGGTATCGTCGCTCGAAGTTTTTATATGTTGCCAAAACATGGAAGTAGGGGTGACCTAAATTCCAATGTTATGATTCTATAGGTTTGAATAAAGCCTGTTACCAAATGGCCTTGGCACGGTTTGTCTATTGTTAGTCTACTTTCACTATGAGTCAGCTATGATTCACGCGTTTAAGACCTTCTAGTTGTTCTTGACATAGTTTTCTATTGGTCAACTTGGCCTACATTTGCTATGAGTCAACGATGACTCGTGGTATTAAAGTATTATGGCGGCCTTGACATTTAACGGTGGCCTATTTTTATTTCCAAAGAGTTATACTTCGTTATAATAAATCCTTTCTTATAATTAACAAACATACAGTTTGCTTGAATTTAAGCTTTTTAAATATTAATCTTCGCAATATCGTTTTAGATATACTTTACAATTTTTATAATAATAATGATTACATCGTATAATTAATATATCTAAAATATATCAGTATAACTCTTTTTACATTTGTAATACATTATTTATTAAATATTTTCAGGTACAAAATGGCTCTGATTGTGATTGGTTAAATTATTAGGGTTTTCCATGCATATTAATATTCAGGATTTTTATCATAGCCATAGGATTAGTGTTAATGATAAAAGAGAAGCAACAATTATAAATAAAATGTGAGTCTAGGATGAAGATTTCTAGAAGTTAAACCGGTTTATACATGGAGATTTGTCTGCTGAACTGATTTGGGTTTTTGAGGTAAGTGTATGTAAGCAAGTTTATAATTGTTTAAATATCTTCTAAACGGTGCGGGTTAGATAGGTATGTGTAATGAGATAAGTTGCAGGATTTCCTGTGTGTTGTCCAAATCTTTCATAATAATTATTTGTTAATATAATAATTTATTTATTTATAATTTTCATTAAATAAAATTCAAATCGTAGAATTTTCTTTCTGTGATAAAATATGTTTCTATCGTGATTGTTTATATAATTCTATAAAGAAAACTATATCTTATAAGGAAATGTATAATACGTATATATGTATATGCTTGTATATACTTTTAATTTTGTTTATATCTCGAGAATTAAGAATCGTAGCCACAAACTGTATTTATGTTTTCGAAAGGATTTTCGATGGAGAATGTATCTATACAGGGAAAATATATCCATATGAGGACATCAACAAAATTTATCCTTAAAATAAGGGTGTGTATCAGATAAACTGTTGAATAAATGTTTTGTCATGGTTTTTTGTGCATTACGTGGGCAAGATTATATTTCCTACATTTGTTTCTTATTCGTTATTTACTATTTTATATTAATTTGTTAAGATTTTGTTGTTACTTTATTGAACAGTCCGGAAAAGTGATTTCGGTATGTTCTGTTTTTGTTAGTGAAGTTCTAGGGAAAATTTACTAGGAACATTAAGGCTATAGTAGCGCCATAAGGTTGTGGTAAGGAGCGGCCATTTTGTATAAACCTTTAAATAATTTTAAGCGGTATATTTTTTTATTATATGTATAGGAAAGGTTTTACGGTGCTGTCTCTTGACACAGTCAGTCATAAATAATTAAAAATTTTTGAAAAATTTACACTGAATATGACTAGAGGTACTCTCGGCGCTGGGACGTGACATCTCCATCCGTGGAGAAGTTCAGTCTCTAAACTTTATAATAACTAATGTTTTATTTATTATATATATATATATATATATATATATATATATATACATGTATATATGTATATATGTACGTTGCTAGTATTTTCCTCCTTCTAATCATCTGTCTCCTTGTATGTGTGTATATGTTTTTTTTTCTTCCTCTTTTATTTTAATATTATTATTGTTAAGATTGTTAAAGGTATTTTATGGAATTATATAATGAAATTATATAATTATTAAGGGAGAGGTGTAGGTTATTTGCGTAGATTTCATTTAATTAGTTAATGGTTATATATCCTACGTAAGGAAGATTAATAAGCTTAATATATTTATTTTTATTAAGTATATATATACTCATTAGATTATATGTTCATTTTAGACATATCTTGTCATTATTATTTTTGTTATGAGTCTTCAGTCTCTCTACATGCATTAAATATTATAAAACATTTTTATTTGTATATATTTTTCTCTTTTTTTTTGTTTGTTACAGGTAGCGGTCCTAGAATATCCATTGAAACTTTATCGAATGCATCGACAGGTGTATCGATTATTATCATTGGCTGTTTTGTTTTTACGTGTACTAATTTTTTCTTTTGACAGCTATTGTGTCACGTCCCAGCGCCGAGAGTACCTCTAATCATGTTCAGTGTAAATTTTTCAAAAATTTTTAATTATTTATGACTGACTGTGTTAGGAGACAGCACCGTCAAGCCTTTGGTATACACATAATAAAAGAATATACCGCTTAAAATTATTTAAAGATTTATACGAAATGGCCGCTTCTTACCACAACCTTATGGCGCTACTACAGCCTTAATGCTCCTAGTAAATTTTCCCTAGAACCTTACTAACAAAAAACAGAACATACCAAAATCACTTCTCCAGACTGTTCAGTAAAGTAACAAAGAAAATAGAGCTTAATATCGCATCCTTATCTAAGCATTTCAAAATTAACAACAAAATCTTAACAAATTAATATAAAATAGTAAATAATGAACAAAAAACAAATGTAGGAAGTATAACCTCGCCCACGTAATGCACGAAAACTATAACAAAACAATTATCGGTACATTGTAACATTTTTATTAACAATTAATAAACAAAATCATATAATTATATAAATAACAAAATACCAACCAATTTCTTTATATCGTCAAATATAACTTCAGAAACTAAGAAATCCTTGTATATCAAACCTTTCACTTTTGTTCCATTTTAATAATAAATATAAAAGTTAATAACAAAATTAATAACAATAGAAAGGATGTGAATAAGGAATGTGAATAAAAGTCATAATGACAATATAACAAAATCCATGACGAAACATTTATTCAACAGTTCATCTGAAACATATCCTTATTTCAAGGATAAATTTTGTTGATGTCCTTATATGGATATGTTTTTCTTGTATAAATACATTCTCCATCAAAAATTCTTTCGAAAACATACATACAGTTTGTGGCTACGATTCTTAATTCTCAAGATATAAACAAAATTAAGGGTATATGAAAGCACACACACACATACATATATACATATATACGTACATTATACATTTCCTTATAAGATATAGTTTTCTTTATGAAATTATATAAACAACCCCGATAGAAACATATTTTATCTCAGAAAAGAAATTCTACGATTTAAATTTCGTTTAATAAAATTTATAAATGAATAAATTATTATATTAACAAATAATTATTATGAAAGATTTGGACAACACACAGGAAATCCCGCAACTTACCTCATTACACATACCTACCTAACTCGCACCGTTTAGAAGATATTTAAACAATTATAAACTTGCTTACATACACTTACCTCAAAAACTCAAATCAGTTCAGCAGGCAAATCTCCGTATATAAACCAGTTCAACTTCTAGAAACCTTCATCCTAGACTTATATTTATAATTGTTACTTCCCTTTTTTCCTTAACACTAATCCTATGGCTATGACAAAATTTTGATTAATATGCATGGAAAACTACCCTAACGATTCAACCAATCACAATCAGAGCCATTTTGTACCTGAAAACATTTAATAAATAATGTATTACAAATGTAAAAAGAGTTATACTGACATATTTTAGATATACTAATTATACGATATAATCATTATTATTATAAAAATTGTAAAGTATATCTAAAACAATATTGCGATGATTAATATTTATTATAAAAACTTAAATTCGAGCAAATTGTATGTTTGTTAATTAAAAGAAAAGAAATTATTATAACGAAGTATAACTCTTTGAAAATAAAAATAGATCGATCGAATAGTCACAAGTGTGACTCATGGTCAGTTTGTAAGCGAAAATAAGCCAACGTTAAGTGTCAAGGCCGCCATAATACTTAGTCACAAGTGTGACTCATGGTCAGTTTGTAAGCGAAAATAAGCCAACGTTAAATGTCAAGGCCGCCATAATACTTAGTCACAAGTGTGACTCATGGTCAGTTTGTAAGCGAAAATAAGCCAACGTTAAATGTCAAGGCCCCCATAATACTTAATCACAAATGTGACTCATAATCAGTTGTAAGCGAAAGTAGGCCAACGTTAAATGTCAAGGGCGCCATAATATTTTAGTACCACGAGTCATCGCTGACTCATAGCAAATGTAGGCTAAGTCGACCAATAGAAAACTATGTCAAGAACAATTAGAAGGTCTTAAATGCGTGAATCATAGCTGACTTATAATGAAAGGCTTTATTCAGACCTGTAGAATCATAACATTGGAATCTAGGTCACCCCTACTTCCATGTTTTGGCAACATATAAAAACCTCAAGCGACGATACCAACGGCATTTCCCATTTCGCACTTGCTATTCACACTTACGATACGCACTTACACTTACATACTTGCATTTTATTCGCATTCGCATTCACACTTGTACGCGCACGTACATTTTTGCACTCGTACTTCCACTCGCACTTGCTAAATGTATATATATATATATATATATATATATATATATATATATATATATATATGAATATATATATATATATGAAATTATATATATATATATATCATTTATAACAGTGAATAAATCCCGATTCAAATACTACAAGCGTGATATTATATTATTCCTTATTCTCAAAATCGAAAACTCTTTCCTGAAAATAAAAGTCATTTCGACATTCCTGTTACCTACTTCCTTCGCAGTATCTAATCCTGAGGTTTTACCCTCTTAATCGCATGGAAAAGAATCTCACAAATAACGTGTGAGTGTAGCTGTCGAGGATCTGTTGATTTCGGTTCCGTCCCGTCTACCAGGACCTCCCAGGACGTCACAATTGCAAGCTTGAATATAATTTTGTTATGTCCCGGACGGCGACGATTTCGCGATGACGAAACGTCACGTTGCACCGGACAAGTGGGGAGTTACGTCTACCGTTCGGTAACGCAGCCGACGATCGAGCGGCAAATCGCAAGCAACTTATCGGGGGAATTTAAAGGAAGGTTAAGGTGAGCGTTATGAAGGCCCGGAAAGGACGCGAAATCGCGCGATAGGTAAAACAGTTACCGATGATAGCGCGATCTCGGCCGCCTACTGCTCCTCGCGATTAAGCAACGAAAGAGAGAAATTCGTCAAGCGGCGCGAGACGATGACGTCAGAGGCGGCGTTGGTATCATCGACGAAATAGCGTACTCTACAATTTTCGACAGCATCCCCCTCTTCCTCAAGGACTTGTATAGCGACAACAAATACCTCAGAACACGTGTTGCAATATTCTATCTCGTGGACTATAGAAAGGGGAGTGTGGCAGCATTCGTAATACTCTAACAGTTCGGTATGCTCGAATTGAAGCGAATGAGTCAGGGCTAGGTGATAAGTAAGGGTGCCTTCGGGTATTAGTTCTTTACAGCGGTAGCAAAGGATTCGCGCAATTAGGGAAATTACGGTCGGTTGAAATACTTACGCGGCGATAACCGAAGGAAGTAGCGCACCTAACTAAACTAACGCGATGAAGAAAAACAGCGGCCGGGTGGGTGCGCGAGTTCCGTGACTTACGAGAGCGAGAAAGGCACATTACGCTAATTGTTTAATAATTGTCGTGAGTGTAGAAACCATCTGCGCATTTTCTCGAGTAATATTTCGGTAATATTTCCAAACCAAGGAAACGAATTTTGAAACGAATCTTAAAAGCATGCGCTTCCCGAGTGAAATCGGTGAGAGCGGCAAAAACTATACCCCCCCAAAAAAAGAGGATCAGTCATAAAACCTTTCCGGTCGCTTTCCCTGGTTGTGTGATAAACAGGCACGGACGCGTTTAGACTGATGCAATCGGAAAATTCCTGAGCGCACAGGGCGTCGTCCGAAAATATGCACATGCGCGTGATTTTTATATTTTATTTAATGAAATCATTCGAATATATATGTGCGCGTGATTTTTATACCTTATTCAATGAAATAATTCATCTACTATTTCTACGGGCGCTCTACGCAAGTATTCCTCCAGGGAGATCCGTGGCCGGAACTGGATATCCTTGATAGCGCTGTCGGATGATATCGAGGTCGGCTGTGCACTCCAGAGCCGGTCGAGCACCAGGAGTTCGTACTCTCCGTCGAACTTGACTTCCTCGCCAATAATCTCGTTATGATCGTAGATGGCTGCCACGTGGAGGTCGTATTCGAGGTGTCGAATAGAGGTCTTACGCGCGATTCTTTCTGCCCTTCAGCATTCGGGTGAGGCTTCGAGTTGATTAAATGTTATGCGAAGGTGAAACAAAGGATTAGCGTTCTGCAACGAGCCAATTCGCGTTGCGTTTCGGCTTCGCGTAGGAACGATTGAACTTATCGCGAGCAAGAATTTCGAGTCTCTGTCGTGGTAAGTGCGGATGGACGCACAACACCTGCTCCGGGAGACACTCGGCGTTCTTGTTATAATTAACGATGTATGAAATTTTAGGAATTACTTTATTACGCGAAGCCTCACAAGCCTCGCGGACATTTCCGATTTCTCGCGGCGTTCGATAGGAAGGGTGATGCAATGAAGGACACATGGTGAGTACACTATATTTACTATACTCAAGTATTCAAGAATCGGATTATACTCGCGTAACACTTAGTTAAATTTAGGGTAATACAAAATTTAGGATAATACAAATGATCACTTAAGGTTAGCCTAACTAGATTGAGACGAAATAGGATTGACTTAAAATTAGAGTTGGAGTTGGGATTTGGAATGACACTCGCACGATGTGTACTATTCGACGGCGCGTACTAGAGTGAACATGGCCGCGCGCTGAGGCGCCCTTTCTGCGACGGCGGGGAATGGCGTGGGTGCGCAGACCCTCATGGCGCAGCGCTGCAATATGGCGGTAGCATGGGTACGCCAACGCACGTGGAGTGGCATCGCAATATGGCGGTAGTGGTGTAGGTGGCATTGCGGTATGTCGGTAACAACATGGTGAGTGGGTAATGTAGGTGGCGTTTACAATGCGTGGGTAATACAGGGAGACGGTAACGAGGAGTGTTGGTAACCTATGTTTAGTTTCTATGGTTAATGTAGGTAGGTGGCGTTGCGAGCTATTAAACCTTTGTTAAATTAAAGTGTATCATGACGAGTCGGTAATGTATCACTATGATAGGGAGTATATCATTTATTACTAATGTTAAGTGCTTAATTCGTAATACAGTGTGGTAATTATTATATTTATTGGGAAAGTTTATTACTTCATAATAGCAATTATTCGTACGGGTGTAGCTAATAATTATTTTAATACTAAGTTTAAGAGTTCTATTTATTGGTTTGGAATTTATATTTAGTGTATAGCATGCAAGGCGACGGTGCGCGCCGCACCGCGCAAGACGGCAGGAGAGTCGGCCATCGCTACTCGCGGCGGTTTATCATTGGCGCTGCTGTGCAGGTGAGAAAACGAGGAAAAAAAGGAAAAGAAAAAAAATATATCCGGCGACTCTCCTGACGTCACAACCAAGTCGTTGCCGCGCCACATTCTGTATGAACGTCGCGAATCCGGAAATAACAATCGTTTATATCCCGCGACTTAGAGTCTGCGAGAGGGTATATCTCGGCGAAGCAGTCGTGACTAATCGCGGTGGAAAGGCGTATTCGCAAATAATCAATTCGACCGAATTCGATAAAGAAATAGTTATCCCCACTATTCAAGTCAAAGAAATCGAATCAATCTCACGTGACTTCCCTAGGGAAGAGTCCTCTCTTAATTGCGGAATTATAAGTCAGAGAATAGAATTAAATTCAGAAAGAATCTCAATGATTCGAGAACTTCTTCGTTTAGAGCACCTTAGTCGGGTAGAGATGAAGCATGTCGGCAGGCTCATTAAAAGAAATCCGAATCTATTCCAGCTCCCTTCCGACCATCTCGGGTACAAAGACGCTACCGCTCACACGATTACGACGACAGACAACCAATCTGTCAATACTAAACAATACCGATTCCCGCCTATACAGACAGAAGAAATCACTAAGCAAATAAATGAATTACTGAAAAATGATGTTACACAATATCTAAAATTGTGAGATCTGGTAGCGATTCAAAAACTTGACCTTCTTCGCGTAAGTGATTCAGGAAAGCAATAAATGCGTCTAAACACACGTTGCAGGTATTTAATTCTTGGCGAATGTACAGTTCAGTAGTGCAATGTTCATACGTTCGTATTGCAATATTTCTGCCGATATTAATATAGTGTCTGAGAACTAGTCGGAATTGTTGTTCCGGATGAGAACGGTTATAATTTATTTTGCATTGGCTGCAAAAGTCCGGCGTCGTTAAAGTCCGGCTAGCTAATTCGAATATCCCGTAGCCGAATTCGGTGATACAACAGCAAAGGCTGACGCGATGCATATAAATTGCCCCGGGAGAAGTTTCGGATTTACGCGATGACTCTATCTGTCCTCTACACATTTGTTCGTTTGCGATTCAAGTAGGTGCACTATTTTGATTTGTCCTACCTTTAGTAGTAGTCAAAAAGAATCTTGCTCCGGATCTCTTGATATCTCCTTTTTCTTGGGTCGTTTGCAGGGTTTCCCTTCGGCAGCAATCCCGGAGTGCGGCATGAAATGGGTGTCAGTTTCCACGCTATGGGCGGCCTCGGTGACCAGAAACTTCCTTTGAATAATCGTTCGTAACTCCCGTCGTACACTGATTCTACACCGAGAAGATTTTGCAAATGGCATGGAAGCCTATCGTTTAGTTTGCAAGTGCGCTGTGGAATGTGTCAAATGACGCAATGCGATAATGGTATCTACTAGATGTTGTGTCTCGCGGGCGCTTTGGTGGGCGCCGCGTCTTGATGCGTACATGAGATCACAAAATCTTGAATTAATCTTACGTTTAATTTACGCAACTATTTCCGTATCCGTTGAAGTGTTGTACCTCGCGGGCGTCTTGGTGAACGCCGCACGTCTTGGTGCGTACACAAGTGTGCAAAATTTCAATTGTTTAAGAAGAATTTCGAATTCTGAATTTATATTTTAGAAGAAACAGATCGCCACAGTTTCTCTTTGAGATGCCGGCGTGTCTAGCACGTAACAGCATCAATCACGTGGATCGATGTAGCGATCTGATATTCGTCCATTCGATTTTATTTAATTTAACTCAGAAAATCTCTTTCCCTCGCGAACTCTGTCTATTTGTACGTTTCGCTGGGATAGGATGGGTAGGCTTCGATAGACAAGTTCACAACACTATTTAATTTTCACTTGTATAATTAAATCAAAATTCATACAATGATCTTTCATTAAACTTGAATTGACTTAAAATAATGACTTAACCGCACTAGTCTTATAATTAGAATTGAACAATGATTCTTACAATTAGAATTGGAAATAAGAAGGATCTCGGTTTAACACGCTAACGTGCCGAGAGTTGATTTAAAATTAGAACTGAAATACTCGTATCCGAGTATTTCAGTTCCGCCTAAGCGGGGATATGTTCACGAGCCAGGAACCTTCCCGACTGGAGTTTCGATATGAACTAGTTGAAAGTGCCTCTGCATTGAGCTCCTTTATTTCGGCAATGCGGCGATGATGTTCTGGTGGGAGCGGCGGCGCTTGCGTGGGAGGCGCTGGTGATAGGGCCCCGATAGTCGCGTGAGGATCACCAGCGGCTCCCGTGGTAGGGATGTTCTTCATCCAGGAACGCATCACGTCTTTTATTTTTTTAATATATTCTTATGTTTAGGCTGAAATAAATGGAATTGTGACGTCAGGAGAGCCGCCGGGCATATTTTTTTCTTCTCTTCTTTTATTTCACCGACGCAGTAGCGCCTCTGCTCTAAACTACCGTGTTGATCCCCGAATGATAATAATGGTCGGCTCTCCCGCCGTCAATATGTAATATACTCGTAAGACTATTAAAATAATTAGTAATTATATCTGCACTAATTATAAGTATTAGCTGTAACGATTGCTTTCGCTAAATATGTTATCAATCTTAAATGTTAGATGTATTAATAATAAACACTATCCTTATTAAGCAATTATTGCGATTATTATTATACCATTATTATAATCATATATATATATATATATACTATCAATTACATCTACGCCATAACGATGGCCCTTGATTTTACTATTAGACTAAAGAATAGCCTTAATTAATAATTAATATGTCAAACATAACTATTTATAATTATAATATATGTATTAGCAACACCTCATCCTACTTTACCAATATTCGTTCACTCTTGTGCGCGTCGTCGAACAGTTGACATCGCAAGCGTCTTGCTCCGATCTCTAGTACGTAATTCAAGTTCTAGTTGCGTAGTTATTCAATTTCTAGTTCGTAGCCGTTCTATTTCTAGTTCATATTCTGCTACAATTTCTAGTTCTAAATAAGCGATCTTGATTGTTTATCTCGTATTAGTGAGTAAAGCTTCGTGAGTGTAACTTTTAGTTAATTGTTTAAATATATTAATATTAAATTCAAATCGCCACGTGTTCATTCTTTCATACGCTCTATCACCGCTTCAATCCGCATTAGCGAATAAAGCTTCGCGCGTGTAACTTTTAATTAATCTCCTGAATATAATAATATAAAATTCGAATCACCACGTGTTTGCTCTTTTATACGGTTCATCACCGCGTCTACTAACGAAAGTGTTCGCGAGGGCACGAGGCGAATAGGTGTTAATAGCAAGTCCAATATTGATTAATCGATTAATTCATAATTAAAGCAAGAATTCCGATTGTTTCTGGGGGTAAGGTGTTGTGCGTCATCCGCACTTACCACGAAGGAAACGTCGGACTTCGAGCACGTGGTAGCTCCTGCATTCCGACGCGACGCCGAACCAACGCGTAATTGCCGAATGTGATATCCTAACCCTAACTTCTTTAATTAAATATAATATATACCTAAAGCCTCCGTCGAATGCCTAAGGCACGGAAAAATCGCGCGAGTCGCAGTAACGCTATACGACATCTCGAATACAATCTTCATGTGGCCGCGATTTTCGATCACAACGCAATCATCGGCGAGGAGGTAACCTTCGATGAGGAATACGAGTTCCTGGTGCACAACCGTTTCTGGAGCGCCCTGCCCGCGCAATCCGCACTAGCCAGCACCATTCAAGAACCCTGCTCCCAACCGCGAATCTCTCTCCAAGACTATTTGCAGAGAGCTTTCAACGAAAGGTAAGTAGCTAAATTGTTAAACAAATTGTTAAACAAATGCTTGTTTCAAACTTTTTAGCTCCGATAATATTCCGTAATATTATTCAACGACACGCATGAATGCGTTTTACCTTCGCGGATACTATTAATTAATTAGTGTGATGTGCTTCCCTCGGTCTGATACCACCCGCGGTTCACGCACGCATCCAGCCGCCGTATTCCAACATCGCGTCGATTCAATGCGCTGCATTACTTCTGTTACGTCCAGCCCGAGGTAAATATTTTTGTTTGAAAATGGATGGGACTAGGAAGGACGCTCCAAATACTCTCTCGCAGATGGGCGCGCTAAGGCGTCCCTACGAGTCGGACACATTGTGCAGGTCCACGAGTGCGAGTCAACGTCTTGAAAAAGACGCTATGACTTCGACTGCATGATGTGCGTCCGTCGGTCCGTAATTTAGGCAAGAGAATTTAATCTCTTTTGCCAGGGACAGGACCAATGTGCGAATCTTGGGATAACGGGGAATGAAAGAGGGAGAAATAACTAAAACGATAAATAATTTAAATTTTACATATAATTAATAATTTTAAAAACGATTACAAGTTTAACTAACTACAAGATCCGTGTCATTATTTCTTGTGTTGAAGTTCATTTGGTGACGATATATTTACATTTAATAAAATAATAAAAAAGGGGAAAAAGTGTTACGTACGGGAATTCATATAATATAAATGTTCTAAAAAATTTACGGATGTATTATTTAATTTCCGTGTACAAATTCTATTATATTTGTATGTTTGTCTATATTCTAATTATTCTTATCTTACATGGTTTAGTATATTTAATCTATATTTGATATTTTTATCTTACGTTGTTAATCTATTTAAATCTACATTTTATTATCTGTGTGTGGTTGTTTCGGAGAGGAGGTCGGATTTCTGATGGTGAGATCTAGGAGAGGAGGGGAAGGAGTCCGGAGTTCGCAGAACTCGTCCAAGGATTTCTGGGTGCGGAAATCTGGATATATCTGGAGATTAGTGTCATGGCGCTCTGGGAAGAGTGCGCTGAAATCTGGGGGTGATCCGATTCGGATGGTCTGATTGGAGAATAGGACGGAGGAGATATGCACAAATAATAGGGTCTCCTGCTGGAACAACTCGTGGTTTCTTCAGCATGTGTTAAAACCTCGGATATCCTAGGCGAGGGGTAGTTCCCTAATCGACGAGCTCGCTTGTTGCGACGATAACGGAGCCTCTTCAGGGCTCGCCTCCGTCTCTGAGCGTCGGAAAGAGAGGATGATACAGATTTCACTAAAAGAAATGGATTTGGAATAAGTTGAAGTTGAAGTAAATGTCATTGGTCGTAAACCTTAAGGCTATCTCTGAAATATTTCAGGAAACCGAGAGATCCGACGGAGGAGAGAAATTAAGAAGGAAAAGAGAAAATTGTAAGAGAGGAGAGAAAAAAAAGAATAGATTTCCCGAATTATTCGGTGGCCATGAACCTGCTGAGTGTTCCACAACGCATAGAGAGTCAGTGAGGTTCGACGGCCGAAGCAAACAGAGAAGAAGCAGATTTTGCCGAATTATTCAACGGCCATGAACCTGCTGAGTGCTACGCAACGCATAGGGAGTCCGAGAGGTCCGACGGCCCAAGCAAAGAAAGAAAGAGAAAAGAAAAAGAAAAAGGGAGTAGAAGTGTAAGGAGGCAGAGGATAGAAAGGATGTAAGGGAGAAATGAGAAAATATAAGGAGAAGAGACCCGAAAACTATTATTAGGGAATTTTACTATGTGTAATTGAACTTACTGTTACTCTGGAATGCTGGAGACTTGGGACCTGCGAGATGATGAAGGCGGAAGCGGTGTCGCCAGGAAACTTGGTCACTTGTACTTAGTGAAATTATTGATTTATTTCGACTGACATCGACTGATTGAATTATTGACAACTGACGGACTGAAAATGTTCTGACCGCGTAAAAAAAGGAAGTAGCAGTGCGCGCTCCGTGCCTTTAAGGGCACTATATATATATATGATTTCGTTGAGGAAAACATCTGTACACGTATTGTTTTTCCGCGATTAGGATAATAGGGAACAGAACATGTGTCATCCATTTATCTGCTTAATTAAATTCTAATAACTGATATCCGAAAGAGAAGAATCGTGCAGTCGTCAAGATGTAACATCGGTGTACTTCCGCGATTAGGATAATAGGGATTATCCGCTTAGCCGAATTCTAGAAACCGATCCCCGGAAGAGATTAGTTGCGTAATCGTCGCGATCTAACAGAGTAACAGAACATATGTCACTTGTTTATCCGCTTAATTAAATTCTAATAACTGATACCCGAAAAAGAAGAATCGTGCAGTCGTCACGACGTAACACCCCCCATCTTAAACAAATATCGGGGTACACGATATTTGCATTGAAAAGTAATGATTCTTCTCTTTCGATACTGTTGCGCTTTCTCAACGCGAAGAAGAAGGAAAGAAAGGACTCTGTAATTTCTTTCGTTCTTCTTGAGTTTCCTATTTATAAATGTATATATAGATTATATACATATATATTATTTTTTTCTCTCTCTTTCCCCCTTTTGTAGAGAAAGAAAAATTCTTGATGCAGCGATAAAAAGCAGCCTCTTAAAGTATTAATTATAATTATCTACTTTTTCTATTCTTTCTGTTCATTTGTTGCGTGTTCATATACATATATTTCTGTGAAATGGGTTTAAACAATTACATCATTATATTTATAATATATATATATTTTTTTTTACCAGGTGTATGCATAAGTTTTTTCCGGTTTAACTAAGAGATGTCGCCAGCGAAAAGTACGCAGCGTATTAATTTGACACATACATCATTTTGTTCGTCTGATATTTAAAACTACAAACACACACAAGTTGAGTCCGCCAAAAAGCGTCTTTGTTTTATCGTTCAGTGATCATGTCGAGTTTTGTGCCTGAAAAAGAACATTTGCGGCACGCATTGCTTTTTTTATTTAATCAAAAGAAAAAGGCTGTTGAAAGTCATCGTTTGCTGGTAGAAACATATGGAACACGCTCCATTGATTAGAACATGTGAGACATGGTTTCGACAATTTAAAAGTGGTGATTTCAATGTGAAAGACAGTGAGCGCTCTGGTAGACTACAAAAATGCGAAGACGAGCAATTGCAGGAGTTATTGGATGATGACCCAACTCAAACTCAACGGCAATTAGTAGAAGCATTACATGTATCACAAGAAACAATCAGCAGACGTTTACGAGCAATGGGAAAGATCAATAAACTCGATAAATGGGTCCCACACGATTTGAATAAACATCAAATGGAAAATCGCAAAGTCACTTGTGAAATGCTGCTTCAACGCCACGAAAGAAAATCATTTTTGTATCGAATTGTGATGGGTGACGAAAAATGGATTTATTTTGAAAATCCGAAGCGGAAAAAATCGTGGCTTTCACCTGGCGAAACGGTCCATCAACACCAAGGCCAAATCGCTTCGGCAAGAAGACCATGCTCTGTGTCTGGTGGGACCAGAGCGGTATTGTGTATTATGAACTCTTGAAGCCCGGCGAAACCGTTAATACACAACGCTATTGCCAACAAATGATTAATTTAAACCACGCATTAATCGAAAGACGACTGGAATGGGCCAGAAGACATGGCAAAGTGATTTTGTTACACGACAATGCGCCGTCTCACACAGCAAAACCAGTGAAAGACACCTTGAAATCGCTCGGATGGGACATCCTTCCGCACCCGCCGTACTCCCCAGACCTGGCGCCATCTGACTATCACCTCTTCGCATCAATGAGGCACGCGCTCGCAGAGCAGCACTTCAGCAATTTCGAGGAAGTTGGAAAATTGCTTGACGAATGGTTTGCCGCAAAAGACAAACAGTTTTTCTGGCATGGTATTCAGAAATTACCTGAAAGATGGGCGAAATGTGTAGAAGCCGATGGCCAATATTTTGAATAAAAAAAAATTAATTTCCCTTGAAAATTACGTGTCTTTTTTTACTAAAAAACCCGAAAAAACTTATGCATACACCTGGTATATATATAGGTATTTAAACAAAAAGTATAGTTATTCTTCCCTTTTACAAAATTCAAATGTATCGATACATATATCAAAGATATTGAAGGAAAAAGAATAAATTTAGTATGGGGTAATTAATTTAGTGCTTATTATTATATATATTTTTCCTCTCCTTTTTTCTGTTATCATTACTATCATTATTATTTATTATTATATTATTTATTATTATTACTATTATTGGTGTATAGATTACTTAATAGTTGTATAATCCACACATTCTTTCCTTTTCATAAAGTGAGTTTATTTGAAACACAAAGAAAAAAGTTTATCACAGGTGGTCCGATACAAAACGCGAGAGGTTAGTCATCAAGTAACCAGATGTTATCTTTTCGCATGTGTGGATACTCTCTGTCGTTGCCCGAGAATATATATGCATATGGATGCATACACACATACATAATCCCTTTCGATGCTCTCCTGATCTTTGTTTTGCTGATTTTTATTTGGTCGCGAAGATGCACGCTATTTTATGTGCATTGTTCTTATGAACTAGACCGTGCGGCACTACTATATTCCTAGATAGTTTCGGATTGACTGACAACAGATTGCTGATAGTAATGTCTGGTGGGAGTAAAATGCATCTGGATTTTATAGAAGGTTGATAGGCATCGACAGAAGAATTTTTTTTTTCCACTGGCGTTCGGTATCGTGATCCTCCAAGGCTGTTTTATAAGATTTAATTGTTGGTAGTAGAAAGGAGAGAAGGTGTACATATCTAATGTTAAAATTATTTACTTAAGGATTTTAATTAAAATGGAATTGCAATGGTTTTTCCTGAAAGCTATTACTAGTATTATCTGTTGCTAATATATTTCGTATTATCTTATGACGTATTATCTTATTACATTTGTTAATTTCGACAGATGGATAAATATTTACCGCGATTCTTTTATCCTCGATCCGTGCATATCCTAAATTTACGAGGGCGTCTTGAAGATTCAACTGCATGTAGCCGTTCTCGTGTGATATAACCAGCTTGATGAGTGCGGCTCCGTCCTGCAGAGGGTGTACTATTTTTAAGTATCCCTTCTGTTCTTCTGCGAGGATTTGGCATAATGTCCTGATTTTCTTAGACCATACTAGAGTTGGCACTGTCGGGCCAGTATAGGCTAACCCACACGTGAGAGCTTGCCACGGCAATTCTTGAAAGCGATCTTCTAGGATGTATAATTCGTTGAATCACCGCCACACCTCTCGTCCTTCGTCCCTGAGGGCTACCCGGGCAATTCCTTGGATCCGCCCGACTGCCGTTACTATTCCTCGGTGCCATATGTCGCCTTCCTTGATTGCGACGGCCAGATTTATTTTCACCAAGTGTGGCCAGCAGATGAGGGTACTTGACTTCGGAACCCAAGTTCCTCCATTAATTCTTTAGGCTCGACTCTCCAGTTTTGAGTCGTATCCAAAAGAGATGCGGCGATTCCATTCGGAGTATCTTGCAGTCAAGGCGCCCATGGGTCAAACGGCTGGTATCGATGACGTTAGATTCCATTCTTCGGTATTATCTGATTGCAAAGATATGGATGATGATATTAAAGAAGATTTTAATTTTTCAATTGTAGAGAAAAGGTTGGTTGAGAAGTTGGTACAACTTCCGTGGGAAGGAGAGGATATATTGAGTTTGGATCTGCGCCTTTTGTTGAAGCCTCTCGTAGTGCATTGCTTGGGGTTGTATGCTCAGAATTGCATTCAGGAGGAGGGGCGCTCGCCTCCGAAGATTTTTTCTGTCCGTATGTGCTAAGGTGTAATAAAAGATGGGTAATGCAGGCCGTTTTGCTGGAAACATTATATGATCCCGAAGATCCTGTAAATCCTTTTCCGTGTATATCTCGCTTGTGGCGAGTGCTCCAGGATTAATATACTTCCAAGTTAATTTGGTTGTTGGTTTTATGATGATTGGGGGTAGTGATTCGATTGGTTTGGGTGTGAATTTGTACCACAAATCTCCTAGTAGGTACAAGCGGATGCGAGTTTATTACAATTTATCTCAGTTCCTTGTTGTAGTAGAATGTGTCTGAGGGGTTAAAAATTGTGTTTGATTGTCTCGTATTACTTGTAACTGATCGTAGCATTTGTCAGTTTGAGCAATTTTTACTTCAACTGGTACGCACTTTATTATGTGTATTACCTCTCCGGCTCGTAGGACTATGTATCCTGGTCCCTTCATTAGATGGTAGGCGAAAACATCTGGTGACTGAGTAGCTATAGCTAAGGCATTTTTTAGCATTTTTTGCTCGAGGTTACATTGCTGCAGGAGAACATTTCGGTATAACTGGCTCATTTGTGTACGGACATGCCTCTCTACGTATACAAATCTGGAATTTACATAGGTGAATATATCGAGATTATAAGCGCGGTTTTCCGTTTTTTTAAAGACTTTATTATCAGGGGTTGTTATAAAAATGAATAATTTGGGATGTTCTGTTCGGGTAAGCGTATATCCGCATTTTGAAATAGTTCCCTTGCTGGTTAAGGCGAAAACCATGTCATCCGCAACCAGGGCATAAATTTCCATGGATTGATCATCCAGTTGGTCGATTATTTTTCCTGCGACTCCTTCATATAATAAGCCATAATTACTAAGTTGACAATCGTCTTCGGGTAATGCATTCCAGAATGTATCTCCTCCTTCTAGATCGATACACTGAGTAGCCGTGAGTTCACAGGTTACTCCTGAACGGAGTATAATCCTATTGGTATCTACTTTTACTTTGGCTGTATAATCTTGTAAGGTGATCTTTATAGTCGCGAGGACGGTGACGTCTGTCCATGTTCCATAAGGGTCTGAATACGTTCCCCCATGGCATGTTGCATCTAATTGTCCCGCCAACGTTACAGGCCTGGTGATCATTTGGTTAGGAAGAATGCCTGTAATAAGTGTTGCTCCTAGGTGGTAGTGACCAAACACATGCATATTTATGTATGCTCCTTGGGATACTTCCTGAATGTATGAATATTTGCCATTGGGAACATCCATAGAGTGAGAGAATATCCCACATTTTCTGATTAGTCTATCAATCTCGATTTTACATTGGTGTACCTTTATGCTTTTAAATTCATTAACTTGAAGTAATTGCAGATAAATTCTGGTCTTCTTTAGAGTCTGCGGCGGAATGTCGCATTCTTCGATGTTCAAGAGCGATAATGTAGTTAAATTGGCCTGCGGTGATCCACAGTCATAGCCTATTATTCCGTGAGCTTTCCGAATCCAAATAAATGTTATCATTATGGCGATCCTTCCTATCATCTGAAAATTTAATTATTCGAGGTTGGCTTGATATGAGAAATCCTTAAACGATTGGGATGAACTATACGATTGTTTTTCTTAATTTTAATTCTAACGTTATTTCGATTTAATATTTCTAAGACTTCATGCGGGCCTGTGTATTGGTCTCCAAATTTTCCTGATTTGGGCCCTTTCTGCAAGAATACGTAATCTCCTGGTTTGAAAGTTTGTGGTTTAATCTTCTTGTCATAATATTTCTTTGATTTGATTTTTGCTTCGACAATATTTTCGCGAGCATTTGCTTGTATGATGTGAAGCTGAGTAACTAGATTTATTAAATATTCATCATAATTTGCCAGTTTATCTTCTGGAGCTAAAGGTTCGCTAGACGGTATTCTTGCTATTTTCCCAAAAACTAATTCGTATGGGAATATGTTTAGTTGCTTCGTGTACACTGGTGTTATAGTTGAATGTAGCGAGACCGATCCACCTGTCCCACTGTTTTCCTTCAGTTGCATATTGTTTTAAATATTCACTAAGTGCATGATGGGATCTTTCTAACGAACCATTGGATTGCGAATGAAAGGCAGTAATGCGCAGTTTGCGAATCTTGAATATTTTAGCGAGTTTTTTCATTAGATCGCTAAGAAAGTTTCTTCCTTGATTAGTCAATATTGTTTTTGGTGCTCCTAGTATACAAATAAATTTATCAACAAATGCTTCCACAATTGTCTCAGAGGTTTGATTTGGCAATGGTATTGCCATGCAAAACTTAGTCAGTTGATCCTGCAAGGTTAGAATATATTCGTTTCCTTGTTCGGTCTTAGGTAACGGACCTACAATATCCATGGCTATCTTATCAAAGGTGGATCCTGGTGTATCAGTAATGATCATGGGCTGTTTAGTTTTGACTCGTACTAATTTTTTTAATTGGCATTGCAAGCATTGTTGTATGTATTTTTGCACATCTGATTTTAAGTCTTCCTAATAATAGTTGTGTTTAATTCTATTGTATGTTTTGGTAACACCTCGGTGTCCTCCTGTGGGCGCACAGTGTATCTCACTGATTATATTTGGGCGGAGATCTTTTAGGGGATATTTTATTAATCCATTGCAAATAATTATTTTAGTGTACGCGTCAACGAAGATTAATTGTATCTGTGTTTTAATATTGCTCCATGATATATTCTGGATAAGTTCGGTTTTGGCTATACTAACAGTTTCCAGTTTTAATTCGTCTGCTATTTTACGCAGGTCTTTCAAAGCTGATGTTATTTATATTAAGGTCATTGTTGGTTCTTCTCATTGTTCTTCGCTAATCGTTAAAATCAGGTGATAATAGTTCCTATACTTTATAGCTCGAGTTTTTCCTAAAATAAGATCCCTTAATTTAGGTAATCCGTTCCGCTCGAACAATTTTTGTGAACCTGAGTCTAAAGGTTTTCCGTTGATGTCGACAAAATAGATTATATTATTCTTACGTAAGAATAATAATTCTCGAGAATCGATGACATTGCTTTTTAGTGCCTGATTTTCAATAATGACGAATTTAGTTTTCCTTAAGTCATTTTCTTCATTTTTTCATTATCCTCTTCTTCGTCTTCCTCTTTTCCTTCTTCTTCTTTTTCTTCTTCTTCTTCGCTATTTTTTCTACTCTTTGTATTTTCATTCGCTAAGTCTGTTATCTCTATAGTTTCGGGATTGATTAGAGAATATGTTTGCAATCTTTTCAGGTGATCATCCTTTTCTTTTATTGTTTGGCTTCTTGTTTGCATTCTACGAAGTGCAGGCGGATTATGAATTAATGCCTTCTCTATAATTTGATTTTTTGTCGGTTTGTTTAATTCTTCTTGGGTGAATGGCATGGAATCCACGTTTTCTTTGAAAGAATTGTCGATATTTGCCATTTCGGATTGTTCGTTGTCCGATAAATATAATTCGAAATCTTCGTCCTCTTTCATTTCTTCTTCCTCTTCGGATTCTTCCAACAATTTGGAAATTACGTCTGCATCTTCTGGTTTATTTAAAATTTTAAATTTAAAATTTTCCTATTGATAATGGTTTTGCAATCTATTTCTACTGGGTTCCTTGATAATGCGTCGGCATTTACGTTAGTTTTTCCGGCTTTATATACGACGTCATAATCATATTCCGCCAGTTTCAACCTCCAACGAAGTATTCTCATATTCGCATCTTGTGCATTCTTAAACCATAGTAAAAACTTATGATCAGTAACTAAGGTAAATTTTCGTCCATAAAGATACGATCAAAAATGTTTAACACAATAAACTATTGCTAATGCTTCCTTTTCATAAGTATCGTATTTTAATTCATTGTCTGTTAAGGTCCGTGATGCATACGCAATTGGACGATCTTTATTTATTTTCCCTTGCGATAGAATTCCTCCTACGGCTATTCCTGAAGCATCGGTTGTTAAAATAAACGATTTTGAGAAATATTGCAAGATGGGTTCTTCGCATAGTTCAAGGTTTCAAATGATTCTTCCTGAACAGATGTCCAGTCAAATCGTGTGTCATTTTTTAACAAATTTGTTAATGGTTTAGCGAGCTTCGAGAAGTTTGGAATGAATCGTCTATAATATCCTGCTAATCCGAGAAATTGTTTGATATTTTTAGGCGTTTTTGGTCTAGGAAACTGTTGTACTGCTTCCAATTTTTTGGGGTCTGGTTTTTGCTGATCACGTGTCCTAAATATGTTACTTCAGTTTTTAGAAATTCGCATTTATCTGGCTGTAATTTTAAATTTGTTTCGCATAATCTGTTTATTAAATTATTATACTTCCTTTCATGTTCCTCTAGTGAGGAGGCATATATAACGATATCATTCATATAGACGAATAATTCTTTCCCCTGTAATCCGATTAACACTAGATCCATTAGACGTTGAAAAGTGGCAGGTGCGTTTTTTAGGCCGAAGGGCATTCTATCGAATTCATAATGCCCGAAAGGAGTAGTAAAAGCTGTTTTATGGCTATCTGAAGGATCCATTTTGATCTGGTGAAATCCAGAAGCTAAATCGCAAACTGAGAAATATTGCGCTCCTCCCAATTGATCAATGATATCTACAATATTCGGTAAAGGGTAGGCATCTCCAATGGTCTTATCATTCAATGCTCGAAAATCCAAAACCATTCTCCAGCGTTTGTTTCCCTTTAAGTCTTTCTTTTTTGGCACTATCCATATAGGAGTGTTATACGGAGATTGAGATGGCTTTACTATTCCAACTTCTAACAATTCTCCTACCTGCCTGTTTATCTCCTCTTTATGAATTTGTGGAAATCTGTACTGTCGTGTATTTATTGGTAGATCATCTATGGTTGGTATCTGGTGTTGCAATACATGAGTAGCAGTTAATTTTTCGCCAGGTATGTGGAATCTGTCCTGACTGATTTTTATAAGTTTTATTACCTTTTCCTTTTCTTGTTCGTTTAAGTGCTCCAACTGCAAGGATTCTATAATTTCAGTAAGCCGATTCCTTGCGTCCTCCTTTGATATTACTAAGCATTCGTGGGGATTATCGGTTAAGGTAACGAGTGATAATTCTTGTGTGAATTTGTCTTTATGTTTCGATTTATGCTTGTGTATACACTTATCAAATATTTCTTGAGACTGATTTTGTTTTGATGAAAAAATTCTAGAAGACGGTTTTTTATCTTTCATTTTGCAGTTATTAATTAAGTTTGTCCTTCCTATGAGCTCCTTGATAGTATTTTGATAGTATTTTCTGTTCCTTTTTTATTTCTTTCCTTCGAGAGCATCCCAATTTTTCGAAATTTAATATTTTTTAGTTGAAGTGAGAAATTCTTATTTTTAATTTCTCTTGGATAGAGTTGTGTCGAGTTACGCAGTGAGGTTTGGTAACTTCCCTCCTGCAATTCCAGGATTCTCAGGAGAGGTTTGGAAATTTCCCCCTCCAAAGATCTTGGGATAAATTGATATTGGAGCAGAGGTTTGGCAACTTCCTTCTGCAATTTCAGGATTCTCAGGAGAGGTTTGGAAATTTCCTTCAGGGATCTTAGCAGAGGTTTGGTAACTTCCCTCTGCAATTTCAGGATTCTCAGGAGAGGTTTGGAAATCTTTAAATTTTCTTTAATTTCTCATGGGTTTGACTTTCATTTTTAGAGTTCTTGATAGAGATAAGATTCTTATTTCCCTCTTGGTTTGTATCTGTAGTCCCGTCTTCAAGTAAGTAAACGTGTTCGTTCTCGTTCTTAAGATTGATAACTCTTTCGATATCATTTCTATAAAGGGTATTAACCTTGTTGTTGACAGTTTCAGTACTGTCCAGAAATAATGAATACGTTGGAAATTTTGAAATATGCGCTTCGAGATTTTTTTCATGATCGTTGAGCATTTCGTCGAAAGTCTTAAGTCGCAATATTGGTACTTGTATTTCCGTTTCTTCGTCTAATGTGCTTATAATATTTATGTATGCCCTTCCAGCAATGTTTTCTACTATGGAATCTCTCGAATAAATTCCATGTGCTACTTTTAATTTAGGTATGTATCCGATCTTTACTTCGGGGTTACCTATTCTCACATAAAACAATGACTCTGATCGTGGTGGTACGATGATGATTTCTGGAGAAGAGAATGGTATATTAATTCCAGATATGTTTAGATGTCCCTGAGCATAATCTATCGTTGAAGAGGTTTGTTTAAAGAAATCATTACCGAGTATACCAGACTGTGAAATAGGGAAATCGTTAGATACTATGTGAAATTTTACTAAAATTTTAAAGAGAGTTAAGGTAATTTCACCGAGAGTATAAACAGGGTATTCATTTATTCCATTTAATTTTAATATGCAAGAGTAATCAATAGCAATGTGTTTAGGTACAAAATCCTTTTTGATTATATTCGGTCCAGAACCAGTATCTAACATAAAAGTTAAAGGAGAATTTATTTTATCTAAGGTTATCCGGACAGTAGGCACGCGACTATGTTTGTCGAGGTTTACTGTCACGGTTTGAGCGTTCGGTGTATTTTTTATCGGGGTATTGAAGATGTCGATGGGTGTGAAACCTGCTCGGCCTTCCGTTGCACACCCGACTTCGGTGGACCATTGGAATTTTCCGAATTGTTTGTTTTTCTACGATTATTATTTAAAATTCGTAAGTCGCAGTTTTCTAAAAGATGTCCCTGTGCTTTGCAGTAGCGACAATACGGAGAGCTACCCGATTTTTGGGTTAACTTACATCGACAATTTTTAGCGATATGATCGAAGTTGTTGCAATTTTGACAAGAGATTTTTGATTTATTTTCCGCTGTTTGCTGGTCATTTTGTTTTTTCCAGCAATTACTGGCCGAATGTCCAGGTTTGTCGCACCATTGACAGATTAGGAAAGCTTTATTTTGATTGCTGTTATTATTTGTACGACAAGTCTTGGCATTATGTCTCGATTTCGAACATAACTGACAGGTGATAGTATTTTCGCGTATCATGTTAATGGTTCGTCGTGTATGTGAGTCGCGAAGTCGACATGTATTAGCGTCGTGTCCGCGTTTCTTGCAAATCTGGCAAATAAGTATTTCGTTTCCCAAATTCTCAGTTCTACTATAATTTTGATAAGAATTTTGATTAAACTTTTTACAATTATTAGCTGAATGTCCACTTTTATAACAAATTTGACAGGTTTCTCGCGATACAGTGATATCAATCGGTTTTGAAGTGGTACTTGATCCGCGGCGCAAATTCGAAATTGCGCGTAATTCTCTTTCTATATGTAGTGCATCGCCCACGGTTTCCTTGACGTCGAGATTTCTGGCTACTCTTTGTTCGATTTCCGGATTCAGATCTCTAATAAAACATTTACACATATCCTTTTCTAATGAGTTCATGATACTACGTTCTGAGAGAGAATTTCCGGAGTTTCGATTGGCTTCTAATATTTGCTTTCCTAAAATCTTTACTCGATTTGCGTAAGTTACAACGTCTTCATTACCTTTTTAATAAATAGAGCCTAGTTCACCTTGTAATTGATATACGTTTTTGGAATGACCATAAATTTGTTTTAAAAAATTTGTAAGTTGAGCAACATTGTCGAAGTCCTGACCTGCGACGGTACGACGGGCTTCTCCAACTATTCGCGTTCTTATAACTTTAGTGAATTGCGATTCGGCTTCATCTGGTAACATGGATTTAGCTTCTTCACATTCCTCGATAAAATAACTTAGAGGGATGTTCTGGCCGTCAAAGAAAGGGACCTCAATAGCGTATTTTAATGTGACGAAAGGATTATTTTGCGCCATACTTAATCTACTTAAATCTTCCGTCTGGCTGTTGGTAGTAATGTCAAACTTGCCCGTTAACGCTAAATTTTCGGGGCGTAATGTATTAGATTCGGATGCTTCACAATTGATTTCTAATTCTTCAACAATTGAGGTCTCTTCTAAAGGAAAGGCAATAGGTCTGAAAGCAGGTGTTTTTGCTGGAGTAGAGGTGTATATAGTTTCTGATTTAGTCTTTTTAGGATTACCGCCACTCTCTAGACCAAGATTGTAGAGAACGTCTACTTTAGCCTTGTCGGCCTTAGATCTCGTCATTCCCATCTCCAAAGATCGCACCTATCATCCCGGACGAGCCCCCAAATTTTCGCTATTTATTACGTCCAGTCCGAGGTAAATATTTTTGTTTGAAAATGGGACTAGAAAGGACGCTCCAAATACCCTCTCGCAGGTGGGCGCGCTAAGGCGTCCCTACGAGTCGGACACACTGTGCAGGTCCACGAGTGCGAGTCAACGTCTTGAAAAAGACGTTATGACTTCGACTGCGTGACGTGCGTCCATCGGTCCGTAATTTAGGCAAGAGAATTTAATCTCTTTTGCCAGGGACAGGACCAATGTGCGAATCTTGGGATAACGGGGAATGAAAGAGGGAGAAATAACTAAAACGAAAAATAATTTAAATTTTACATATAATTAATAATTTTAAAAGCGATTACAAGTTTAGCTAACTACAAAATCCGTGTCATTATTTCTTGTGTTGAAGTTCATTTGGTGAAGATATATTTACATTTAATAAAATAATAAAAAAAGGGAAAAGTTACGTACGGGAATTCATATAATATAAATGTTCTAAAAAATTTACGGATGTATTATTTAATTTCCGTGTACAAATTCTATTATATTTGTATGTTTGTCTATATTCTAATTATTCTTATTTTACATGGTTTATATAGTATATTTATATAGTATATAATATATTATAGTATTATAGTATATTTATATAGTAGTATTATATATATAGTATTATAGTATATTTATATAGTATATAATATATTTAATCTATATTTGATATTTTTATCTTACGTTGTTAATCTATTTAAATCTACATTTTGTTATCTGTGTGTGGTTGTTTCGGAGAGGAGGTCGGATTTCCGATGGTGAGGTCTAGGAGAGGAGGGGAAGGAATCCGGAGTTCACAGAACTCGTCCAAGGATTTCTGGGTGCGGAAATTTGGATATATCTGGAGATTAGTGTCATGGCGCTCTGGGAAGAGTGCGCTGAAATCTGGGGGTGATCCATATTCGGATGGTCTGATCGAGGAATAGGACGGAGGAGATATGCACAATAGGGTCTCCTGCTAGAACAACTCGTGGTTTCTTCAGCATGTGTTAAAACCTCGGATGTCCTAGGCGAGGGGTAGTTCCCTGATCGACGAGCTCGCTTGTTGCGATGATAACGGAACCTTTTCAGAGCTCGCTTCCGTCTCTGAGCGTCGGAAAGAGAGCATGATGCAGATTTCACTAGAAAGAAATGGATTTGGAATATGAAGGAAATGTCATTGGTCGTAAACCTTAAGGCTATCTCTGCTATATTTCAGGAAATCGAGAGATCCGACGGAGGAGAGAAATTAAGAAGGGAAAGAGAAAATTGTAAGAGAGAAGAGAAAAAAAAAGAATAGATTTCCCGAATTATTCGGTGGCCATGAACCTGCTGAGTGCTCCGCAACGCATAGGGAGCCCGAGAGGTCCGACGGCCCAAGCAAAGAAAGAAAGAGAAAAGAAAAAGAAAAAGGGAGTAGAAGTGTAAGGAGAACGGCAGAGGATAGAAAGGATGTAAGGGAGAAATGAGAAAATATAAGGAGAAGAGACCCGAAAATTATTATTAGGGAATTTTACTATGTGTAATTGAACTTACTGTTACTCTGGAATGCCGGAGACTTGGGACCTGCGAGATGATGAAGGCGGAAGCGGTGTCGCCGGGAAACTTGGTCACTTGTATTTGGTGAAATTATTGATTTATTTCGACTGACAGCGACTGATTGAATTATTGACAACTGACGGACTGAAAATGTTCCGACCGCGTGAAAAAAGGAAGTAGCAGTGCGCGCTCCGTGCCTTTAAGGCCACTATATATATATATATATATATATATATGATTTCGTTGAGGAAAACATCTGTACACGTGTTGTTTTTCCACGATTAGGATAATAGGGATTATCCGCTTAGCCGAATTCTAGAAACCGACCCCCGGAAGAGATCAGTTGCGTAACCGTCGCGATCTAACAGAGTAACAGAACATGTGTCACTTGTTTATCCGCTTAATTAAATTCTAATAACTGATACCCGAAAGAGAAGAATCATGCAGTCGTCACGACGTAACAGTATGCAATAAATAAGATGTGTTGATTATTTGTAATTTATTTTTGGCATATATAATTGTTGACAGCAAATAACCGTAGCTGACGACAACTTCACTCTAAAGAATATCAATGCTTTTGCGATTGGTTCAGTGCATTTAATATACTCCTCTATAAATCTATAAAATTAATAATATATTAACAAATCATTTGAAAAATTTTCATTTTGCATGTATTCCGAATTGTGTATTACATAAAATCGCCCATTGTTAAAGAATCAATATCTAGTTGACAATACAAAGTGAAAAGTTTATCTTTCGGTTTTATAAGTTGTTTAAAACAGTCGAATTACGAATTCCGCGTAGCAACAAGTCGTTTTAATGTTTCTCCCAAAGTTTCAATTGCTATTTCATATTTTTTTGGAGATCTTATTGAATTCCTTATCTTATTAAACACAAACTCGTGCATTTCTTAATTACATCATTGTACAACAGTTTAATATTTTCATATGAATTGATACCATTTAAGATATCAATTGTTGCAACTAAATGCAAAGTATGACTAGCACATCTTTGATGAGGAGGTAATAATGGAGAAATAATTCCTTCAAAGACACTGTTTCCATAGATTAATGTACATTTTGATCTTGTTCTCCACATGCTTTGATATAGTCTAAAACATATTACCATTAGTTCCCATACATTGTTAAAAATCTTTAGAAATTTTAGAACTGAAGATTTTTTAATTTTTTGTAAATTACTGAAATTTCAATTTTACGAAGTTTTCTGTAAAAAATACATTTTCACACAAATTTACTTTTCAGTTTTGATGACTTTACTTAGAATTTTCGTAGATGTTTAAAATGAAGAAAAAATATATTAAAACAAAAAACTATCTAATAATCACAATAGAATTAAATAATAAAAGAATTAAAGAGTCAGAATTTGGAAAGGTAGGACTTCGTGCGTAAAATATTTTTAATATCAATTAGATATTAAATTTTTATTACTTAGATTAAATTTTTATGAACAAACTAAGAGTCGATCCATTTACTCATCTACCTACGAATGTCTCTATTACTTAGATTTAGGTGTATTGGTAGAAAAAAGTTCTTAAACGTCACCTTCGTGAAACAAAGAATCAATATGTACTCCGAATTTTTGGAAAGTTTTGACAAAATTGAAACCATTATCCGTAACAATTGCTATCAACTTTTCGCTTATTTCAAATTTTGAATGAATTTCATTCAAAATATTGGCAATTTGGTCATGTGTGTGGCTTCCAGGGAATCGTTTGCAGGCAATGGCATACGAAATTCTTTTGAACAACTGTGCATTAATCTATTATAAATGAAAATATATGATAAGTTCTAAATGAAAAGACCACTGTTACAGATGTCGAATTGATAATTGAATTTAAAAATATTGAATGTTTCATTTATTTGTTCAGAAGTCATATAGCTCATAATATTGACAATATTTAATAGAAAGCCTTTCTGACATTAGAAAAAAGTAAAGTCTAAGAAATTCGTCATACAGAGTTTCGAAGACTGAAAAAAATCTGTCAGTTAAAACGTAAGCTTCTATGATCAACAATGCACTTTTTTACAATTAGAGAAAGAGCGGTTTTTGATTGAATAATTATCTTTTTGGGCAATATCTGTTCATTTGAATTTTTTTATATGATTAAAAATAGCGATTTGATGAGTGAATGCGAGTTTTTCAAATATTGACTATACATTGATTAATAATATAAATACATATCTACAATATTAACTCAATAAACAATTACACCAATGAATCGACGATTGTGGCTACTCCAAATATCTGCTATTGTATACACATGTTTGGCATTTGAAATCTCATTTTTTATATCTTTTATTTTATTTTTATATGATTCTTCAATTCTTCGTAATAATGTACGGGCTGATAAATGATGCAGTTGTTTGCCATTTTTACGAATATTTATATCTATAATACATGTTTACAATTCAAAATTTATTATCTATCTAGATATAAAAGTATTAAATTTGAAATCGAATAAGCGCTACATAAGACGCGTAATATAACTGTTCAGCTATTATTATACAATTTTCTTCGATAACATTCCGAATTTCATAAAGTATTATGTTTTTGTCATAAAGTATTGTGAATTCTGAAAAATCGATCTTATGAGATTGAATTCTTTATATTTACTTGAATTATATTAGAAATTATCATAAATCAAAATTATCATCAAATATTTTCCGAAATGCCGATAACTCTACTTTGTTATATGACACAAAACTATCTAAAATAAAGTTTATAACATTGTCTTCAAATTCTTTTTGAGAAATATTGATATTTACTACTACAATTGTCAAGGACCCGTCAGGATATTTACTACTACAGTTGTTAAGGACAACGAGTCAGGAGAAATGAAACTTTTTATTATTACAATTTTTTTAATTTTGCAACAATAAAATGATTTGTTACGAAAAAATTACCAGACTGAACATTATAGAACAAGTGCATTTCTATTATTTTTGAAATTTACTATTAAATAATTTAAATAAGAAATCAATGTTATCGATTTAAATTAAAATGAGTATCAATTCATATTTCTAGTAAAAAAATAATTTATTCATTTTTAATTAAGCAAAGATTACGATTAAATTGTAATCCTTTGAGCGATACAAATTTAGAATTATAGAATTGAGTATGAATTATTAAATTTACCAAACTTCAATTTGCTATTTGTGATTGCAATAACAGCACATATAATAATGATTTGAATTATTCTTATTTTTAAAGTTAATAATTGGTTGTTCAATAAAAATAGAAATTTGCTATTACGATAACAACTTTTTATTAATCTTTTGAAAATTAGACTCTATTGATGCATGTCTCTCTACAGTCGTATAATTTTTTGTTAGTAATAATAGGATAACAAAAGACAATAAAAAATAAATACAATTAAAATAATTAGTTCAAAACATTTTACCTTCAAATGAATTTTAAAATTAGATGAGGAGTTTAAACTTCCACTTGACAGAATGCTTGTTGAATTCTATTTTATACATCTGGCATATGCTGTAAACTGTTTTAGTAGAGAATTTTGATAAATCAGGAACAAACCATGTACCATGTAAATATGATCGTTTATCACATTCTTCTTCCAAACTTGCTTTCTCAATGGATGCTGCTAATGGAGTGTTTATTTTCAAAACTCATAGAAGCCATTTCCGTTTCAGAATTATTTGAAACAATGGACATTCTAGAATTTTCATCGTCATCGTTCATATTTGATGAATTATTCGATATTGTCGACTGATATGCTATATAAAATATAAGAAAATTTTGAATATTCAAAACATTACTAAGATTCTTTCTAGTTCACTTTTCTCGTATCTAAATGAAATTATTAATGATTTTATCATAACAATGAATACAAAAATTAATATTTACACTCATTTGAATATACTTTAATCTTTTTCGATAATATTTTTCTACTTCAGAAAAGACAAATTTTCGATGTACTAAATGTTCACAGCCCGCACTGATATTCACTCATTTACTGACAATCGACAACTGTAATAGTAAATATCAATATTTACTGAATGAGAAATAGAAGAATTTATCCATGTACACAAACATTTTGATGTATGTGTGTAACATACAAAATGTTTGTATGTTAGAGTGTATGGAAGAGATTTCCCGGAATTTAGACCTTGCGGTCGAAAAGATCTTTCGGTCGAGGAGCGGACCTTGCGGTCGTAAGGAGCGGACCTTGCGGTCGAAAAAGAACCTTATGGTCGATGTCCTGTACGTCTGACTTTGCGTTTTCACGCAATATCTGGAGGGTGAACGGGAGTGTCGGTGGATGGTCGCGCGTCTCCTTAAGTATTTCGCGCCTCCTTAAGTATTCCGTATTCTGAATGCACGAAAACTCGGTGATAGGGTCGGGCGGCGCCTAGCGACGAGCGCCGCTACCACCCGCGAAGCTAGGCCCACGCGCTGTGCGGAGGGTGCGCGTCAGTAGCGCGCGGTGGGTTGCGCGTCGCCACACTTCTTTAATTCTTTGTAATTATCCATTCGATTCAAATATACATGTATTTAAAAATTCTTTACAAAAGGGTATGCCGGAATATTATGTATACATATATTGAGATGGAATGAGAGTTACTACCACCTATGTTAGATACATATCATTTGAGTTAAATTAGGCTAAACGCAATTTTATGATATAATTTTGAAAAAAAAATTAAAGCTACTATTACTTTGTTTTAGAATAAGAAAATTTCAATGAGAAAACAAAGATACGAATCATTGAATGATAACATTTTTTAAAAGCAATTGTACATTTAACTTTCGGTAATAAGACTGTAACGATGCACCTTTCCCGACGTCGCGGATTAGCTGGTCGGTGCCAAGATTCGGGAGAAGAGGAAGATCTGAGTTTACAAACAACAAAGCAATTTACAAAAATATAAAGTTTATGAGTCACTAATCATATACAGAGAGTAAGTGTGTGTGTGTGTGTGTGTGTGTGTGTTTTATCGCGAGTGTTACATTCATGCGGAGATCATCTGATAGGATTTTAATGTCAATTTTAATGTGAATGTTTGAATTAAATTTTCCTACTCGGTTATATAATGCTAATTCTTCAATTAACTTAATTCAATGATAAGGATATTTCGTCATGGGATTAATCGTAATATTTAACAATAAGTATATAAATATGTATATATGTATATATGTATATAAGTATGTAAATAAAAATTAATATTTGAGAGTTAAGGAGGGAAGTAGCCTTGGTTTTCTCCTGGAGGTAGGGTTATTAAGTTGAATGAATGGGAGGATTCTTCTTAAAATCGGGGAAAAAGGGTTTCTCGTCATAAAACATAGAACGGGAGGATAGGACTTGGAAATCGGTAGAAGATTTTAATTGATCGATGAACGGGGAAATTGGCTCTATTGCAAAAATTAAACGTCCTAACAGGCAAAGCAGGAAGAAAGTGTGAAAATACATTAAAGGGGAATTCAGGAGTGGGGATAGTCGAATTTGATTGCGATAGTTCGGTTGATTCTTTTAAAATTTGTTTTGATTGTTTATCGCTGTTCTTGAACACTCGTCGAGCCCGGCCGTTTCGGCGATGGTGGACACATTTGAGAAAGCGGTTAGACTGTTGAGATTTAGAAGCCGGTACTTTCGATTGATTCATTGTGGGAAAAGGAAATAAGTAAAGACAGGAGAAAAACATATCAAGGAGGGGGGGAGAGAGAGAGAGAGAGAGAGAGAGAGAGAGAGAGAGAGAGAGAGAGGGAGAATAAAAACGGAAGCTTGCTGCTTTATACGGCAACCATGATCCTTAAGAATGTATTACGATATTGACCCGAGAGGTCTACAGCAAGAAGTAAGATAGAAAAGGAAAGATTCGCTTATTTATTCGGCAATCATGAACTTATCTATTATGATACCACAAGGTCCACAGCCCAAAAGTCCATAGTTGAAAATAAGATAGAAAAGGAAAGAAGATCTTAGAAAGATGGAGAAGAAGGAATGGAAGGAAAATCCAAAAGATTTCCAATCGCAAATAAATGGAATTTATTTGAGGATTTACTGCTCTTGATCACGGAAGTTATCGTGGGGAAGATTTTTTAAAGTCTTACCTCCCTTCCAGAAGGTTGTCTCTCATTATTGATAGGTTTCATTGATTTTAAGTTCAAATATTGAGAAAAAGTTGATTAGAATGAATAACACGATGTGATTCTAATGAGAAGTTAATGAAAAATGCTCTCTCGCGGAAGGAAGGAGCTCTTTTTCACTTTTCTTGAAGTCGCATTGCCTAAGAATACGCTTTTTATGTTCATTTTTAACCGTATAACGTTTTCTGCACCAGTACATTAATAGTAGGAATATAAGGCGGGTTCTAACCCAGAAGCGTTGAGGGGGGTGCGGGTGTGCGGGGGGGAACTGCGCGCAACCGAGGAGCTCCGGGGCGGGGAGAGGGGGGGGGACGGCGCGTGTCGGGCGACCCAGTGCCATTGAATGTAAACAGAATTACCAAAAGATAAATAACGACGTCGACGATTGATGTCTTCAGAGCACCGTAATAAATAATTACCAAAAGATAAATAACGAAGATGATATAAAAAATTGGACGCGTGGACATGACGTCAGAGGGGGAGGGGGGGGCCGCCGCCGCCGCCACCGCCGCCGCCACCGCCGCCGCCGCCACCGAGTAAAAAATAAAAAAGAAAAAAAAAAAAAGACTCACCAGGTTGAGGTAGAAAGTCACTTAAAAAAAGTACAAAAGTCAGTACGAAAGTCACTTAAAAAGTACAAAAAAGAAATGTCCAAGAAAAAAATGTCACGTAAAAAATACACACAAAAAAATGTTTAACAAATCCAAGAAAAAAAGCACTCGGTCACTGTAACAAAATACACACAAAAAAGAAAAATAATCCATGAAATAATTTTACTCCCTCCGGATTATTCGCAGGAGGGAGACTTCATTCGCATATCGCGAGATTAACCCGCGGGGGGAGCTTCTAAATAATTATTCTCCTCCTCCTCTTCCTCCTCTTCCTCCTCTTCCTCCTCTTCCTCCTCGTCCTCCTCTTCCTCCTCTTCCTGTGTCAATAAACGAATATATTCGGACAAAGGTATTAGCCATGGCACCTCCTCTTCCTCCTCTTCCTCCTCTTCCTGTGCCAAAGCCAATGAACGAATATATTCGTACAAAGGTATTAGCCATGGCAATTGCGTGGCACCAATGAGAGGGTTATTGTCAATATAATAAATAAGTTGTTCCTCCACAAGTACTACAAAGTTACCACGGTACTCTGTCCCGTCGAATTTTGCGCAGATAATCACGCGTGGTAATTCCATTGCGAAGACGTTGCACTTAAAGGTCGTTACGCAAAAAGTAATTGTTTTTTCACGCACCAGTGATTCTTCGCGCACCAAAAAAAAATTATTATCGAGGCCACGTTTCAATGCCTCCACAAAGACTCATTGCATGAGACTGAACGCGGCGTGTCAAGAGAGAAGCGCCGATACTCCGGCTGCTATAAACAAATCAGAGAGACCTATGATGGCTTTTTTTCGTAGAAATCGACATCATGTTCTCTCTCTTACCATTTCTTCTTCTCTCTTCCTTCCTCTTCTCTCTTCCTTCCTCTTTTCTTAAATTCTCTCTCTTTCCACCAAGGTATCTCGTTTTGTCTTGATATCTTTTGTAATTTTAATTTTTTAAATTAATTATTTTATTTAAAATTAATTATTTATTTAAAATTAATTATTTTTTAAAGGAGATTTTTTAAATATTAGTAATTTATTATTATTATGAGTGATATTATTATTCGCGACAAGATGCGTCGGCACGCGACTCGTTATCGCAGCGCAACCTGAAACCGCTGAATTGAAAGGAAGAATGGAGAATAAACCGAGTAATATTTATCATAATATACATTATTGGTCATGTAATGCATAGTGTACAATAGTATCTATTGTGTATACGCTAATAATTCACAATCTATAATCGAAGTTTTGTTCTTAATTTTATGGTTGATGTTATTTATTTTTTTATCTACTTTATATATCATTTGATACACTCCGAAATTAGATATCACATGCGAAAATATTCCACATAGGTCGACGGTATGAAATATATATCTTTAAAGATCATTTTATCGGGCACGTGTTAAAAAAATTTGCAATTTTATGTAGGTCAATGTAATATATTTTATTAAACATAAATAATGAAACATAACGAAGTATAAAAAAACATTAATTTAAGAATGTAATATGATGGAATACAACATATACAATATGTTAGAAAATAAATTCTAAAATACTAAAATTTTAAAATATAACATAAAATATAAAATATAAAAATATTATAAAATATTATTTAGTAACTTAAATTTAATTTTCTTCGTCTTGTAATATATCTATCTCATCTAACCAATAATATTTTTCATTATTAATTATAAACTCTTTAATACACTCGCGACAATCTGAAGCTATATTATATTCCATTAAAAGTTTATGACAAATAAAACATTTTCTTTTTAATTCATAATTTTCTGGCACTACTTTACATAATGTGTGCCAGTTTGTTATTGCTACTCGAACACGATTAAAGTCTTGCACTTCTGCATGAAAGCAGTCTTCGCATATCCTTCGAAAAGGAGCGTCATCTTCTCTGTAGATGACACTGGCAGAGTTTATAGCTTTTACGCATGTTCCCAGCAGAAGTGGCTCGTAAGTTTGCGGATACTCCTCCGGGATGACTCCGTCTACTGCTTGCACGCTTTCGTGGCTCGTTGGCGGTTTCATCTTTTGATTTTATTTTACAATTAATATTATATTTTATTTAACTCACTTAAATTTTTTTCTTTTATAATATTTACCTTATAAGTTTCTCGCACGAACTTAGTATTCAGTCAGTAGAACTTGCACTTAATACTTGATGAATCGAGTCTGAACGTCTACTGACGGTTAAGGACTCCTTCGTCTCAGTCGGTATCGTCTTCAGTCAGTATCATCACTGTCATAATCAGAGTCTTCGAGCACTTCTTCATTCACATATCGCGAGATTAACCCGCGGGGGGGACTTCTAAATAATTATTCTCCTCCTCTTCCTCCTCTTCCTCCTCTTCCTCCTCTTCTTGTGCCAAAGCCAATGCACGAATATATTCGTACAAAGGTATTGACCACGGCAATTGCGCGGCACCAATGAGAGGATTGTTGTCAATGTAATAAATAAGTTGTTCCTCCACAAACACCACAAAGTTTACCACGGTACTCTGCCCCGTTGAATCTTGCGCAGATAATGACGCGTGGTAATTCCATTGCGTTGCACTCAAAGTTCTTCACTCAAAAAGCAATTGTTTTTTTCACGCACCAGTGATTCTTCGCGCACAAAAAAATTATTATCGAGGCCACGTTTCAAGGCCTCCACAAGACTCATTACATGAGACTGAACGCGGCGTGTCAAGAGAAGCGCCGATACTCCGGCTGCTATAAACAAATCGGGGAGACCTATGATGATGTTCCGACAAGGGACAAAGAAATTGTCGATGATATATAATGGGTCATGGGGTGTGCAGGATCACAGTAGATGGATTTTTTAAATCGTGATTTAATTTCTTTCATGACCGACACACTGACCTACATTCCTGCTCGACGCGCGCGCGAGTCATCCCGACAAGATAAACTTCTCGGCGTTATATGATAAGAAGCGGTACGTCGATCGTTAGAATTATCAACGCATGGAAAAGAAATAAAAAACATAATTCGTATATCAACGCATGGAAAAGAAATAAAAAAACATAATTCGTATATCATATTTATTTCATTTATGGTTATCTGACCACCAATTAAATAATTTGAATACATTTTGTAATGCGCAATTAGTATAGTGATATCCGCATCGCATAGTATTATCAGCGTCCAGATTGTTTAGAGAATCTACGTTTTCGTAATCAGCATCCAGAGTCTCGATGTACACGCGCTCATCGTCCAGAAGCAAATTCCACAGCCATTGTCGTTTTTCGTGTCCCTTGACATATACGACAGCATCGCTGTCATCGTCGTCGTCGTCGTCGTCGTCGTCTTCTTCTTCCGTTCCATGCACAGCCTTTGTAATCAAACTCTTAGCTTCGCTGTATGGAATCGTTCCGTCGTCCCATCGTAGTCTATGGTGATGACGTATCACCCAACGTGCGCGAGACTTGTCGGCACTTGCGAGGAAATGCCATGGTATAGGGCTTGCGAAAATATAGTGAGAGAGAACGGTCCGTTTTCTGAGAGCGGCAAACTCCTTTACAACAAACTGTCCCCCAACGAGAAAACCTTGCAGATCTACGAACGTTGGCACGATCATGACGAGCAATTTTTCGAGACTGCGGTCGATTTCGATGTATCGTAGATTTTATTGTCTCTCTCTCATGTGCCAGCGATGCTCTTAGGTGATCTTGCGTACAACATTGGTCAACGGATTGTAGTGAACCACGCGATCGTGTATAATGAGACAGTACGCGGTGGTATTCATCGGTACGTTCTCCTTAGTCTCAAATTCCAATCTCACGTCCACGGTTGCGCTCTTGACCGATTCGTTTTGTCGAGAACAATCGATGATTACGAATGGACCGTTATGTAGAAAAGACGTGACGGTGAGACTCGGCTCGAGATACTCGTATCCGTAGTAACCCTTGCAGAAACGCGCGTACGTTTCGTACAACACGGACCATCTGTTTTTGTCGAAATCAAGATGCATATCGTCGTACGGATAACATTCCGAGTTCAGATAGAGTTTCACGTTGGTTAAATTGCAGTCGTCGAATCGGCTCGTGTCCTCAGCCATGACATTTTTGCGACCTGTTTGCAGAGCAAAGATGACGTATCGCGGTTTCTCGAGCTGAGTAGCGGTCTTGATGGCCCACGAATGCTTGGTTGTACGCTGTAACAGCGGAAACTCGTACAGATCCCACGAGCGAAAAGCCATGCTCAAGTATCGTCCGCTCTCCAAAGTGCGCAGCATCGATAGTTTTTTTATCTCGCTCAATAACACGTGCGGCATTCGCCATTGTATCTTGAATAAGTCGACCACGGGATCCAACGCCGAATTTCCCGTCAGGCAATTGTTGTCGTTACGAGATCGTATCAAGATCAATTCGTGACGAGCGTTGATTATCACGCGTCTGTAATCCTCGCAAAATCCCAACAGTGCGTAGAGAGGTACGCAAAAGTTAAAATATCCATCCGCGCTGGTATGCGCATCCCAACCGGCATTCCTCAGAATCACGCTTCTGTCGGATGATGTCGTTACGTAATGTTTGAGCGTGCTGGTTACGCCCACGTTTCTGTTACGATCAATCTCCACACCATCAAGCTCGTATCGAATCTCATCGAACAGGAACGCGACAAAATTATTTCCCAGCACCACATCAGATCCCTCGACAACTCTGTTCTTCGTTAGTTTTCCCTCGATATATAGAAAGCTTTCGTACGGCAATGTGTACAGATCCTGTTGCTGTATAGGTATTCTTATCTCATCGCTGTACCCGAATGTCGTATTGGCGAACGGGTTGTACGCATGAGTCTCAATCTTGACGATGCGATCGTCGAAGATTGGCTCGTCTTCGATGTTTAGGATATCAGTCATTTCACAAGTTGCGCACCGCGAATCCTAAAGCTTGTAAAAATTTAACGTTCGACGCGTTAAGTTTCTTCCTCTTCTTGACGCAGCCGGATGAGCGAATATTGTCGATCGATGTTTTCTTTGTAAAAGATGCGTTATCTCTCTGCGTATGCTTCGCTTCGTTCAACACGAGCATCTCAAATGTCACGCTCGCGTTATCGCTGTCGCCGTCGTACGTGCAATCTGACGGTGATCTCTTCTCCTCTGAAATCGAGCAATCGTCCGTTCTGGTCAACAATGCGTATCGTTAGCTCCGTAATGCTCCGTACGATGACTGGCAGGTAAATGATCTGCATCGGCCTTTCCGATATCTTATATCCTGGCGGCACGCTCGGCGAAAATTCGTGTATCGTGTGCACACTTTTGTCGTTGCTGTATGCGCCCGCGGTCACGTTGCACTCTACACGGATAATGTTTACGTTCATTATGTTGATCGACACGTCCGATTCGTGCCACCTTCGCGGTTGCAGTATACGCCTCGAGAAACCCAGCAGCGATCCAATGTTACGAGGCTTGTTAAAGTTTATTCTGTAGGCGCATTTAATCTCACACCTCATCGTGTTGTAATTTGCGCGGAGCACTATCGGGTATTCTCCAATCTCGTCATCGCCGCGCGCGGTGTCACCAGCGTTACCCTCGGGCGCGTCGCGTCGCGGACGTTTCCGTAAAATCTCACGTTTCAAAAATTCATTTATGGCATGCAGTTCATACGACCCCTCGGGAATCGTAATTTCTGCATCGTCTTTGCCAAAATAAAATGTATTGTTCGAAGCGTTTACATTCGGTATCGTGTGATAAGTCTCCAAAATTGTTAGACCAAGCTCGTAGTCATCGTCGCTCAAATCTATGGCTGGAGAGTAATTTGTCGCGAGAACGCTGCTCTTCCCGCTCAGCGTAAGCGTCAGCGACATGATGGAAAAAGCGTTCGACGAATACTGAGACGCCGCGACATTTTGTCGGACTTTATAAATTCACGCGCGTCGACCGTTTTGGAGAAGAAGAAACCACAAACACTCTGTCAAAGTATCATCGTAATCGTCGAAATTGTTTCTCTTTGCGTACGCTACCCAATGAGTACCGGGGCCCGTCGTGTCGTCCAGATTTACGATACCATTTTCATTTCGACGCGCGCCGCTAATCGGTAATGCGTCACGCATGAAAACACCTCTAAAGTACGGTACGCGCATACGCTTCGCCAGCTGGTCCAATTGTACGTTGGTGGTTACACCCGTAGGTATTTTTATCGTCTCTTTGGCGTTTTTTTCTTTTTTCTTTTTTCGCTGTTACGCCTCGTCCGCCTTTGTACGGGGCGAGATACAGTCCTCGTCCGTATTTGTACGGAGCGAGATACAGTCCCTGTCCGCGCGTTTCCATCGCGCGACGTTGCAGTTCCTCGAGTGGACGTTGCGCGACTTTCCTGTCGTTTATCGCTTTCGCCACGCTGGCCGCTCCGCCGATTAAGGATCCGAGAGCGCCCAAAATTGGCAAAATCGGTAACACACCACCTCGTTTCGCCGTTGGAAGTATTCGTTTCTTTTTTTGCCGGTTTTTTTCTTCGCCTTCATACCCATGCCGATCTTGGTCTTGGCTTTCATCGCTGCCCAAACGGCTGCAGCTGCAGCTTTCTCGCTCAGAGCCGAATCTCTCGCGATGACGCGTCCTAAGGCTTTATCGGCGAGTACCTTGTCCGCCGCGTGTCTGTCGGTGAGATCGTTGCTCTGAGAATACGCAATGTCGTGTTCACGGCACGCCGCGTCCAGTGGATTTATGCCCGTTTCACCTCTGGCTAATCGCTTTTTCAGCCGAGTACCCGGACCGCAAAACTGATAGCCGGGGATATGTAGTTCGAAAGGAAGCGCGTTTATCGCTCGATTGAGCAGACCTCCAATGTAGCCTTCGTTTGACGCTGTTGCTGGCATCAATCCTTTATCCTCGGTGCAGGACCGTCTATATGATCTCGATCCCACGATTGATTATAATGCTCGACGCAGCGACGATAGGTTTGAACCTCCAAATCCGCCTTTATATACTCCGGAAGCTTGTCCCACACGTGATCGATATAATTACCGCACACGCGTAACAGTACGACCTTCGGTATATATTGCAACTGCTCAGCGTTCAAATCCCGAATATCGGAGGGATGCGACAGCGCGAGATACATTTTTGCTACTGAGCGATTCGTGGTTTCGCGCGCCTATAAATAGGCGTTCGATCGAAGCCTAGATAACGCAGTGCGAACATGAAATTTGTACGGCAGCCGCTGACGATACGCGTCGCGAACTGTGACGAGAGAGCGCGAATGATGGGAGACATCGCGACGGAGCGCAAGCACGGTGAAATGTTACCGAGTACTATACGCGCCATCATTTGCGGGCCGTCGAATTGTGGTAAAACCAACGTTCTCATAAGCTTGCTCGAGAGTCCGCACGGTGTACGTTTCGAGAACGTGTACGTATACTCGAAATCGCTGCAACAACCGAAATATCGATACTTGGAAAATTTACTAACATCGATAGAAGAAATCGGCTACTTTACGTTCTCCAACAACAGTGACGTCATTCCACCGAGCGAGGCACGTCCCAATTCGATCTTCGTCTTCGACGACGTTGCGTGCGATAAGCAAGATGCTGTGAGAGAATACTTTTCGATGGGCCGCCACTCGAACGTCGATTGCTTCTATCTCTGTCAGACGTACGCGAGGATACCTAAACATTTGATACGCGACAATGCGAACCTGCTGATTCTGTTCAAACAGGATGGTACCAACTTGAAACATGTTTACAACGATCACGTGAATACCGACATGTCGTACGATGAATTCTGTGCGTTATGCCGCGATTGTTGGCAGCGCGAGTATGGATTTCTAGTGATAGATAAGGACAGTCCGCTTATCAATGGGCGATACAGAAAGGAATTTAATACGTTCGCGGTACCGTAACGTGGTTAATCGATGTCGATACGTCAAGCAGGCAACATGGATAACACTAAAGATCGCGAGAAAATAGCGAAACAGATTGCGAAAACGAGCGATTCGATTCGCAAAAAATATCGCGCTTTAAAAATTGGTAAAATAGCTGAAGATACAGCGTTGGAGAAACGCTTCAAGCCCATCGTCGAACCTCTAAAACAGATTGTTGAAAAAACCGAGGAATCTCAATCGATTAAAAGAGAAGCAAAGGATCTCGGTATTAAGAAAAAACGTGAAGACAGCGATGACGACAACGATAACGATATTACTACTACTACTACTACTGACAAGGATTCATATTGGACGGATGTTGGATGGTTGAAATTAACGCCGCAGTCTAAAAAACAACGTACAACGAAAGAATTGAAAGCCGCGTCAGATTCACTCGTGTTCGAGTCTACACCGATACAACCATCGAAAGACCCATCGAAAGAACCACCGCTGTTCCTGCAAAAGGAAGATGTTTTCGAAACAAAAGACGTCAGTGAACCGTCATTCGAAACAACCATCAAACAGAGTCTGCAAACGCAACAAGGTCGAGAGGCGTTGCATAATCAGCTGGGACCATTAGGGCAAAAGTACGTAAGCTCTCTCCTCGATGATAATGGAAAAAACGATACATTTGATCGCGTATACGGTGTTTATTTCGATAAAACCAATGGTGCGATGCTTGGTGACAAGAAATTTGACGTTGACAAAAATGACTCCATAATCATAGACAATGTGAGATACAATGGTACACCAGGATTGTACGAATTGATCTTCAAGAGACTTCCCGATGACGCGGTTTTTACCGAGGATGACAAACAAACGTATAAAAGTATATTGTTAACAACAAATGCTCATAGACGTGGTCACAGCGCCCATAATCCCATCAAGGGCAATAGGGGATCCAAGTATATTAACATCATCGCTCCGCTCGTATCTACGTATGGAAGTAGCGGGCGTAAAAAGGATGCAGGCGTGAGCAATATACCAACCGCCATGAAGTTAAACGACAACAAGATCGATTACGTGCATTGGGACGATCCCAACGAACTGGTGGATCGACTCCGATTGCTCGACGCTTCGCACCGAGCTGGTAACAACGCTCACGACAACGAGATGCTGTCGATCATCGAGGAACTTCGCGAAGCCGGCATTATTATAAATTAATCGCGTATCGACGAAACGAGCCAGTCGATTAACGTCAGTGAGGAAAAACAATTTTAAATTGTATATCTTATCTTTACTATTAAACATCGTCGAAACATGCGATCCGATGGACGTGAAAAAAATGTTAGCTCCGAGAGGCGACGACTCGTTGAGGAATTGCACGCTCCGGCGAGGAGAAATTTTCCACGAAGACGTGTCATAATTCGGGGATACGACGATCTGTGGCAGGCTGACATCGTCGAGATGCGTCCGTACTCGAGTTTCAACAGAGGTCATCACTACATACTCACCGTCATCGATGCGTTGAGCAAGTACGCCTGGGCCGTACCGCTCAAGAGCAAGGTCGGAAGCGAGACGGCTAACGCTATCGCTAAGATAATTCGAGAGAGCGGAAGATGCCCGAGAAACTTGCAAACGGATATGGGAAAGGAATTTTACAATGCCGATGTGCAAAAACTCTTGAAAAAACACAACGTTAATCATTATTCCACGTATACGGTGTTGAAGGCATCGATCGTCGAGCGATTCAATCGCACGCTTAAGAACGACATGTGGAAGATGTTTACGCTCAACGGCACTTACAAGTGGGTCGACGCGCTACCGCGTCTCGTGTCAGATTACAACGCGCGCAAGCATCGCACTATCGGCATGCGACCCGTTGACGTAACTCCCGCGATCGCCAAAAGACTCTTGGATACGGTATACAGCGCGATAAAGATCGCAGGTCCAGCAAAATTCAAAGTAGGCGAATCGGTACGCGTGAGCAAGTACAAGACAATTTTCGAAAAAGGTTACACGCCAAATTGGACCACCGAGGTGTTTAAGATCGTTACAGTGCAGCGTACTAATCCCGTAACTTATCTGCTCGAGGACTATCGCGGAAAATCGGTCGCGGGCGCGTTTTACGAGCACGAATTGCATCGCGCGACTCATCCGGACGTGTATCTCGTGGAGAAAGTACTACGCAGGAAGGGAGACAAGGTTTACGTCAAGTGGCTGGGATTCGATAGATCGCATAACTCATGGATAAACAAAAGCAGTGTGATTTAATTCATTTTTCTTATTTTTATAATGTATTAAAAAATAAATATACACTGTATACATGTATACAAAGAGTTTTTATTATTTTTTTCTTCCATTACATTTTTTAAACTATACATGTATGTAACTTACGAGAACATATGTAAAACTACATGTATTATAAACAATATATGTACTAAGCTGAGTATATACATTAAATAAATCGAAGAGAGAATTAAAGCTAATTCCTCAGCAAGCAGGATCTTGGTTGCTATTATAAATTATATATAAAATAAATTTGAATAGCTAAATTTTATTGTAAAAACTACATAGAAAAACTACAAAAAATACATACATCTATACTACATATATAACAGTATCGTATAAAACTACAAGAATACATACGTTCATACATACATAGATATGATACATAGGTACGTACATACATACGTGCATACATGCATACATATAAACTATATAAAAAAATATAAAAATATATGTACATTATATAAACATGTATATATATGTATATTACAACGGAATCCGCCAATGTCCCCACGGTAACGTCTCCGTCGAATCCGGTACGATGTATCGTTTGTCGTCGTACGGACTCAGAGCGATTTTCGACTCGGACACCGTGTATACTTGGTGTAGCTTGGATCTTATACACGACTGGCGACGAGTCATTTCGATCTCTTCGTTCAAGCACCGCGTATAATCGTCGAACGTTATTGTTCGCGTTACGACGTTATTCTTTACACCTTTCACCTTTTTAATGTCTTTTCTGCCGTCCACCCTCACCGCGTACATCTTCGCTCTGAGTCCGACGAATTCCGTCATTATCGCACCGTTATTCTCATCCTTCATTAGACCGGGTACTTTTTTATTCGCGAGAGGCATCCCGTACGCGTTGTCCGTCGGATAATCGCTCGTATCGAATCTAGCGATATCGCGTTTCATCGCCTCGTACACATCATCGCACTCGATGTGGTATACGAGACTGTCCGTGTCGGTGTACATGATCTTACATTTCTCGCGATACAGCGGTGACATGTATTCGTGGTGAAATTCGTACAAGCAGATTTTCGATATGTCGAGTATACACATACCCACGTAAATCGGCTTGTTGAATTTTACCTCGAGTTTACGCAGTTCGACGGCGATTAAGTTTTCCGCAAAGACGCTGCGGCTGTGGAAATTTGGTTTCGCGATCATTGCCTCCGCGCCATACCGTCCGTCCCATTTGGTCAAAAGTTTAACGTCGACGTGATTGCGCACATTTTCCATTGTTTTACCGAATACCGCGTTGTTCATTAATTTGTACAAATTTTTCTCAAAATCGTTTTTCGCGTACGTTCTAAAGTGTGTATTGAGTTCGATGTAATCGCGGAGCCAGGCGGATTGAGCAAATTGTAGTACGCGATGTATCTTTGCGATACGAAGACCATGGCGCGTACATTGCTGCAGGTTGCGATAATGGATGACGTACCGCTTCTTATCGTATAACGTCGCGAGAAGTTTATCCTGCCGCGTGCCGGGTGGTTTATCGCGCGTCGGACAGAAAGGTAGGTCAGTGTGTCGATCGTGTAAATGATGCGGATACTCGAGATCGACCTCGAGAATATAACCCGTAGACGAATCCGGAGCGATCGCGCTCGCGTCAAAGTTCTCAATGTCTTCCATCCATCGAAATTCGGCATAGGGCAGCGGTTGACACATCGCCCATCCGTACAGATTATTTACGTCAAAGTACATAAGGTATGATGACGGTTTCGACGGGTCGTACGAACGCATGTACTTGTTATTGGCCTGCGCGTATCTGCCGGAACATTGACTGAGACCGCCGCGTATACCGCGTTCGATAAACATAACCATATCGATGTCGGTGAGCAACTCAAATTTTACGCGCGTATGTTTCAACATGGCGTCCCACGTGAAACCTGGCAATGTGTAGTAATGCGCGGGATCGAGTCCATAACTCGCGACGCAACTTTCGCGGAAATTTTCGAAAACGTCGGCCAATAACAAGACATCGGTCTTGAGATATAGATCGCTGTATTCGCCGAGCGTTCGGATGGAGAACCGCTGCCAGACGTTCGCGGCGTGCGCGTAATCGTTCTCCGACACCGTGTCACCGGTCAACGAGCTATAGAACGATTCGCGCGGTGGTAGGCGCGTGTCCTGCAGCTTGTCCGCGCGATCCACGTATTCGTACGGAAAGACACCTTTGCGCGTCAACAAATCAAAATCTTCGTTTGAGACCGTGGAAAATTCGGAACGTAAAATTTTTAATTTTTCTTTCGTTAGAAAAGATGCCAATTTATCAAGGCTGGTATTTAAAAATTTGTACGAATCTATGAACCGCAAGCGTACGCAATTTCGCGAATCTGATCTCTCGGTGGTATCTTGAACGTGTTTTGTAAACGAAATATATTTTTCTTTTGTTATCGGCAGCACGTCGATCCTGCCTTCGAACGCCGTAGCTATTTCCGTGATGATAAAGTGCGCGTCATAACCGGATAAGTTGTGAAATACTATGGGAATGCAATATGAATCTTTATAATTTAGATTACAATTTGAGTGCGCGGGACCACGGTAACGACCGGTAAGATGGCAATGATCGCGTACCCGCGTGTCGTCCGACGCAAATGATTTCTCGCAAATGTGACAACGCGTCGCGCTACGATATGCCTCCCACTGCTCTCTCGACAACGTTTCCATGGGGACATTCGCGGATAACAGAATTTTTACTTGATGCGCCAAATCTTCGAGTTGTCGAACGAACCACGCAACGCAATCTTCGTCGCGACGAAATCGATATACCGACGCACGTAGTATCCGATGCTAAATACCTCGTGCTGCTGGTAGGTGTACGATGCGTCTTCCTTCTCTGCCGGTTCCGTACGCCGTAGTACGCACTCCAAGTCCGCGTAAACGATGAATGGAAGTCGTTCCTTGTTCGTGTGGTTCTTGAATTCGAGCCACTTGTCGTCCTCGCTCGGCAGTCGGATGGCGCAATCGTTCATCTTTTCGCAGTCCGTTGTATGTGACTGCAATCTTTCAGACGAACTGAAGTAATGTAGACATCTGCAAACGGAAAATATGATTTTTTAATAAACAATTTTATAAGAGAAATAATAACATTTGTTAAAATACATACCGGTCGCAAAAGTATTTCTTGCATTTCTTCTTGTTTATTTGCGAGCTCACAAGACGGGACAGATCTTTGATGTACGCAAAGTGCCCCGCGTTGTCGTCACGCGGATCCTGCACGTACAATAGATTTACGTGCTTCTCCATCTTCCTTGATGTCAGCCGTATCGGGAGAATCTCCTTTTCCTTGATACCATAGACGTTGATGGAGATGTCGTTGAGACGTTCGAACTTCTTAATTTGGTTCAACGTCATCGGAAACGTAATGTCTTGCAAATTTAACACTGTCGTATAATGCGGGTACGAGGATTCCCGATCTGTATGTTTTTTGGCCGGATGTAAGGCCGCGACCACCGACCACGCGAAACACGCATTGTCATTGGATCGTACATTGATCACCGCTCGCTTTAACATAATTTCCCGCGGCACTTCGATATAACATCCCGCATGTAGAGGATTATATTTGTTCACGTTTATAGTCAAATTGAGAATTCGCGACAGCGCCCATCCACTGTCGCGTTCTTGGAATTCTTCGAGCGACGCCAACGTGGGTTCGATGACGTGCTGCTCGTACCACTCGTCCACATTTGACACTCGAAAGAGTTCACTATTTTTAGTGTTTATACTTTTGTTCGCGCGTTTATCGCCCGTCACAAATTCGCCATTGAACGTGGTGTTCACTTTCACACTATCGTGTCTTTGTACAATGTCTCGCACTCGCTCGAGCACTACACCACCAGCGTCTTCTAAAAATTGTCGCGGCTCGATATAGTCCACATTGATCACCGCACCAGTCAATATACGGCTTTCAAATGCCGTATCGATTTCTCGCCAAACGAGAGATCCATTGTCTCTACTGGTGCTCGCGTACTCACCACCAACGTGCACGAAACGTCTTTCTAGTTGTACTTTTGCACCCGCGAGTCGCGCGATCCTCGCCACCGCAGATTGTCTATTTGCAACGGTGAGTCGAGGACGCTTAACACGGCTAAGTTCCTCGAGTTGTTCGATGCACTCCTCACATCGTTGCAACCACGCGAAACACTCCACCAAGGTAGCGACTTGGCTGCACTGCTCCAGCAGCTCGCGTTCCACTCGCTCTAGGTGTTCCATATTGCAAACTCTTGATTCTTTTAAATTGTTGTGCTGTCTCATCAAAACAATTTTACATTTTTTTACTTTCTTTTTTCTTTTCTCTATAGCTGCTTTAACTCGAAGCCAGTATACAAAGCGTTGTATTTCCGCCATGTCCGGAGATTGATGGGAATAGAACAACCATATATGAGTATCCTCGCTTCTTGGAATTATCTCTGCTACTTTTTGCCGCGAGAGAGGTAGTAATATATTGTATGCGTGTCCTCTATAATGATAATATATGCACGCTTCCAGAATTATTTCCGCTCTCTCAGAAGGAGCGGAGAAGCAGAGAGTCGAATTGTAGCGTCCCTTAACTCTTGGACGAGGAATCGGGAAATGGGGAGTTGGGGTATAGTGTCTCTTTATAAAATACACCGCCACGTTCACTGATAGATGAGAGATTGAATCCCATAATGGAGAACTTGTTAATTCTTCCAATGACCTTTCCATAATGTTTTATATCACACTCTTCCACTTGTATATGCCTCGTTCACAATGTTGTCTTTTTTCAATTTGTGCAAATTGGGCACATGTTGCATGGCATTATCACACAGACGGACTGTCGGCAATTGGAGCAAAATCGGCTGTTTAGCGCATTGAGAGTATCTATCTCGTGCTTCCTAACGGCATACAATACTCCAATGTCAGTGTCCGCCAGACGAACCATGCATTCGGCACACAGAGTTAGCGCACCACCCGTTGAATAATAAAATTGTATTGAACAATACTTTTTATTATTATTATTCAACGCAAGGAGTTCCGAACGGGTGACAATTTTTTCTGCGTAATCCGTAAGGTCATCACTTTGATCACTTACGTAATTACTATCGTCAGACAATGCGTGCTCTTCGTCTTCAATATCAATGTCTATATTGTCAATATTGTCAATCTCTATTTCTTCTTCATTTTCAAACACTTCGTCCACTATATTCACAAAGTCTTCCTCATCCATATTAAACACATCTTCTATATTTACTACATTATCCATTTTTCACCGTCAACTATTTTTTTCACACACATTAGACTTCCATCTACTGTGATCCTGCACACCGCATGACCCATTATATATCATCGACAATTTCTTTGTCCCTTGTCGGAGCATCATCATAGGTCTCCCCAATTTGTTTATAGCAGCCGGAGTATCGGCGCTTCTCTTGACACGCCGTGACACGTACGCCGATTTCGGCGAAAAAAAGCCATCATAAATCTCCCCGATTTGTTTATAGTAACCGGAGTATCGACGCTTCTCTTGACACGCCGCGACACGTACGTCGACGTTCTACGAAGAGCCATCTTTTCGCGGGCTCTTCCTAGAAAAAAAATTTGAACGCCATCGCGCTCCTTTGCGAACATGTCGCTACATGTTTGATTGCAACAATGAATTTCCTAGAAAAAAGAGGGAGGGGAAAAGTGGGGGAATTAACGGTTTGCCATGTCAAAAAATTTACGCGATCAGTCCTCCTCCATCGAACGATCTGCACGACAAAAACGGTACTCCGCTCCTCCATCGTTCGAACAACACGCAATGTATTCCGCCAAAGGAAGCAGCGCACCGTACAATGGCGAAAAACAAAAGAAGGAATGTAACGCGTAAGTTTCAACTGCATTTTTTTTATTTTTTTCTCTTTTTTCCAATATTGTGCAGTATTATATATTTCATTTCCACAGTATTTCGGTGGAGCGTCGAGCGGTGCGCTTACTGAGCAGACGTTACACTCTGACGGCCACGGGTTACAAATTTCTGGAAATTGGAATCAACGTTGGTCCACCGAGCTACGTGGAGATCGCTCTGGGAGATCATCGGGGGCAGGAATTGATACTGTCTCTCGAAACGTGGAAGGGACTCTACGAGCAGCGATGGAATATCTATAAATTGCTGCTAAACGATTACAAAGACAATTTTATAAGTGTCGGACCGTTAACCGTCAGAATTTGTCTGATGAACGACGTTACACTCGTACGTCTTGAATCTTTGAACGTACGCGTAACGATGATCGAATCGACGTTACGTCGAATGTTTGCTCTGAACGAATGTATCGATGTGACGTTCGATCGACTCGTCAGATTCGTCGATACGATCGATACCAAGTATACGCGATTCTCCAACATCGCGTCTGTTGTAACAGATCCCGAGGAAGTGCCGAACGCGATACGCGATTGCGATATCTTCGATAGACGTCAACTCGTCGATTGCGAGCTGTTAGCTTTAGTTTTTAGTGTATAAGACAAACACATGTGAATAAAAAAATTTCACACTTAAAATGTATTCAATTTGTTTAAAAATATAAACATATATAACATGCAAAAAAACATGTATTTCTTTCATTTCTTTCTCCCTCACCATAAAATAATTAGAACAATAACATTCTCCATAAGATAGAGAGAGCCGCAACGGAAGAGATAATACGAGAGAGATATATTTATTTTTTACTCGGCGGCGGCGGCGGCGGCGGCGGTGGCGGCGGCGGTGGCGGCGGCGGCGGCCCCCCCCTCCCCCTCTGACGTCATGTCCACGCGTCCAATTTTTTATATCATCTTCGTTATTTATCTTTTGGTAATTATTTATTACGGTGCTCTGAAGACATCAATCGTCGACGCTGTTTACATTCAATGGCACTGGGTCGCCCGACACGCGCCGTCCCCCCCTCCCCCCACCCCGGAGCTCCTCGGTTGCGCGCAGTTCCCCCCGCACACCCGCACCCCCTCAACGCTTCTGGGTTAGAACCCGCCTTATATTCCTACTATTAATGTCTCTTTATCAAGAGACACGGCCGTGGTTCGTCGCCAAATGTACGCGCTAGCGCTTCACGAGCGCGAGATCGGCCGCGTCTATTTACGCGAGTTGGCGAGTTGCTGAGAACCGAAATTATCGGACCTCAATAATGGCTGAACTGATCAACTTCTGAATAGGCGTAATAGATAACTTGGATTTGCCTTATATAATAAGTATTTTTATTATATAAGTATTTTTATTTTTTCTCTACGTGCCCTATAAACACAGATATTATGCAAAGTTCAAATTTGGATGTTTACTTTTAAGAAACGTTGTCGTTGTCGTCGTTGGACCTCTGTGTGGAATACAGTTGCATTTTTCGCCATTGTGAGACAGTGGCACTAATGGTCAAGGCTTCGGAGCAAAGTATGCATTTCGAATGAATGAGCGAGACAGTGAAGGAACGAGCGAGAGGGTGAAAGACCGAGCGAGATAGCAAAAGAGGAAAAGAGCAAATGAAAAAGAATCTTTTAATTAATATTGTTAATATTGTTATTAATATTGTTAACATTAATTAATATATTTATTTATTTTACTAATACACACACACACACACACACACACACACACACACACACACACACACAGTAAAATCTTGATATGCTTAAATCATATTTGTTTTTATTTAAAAAAAATGTTTATTACATACATCTTTTTATCACATATTAATATATTTATTTATATATTTTATTTGTGCCTTATGAAAGAGTGCAAGTGACGGTAGGGTGCGGATGCTGTGCGGGTGCGATGCTGGTGCGGTTGTGTGTGCGTGTACGATTAGGGAGTGGTTGTGAATGCGGGTATTGATGCGGGTGTGTGAAAAATAATAATAATAATGAATTTTGTGAGTTGCTGTCTTCGCGAAAATCGTTGTGATAGTTTGTGTTTGTGTTTTGACAAAAGGTTAATAGTGTAATAGTATTATCTAATTTTTAACGAGCGCATAATTTTAAACTTGTTCGTGTCTGCTTGCACTTCTCAATATTTTCTGGAGTAAGATAAACATATATTCAAGGGTTAAATAAAGAAAGACTTAAACATCCAAGTGCACAGAGTGCTCTTATACAGAGTGCTCTATTGATTGACATTGAGAAGTGATGAAATGAAAAAATAATATGTAATAATATTTTATATCTATTAGAAATAGAAATAAACAATATTACTATTTATTATTAACTATTTATTATTAATATATTAACATATATTAAGACATTTATTCACCTGATATTCTTTAATAAAAATATTCTCTAAATATTCTCTAATGGTCAATTTTTAGTTTCTGACTTATGATTTATTACTAATAATTTATTGTAGAAAGCTATTAGCTATTAGATTCAGCGAAGATCTAAAGCTTTTATTGTCATTGTTATTTGTAGTACTATTGCATTATTTTACGATGCAGTCAAAATTTCAGTATTATTCCATAATAAATTATAAATAATAGATTATAAATCAGAAGCTAAAAATTAACCAATCAGATTAAATTTTTATAGCGTTTTCGAACGAAGCGGAACCTAACTCGGGAACTCGAATTGAATGCATTTTTTGCCAATCTAAAAAAAGATCTAAAAAAAGATAGATATAGAATGAGATTGTGGCGAATTCGTCGCTTGGCCACGCGAGAATAAGAATGTGAAAAGAAGAAGGAGTCTAAGGTAGAGGTAACAAGGTGAGAATTAACACAATTAACTATATAACGATTAACTTCATACGATTAACTATATAACATACAAATATATTCTTGAAATATACTACAAAATATCACAGTGATATCATAGCTCGACCGACTAACAATTCTCTTCCAGCAATTGAGCGCGACTGTGTTCTCTCCTTCTACCGGCGGTTTCTCGTCGTCTCCTCTCTTTCACGTGGACGTCCCTCATTAGCTGGCGTTGTCACGCGCTGATTGGCTGTGCGGCTCGTCCGCCACAGGATATATCTTCTTTTAGGTGCAGAAAATGCATTTAGTTTGAATTTGGATTCCACTTTACTTGAAAATGCTATTAGTTTCTAATTTATAATCTATTTTATTTTATTACTTGTGATTTATTATAAAATAGCATTCATAATTGCTTCAAAACGTGTTTGATTGACCAATTAGATTAACGAATTTTATCATTATTCTAGGGAATTTTATCATTACTCTATTTTATCATTACTCTATTCTGTAATAAACTATAAATAATAAATTAAGGTAGAAGATAAGAATTGGCCAATTATATATTGAATCTATTATAAGAATACTTGACTATGATTGGTTAATTCTTAGTCTAACTTATGATCTATTACTTATGGTTTATTGTAACCTAACAAAATTATCTTAAAAAAAAAAATAAAAAATAACCCCAAGTTTACGCACTTTTTTTATTTATGCAAAAGAAAGAATTTTATACAAAAATTTCCATCTACAAAAGTCTTTTGTAGATGGAAAAGGAGAAAGGTCATTACACAAGTACGTGTAGAGAAGAAAAATCTTAGATTGAAATTGATGATGCGCAAGTTAAAAAAAGGTAATGGCCCAGAGGTGCTAAAGATATTTATATATTATTATTATATATTATTATTTCGACAGAAAAGTTTTTTAATGAAAATATATAATAAGCAACATAATATAGATGCAGATTTTACATAACATACTTTCAAATTTCTATTTATACTTAATTTTTATTCGTAGAAGTTTTTACAGATTTGTTCACTTTTCAATTGCTTTTTAGTATGTATATGTAGAACCGACATATACATTTATAAAATCCATCATTATATTATGATATAATCATGTAGCAAATAATAAAAATATATATATTGTTTATAAAATGATTAACATAACAAAATGAATGATCACAACAAACTTACTTTTTATAAAAAAGTAAAAAACGTCGCCAAGTGTATGCGCAGTGTGTATGTGAAAAATTATTATATGAAAGTGTTACTTTTTAATGGAAAAAGAGTTTTACAAAATTACGTCTAAAACAAAATTACGTAAAAAATAAAATTACGTCATCTTACTGATGTTCAAATAATACTCACTCCTAATAATATGTATTATTTGTATAAAAGATTTGATATTAAAAAAGTAACGCCAAATTATAATTATCTCGAAAGTTCAATATACAACCGCTTTTTAAAAAAATAAAACCCGTGTGATACGTATCTTTATATTCCCATTAAAGCCTTCTTGTTTTAAAACTCAAATGATAGTAGTACTAATTCTTTTTAAAAAATAATGATATCATGAAATTGCATTACCTGACTCAATTTAAATAATATGTATCCAATCTAAGTGATATATTTCTAAAATAATACTTTGTACAATACAATTTGTATAAAAGATCCGATATCAATAATTGGCACCAAGTTATATAAATTATTATATTTTAAAGTTTCAAAAAATAAGACCTAATAATTACCTACTATAAAGGATTTGATGCTTCATATAACAATAACGGCTCATTAAACATTAAACACTTCATTATTACACTCAACATATGTTTTCTAATTAATAATTATTAGAATTCCAAAACAGTTTTCAATATTGCACGATATATATAATTGTACTGTTCTGCCATACATTCTGCTATATATTTTAAGTAAAATATATTTTAAATATAAAACGACTTAAAATCAAACATATAAAACAGACATATAAAATCAGACATATAAAAACTTAGTGATAATGTCTAATCACGCGCCGCGGCGCGCTCCGAAACGTTTAGTGGCGCCGTAGCGTTCCTTACGATATATGCTCTTTTAGTAAAAAAAATTTTTTTCGTTATAAATCCAATTGCTATTTATTTTTGTGATAATAAAGACCCGTTTAAGCAAAAAAAATTTTTCGATTTTTTGAAAATTTTATCGCGGCCATATCTCTTAATTGATCTTGTAAGGTCAGAATGTATTCGTTTCTTCTCTCGGTTTTTAGTAAAGTCTCACGATATCCATTGCTACTTTGTCGAAAGCGGATCCTAAGGTGTCACTAATTATCATTGATTGTTTTGTTTTTACGCGTAATAGCTTTTTTAGTTGACATTGCAAGCATTACTATACATATCTTTGCACATTTAATTTTAAATTCTTTCAGTAGTAATTATGTTTAATTTTATTATAAGTTTTAGTGATGCCTCGGTGTCCACACGTAGATAAACAGTGCATTTTATTTATTATGTTAGAACGGAGATCTTTGGAAGGATATTTTATTAAGTCATTACAAATAATTAATTTAGTGGGCACGTTTATAAAGATTCATTGTATTTGTGTTTTAATATTACTCCGTTACATTATTAATAAATTCGGTTTTCGCAATGCTAACAGTTTCTAACTTCAATTCGTCGGTCAATTTATGCAATTCTTTCAGAGCTAAGGTTATCTGATTTAAAGTCATAGTCGGATTTTCTCGTTGTTCTACACTAACTGTTAGGATTATATGATAATAATTTTTATATTTTATGGCCTGAGCTTCTCCTAGGGTAAGATTGTTTAGTTTAGGTAATTTATTTTGTTCGAATAGTTTTTGTGACCTAGTGTCTAGTGGTTTCCCGTTCGTGTCAACGAAATATATTTAAGTTATCTAAGTTATCTTTATGTAGAAACAATAATTCTCGAGAGTCAATAATAATAACTCTTCAACGTCTAGTTTTCAATAATCACAGGCTTGGTTTGTCTCAAATCATAGTCCTCGTGGATGTCATTATATGTCATATTTCTTTATCGCTTTCGTCTTTTTCTTCTTCTATGTTCCCTTCTTCCTTTTCTTTTTCGTCAGATGCATTTGATGGTAATTAAAATGAATGTTCGGCCATATATAATAAATATAGGCGGAAATGTTTGACGCAATATATTATTGCTAAAATTTCCTTTTCATATGTATCATACTTCAATTCATTATCAGTTAGAGTTCGTGAAGCATAAGCTATTGGTCGGTTTTTGTTAATTCTTCCTTGTGATAAAATTTCTCCTATTGCTATTCCGGAAGCATTAGTTGTCAAAATAAACGGTTTTGAAAAATCGGGATATTATAATACAGATTCTTTGCATAATTTTAAGATTTCACATGAATCTTCTTGTTCCGATGCCCACTCAGAACGTACGTTCGTTTTTAATAAATTAGTGAGAGGTTTAGTCAATTTTGAAAAATTTGATATAAATCTTCTGTAATATCCGATTAGTCTCAGAAATTGTTTAATATTTTTCGGTCTAGAAAATAATCGCATAGCTTCTAATTTCTTAAGATCTGGCTTAACTCTATTTTTGCTGATAACATGTCCCAAATAAGTCATTTCTGATTTAAAAAATTCACATTTATCAAGTTATAATTTTGCTTCTCGTAATCTGTTTATTAAAAGGTGGTACTTTCTTTTATACTTTTTCAGTGATGCAAATAACTATGCGCAAATAACTATGTCATCCATATATACGAATAATTGTTCGTTTTGTAGGCCTGACTATGCTAAATCCATTAATCGTTGAAAGGTGCATTTTTTAATCCAAATAGCATTATGTCAAATTTCTAATGTCTAAAAGGAGTTGTAAATACTGTCTTGTGAAGGATACATTTCTATTTGATAAATTCCTGAGGCTAAATCATATACCGAAAAATATCGAGTTCCTTCTAGTTGATCTAAAATATCAACAATATTTGGTAATAGATATACGTCTCCGACGGTCTTGTCATTCAGTGCTCGGAAATCCAACACCATTCTCCATCGTTTATTTCTCTTAAAATCTTCTATTGTAGCCCGAATTACTCCTTATATTATTTTTGCCATATGTCTTATCCTCACAATCATTCTCGAATCTCGGAATAGCCGATGCTACGGAAACGCCAGTCGGAAATGCAAGCATGCAAAAGCAAGTCCGCAAATTCCAAAGCAGAGCGCGAACGAGGAATTTGCGAGAGCGCGCCGTTTTGACCACATATGGTCCGATTTAGAATTATAAGACGACATTACTAGAATACTATAAAAACAGTCGCTAAATCACCGAGAGGGTCATAATACGTAACAAGACAGTTGTACTTCGTCACGGCCAGTCGTTATCAATAATAGCGAGATTCACATGAAACATTGTTAAGAAGCCGTATCAATAAATCAACTACTTAACGAAAGTGAGTATTAATATTTGGCCAGAAGAATCTTCCACCTGCTCGGAATTTTGACTCCTAAGGTTCGACGAACCTGACTTTCCCTAATTACAATCTTGTAACCCAATCCGGGCTACAACATTTTGGTGACAGCGGTGAGATTGTCGACACTATCCTCACGATTCATACAATCTGAGAGGATAATTGCTAACTGAGCCAGCAGAAATCAAGGGTAAGCCTTAGCAGACAAAACGGGCAGAAAGAGAAAAAACTTTTCTGGCAACCTTCAGACTAAGATCTGCAGTATTAGCCCCAAGGCTGTAGGCAGAAGAAAAAACTTTCTCGAATTATAAGACCTATGGAAAACAGGCAGACGGAAAAGGCTCCGTAAGAAAATAACAAGCTTACAATCGAAAGAGTACGAAAAAAATAGGTGAGTGCCGAGGACAACCTTACAGCTATCAGCGGCAGCAGAACAGCGAGCCAGCAGTGCCCAACGTACATCGATACCAGTTGACAAGGACACCCGATAGAGCAGCTAGCGAGCGCATATCAGTGACACCGGAGAAGGCACCGACCTACGGCAACAACACGCGACAACGAAACAACGAGCAATGAAGTTAGCAGCGATACTGTAAGTAAAAAAATCGTATCGCAGTAAAAATTGTAAAAATTGTTATAAGCAAGCGATAGCATTGATGTCGGAAGGCGAAATAAATAGAAACCGACCCTTTAGAAATATATCGTGGTTACACGGCGAGCGAACACAAAGAGCGCGAAGTCCTGTCACCTCCGTGCGTGTAGACCAAGAAACCGTACGCGATATCCGCGATAGGATGCGTCGAAATTTAGAAACGCGACACTCGGATGAGAGCTCACCTGAGTCGGTGCTCCACACATAGTTATCGAGCGAGTATTTCCGTTCAACAACGTAGACGAGAGCCTAATACCGGAAATAATGGATGAACACAGACTGCATCCCAGAACGAGACGTTCTGAAGGAAACGAGAGCCAAAATTCACAACGGAGAGAGTTCTCGCTAACATCTTACAACGATAGCGTTTTCGATCCGGAGGAATATTACACGGCTCCGTGCAACCTCGAGCATAAAAACATGGCGGAACGACAATTACGTAGACCTTGTGGCGAGGAAACTCGGGAAACCAGAAATAACCCGCGCAGAAGTAGACGCGGAGATAGAACGTCTTAGAGCTTCGGCAGGCCCCTCGCGCAGAAGGATAGAGCAATCAAAACCGAATAATGAATCAATATTTGACGTGTTGCTAGAAGGAATTTGCACAAGAACGAATGGGTCGACTAGAAATTACAGTTTTCGACTGTAACGAAAACTGATTCGCACAAGTGCCTAATGAACAACCCTGTGGTAAACCGTTAGACATAACCTACGGACGAACACTCGAAGATATACGAAACCGATTCGAGATCGTAGCGGGATATCTATGATTAAAAGAAGTTCGCAATATGATTCCGGAATTCGATGAAATCTCTCAAAAACTGCCGGAATTCTTGAGTGCCGCATCATACGCCATGAAAAATACAAATCCGATGGAAGAAGGAACGATACTAGAAAGATACTAGAAAGATACTAGAAGCGATACTATGCATTAAACTAAAAGACAGAGCTATGACTGATTTTCAAACTCGAGATATACGCGATTTTGCTCAGTTAAAAAGAGAGCTAGAAGTTTGCTATCTTAGCAAGAAAAATATTACACACTTGCAACTAGAGTTCAATACGTTAAAACAAAGATCCAGAGAATCGGCAAGAGCGTTCGGATTGCGTACGGACAAACTAACCATGGAGTTATACGAGTCCATGATAGAAGATCAAAATAACACAATAGAAAGTAAACGAGCGAAAACCATACAGCAGCAGGCTCTATGCAATTTTCAGCTCGGATTACTAGACGACTTAAAACTATTGGTACAATCACAACATTATACAACGCTGCAAGACGCCATCGCTGCCGCGAGTGCGGAAGAGAAATTTAAAGGACCAATGGAAAATTTTGAGCATGATAGCGCCAAAAGCGAATATAGTACGCACACCCGCCCGCGAAAATAAAATACCGCAATGCCAAAGATGCGGAAAAATCGGACATATCGGACGAGATTGTCGAACTAGTAGATACACGAATCGATTTTCTTTACCCAGAGCCGAAAAATCCATTGGCGTAAATGCGATGGAAAAATATTGCGTAAATTATAAAAAGGCGGGACATGATAAAAAAGAATGCTGGTCAAAATCCAATGTATCAGAGAAAAAAACAAGTACGACGACCGAGACAAGAGAAAGAAACGAGAGGATACTAGTAAATATTACGATAAGAGCAAAAGAAAACGAAACATGCAAAGAAGACGCAGAATTGTCGTTCAGTAGTAGCGAAGAAGAAGAGGAGAAAAACAGAAAGATAACGCGAGAGCATTAAGTAGCTCAGATAACCGGCGCGGGTCAGCGCTACTCTAGAATTGGTAACCTTGCCAATAAAGGAAATGAGAAAAGGAAAAATGAATTTCTTGTTGGATACGGATGCTAACCTAACTTGTTAAAGTGGGAAATTTAAAAGGGAATACGCCGAGCCACGATCATCCTCGGAAATGAGGAGATAAGACACACCATGTATGTGGTAAAAAATGACTTCCCGATCGCTTAGGAAGGAACTGCATAGATTTCTTAAAGAAGCACCGAGCAAAATGCGATCATGCAAAGGAAATATTTCGAATAGGAATAAATTTAAAAATGCATCCTCACAAGAAGTATATTCTGACGCCTCACAATGAAATCATCGTGCAAGCTATTACTAGTCAAAATCATTGGAATAGTGAAACCTGAAGAAACGGAACCAGGAGTATTTATTGGTAGTTGCCTGGTAGAACCCAATGATTATATCTGCCCAATAAGTATAATTAATACAACTACCGAAACTATTGAAATTACGACGCCGAGGGTAACGTTAGACGCTATGCAGCTGGGTGACGCCGCGGAAATGCTCACGTTACACGAGAGCGACGGCCATACTATACAGGCAGGAATGCTTACAAAAATTGTTACGGACAAAACATCTAAATCACGAGGAAAAGAAGGCATTAACACAGATATGCTCTGACTTCTGCGACGTATTTCACATAGAGAACAATCCACTGATTTACACTACGACAATAGCACATGAAATAAACACACGTAGCGATAGCGCGCCTGTAAATGTGCGACTTTATAGATTGTCGGAGAAACATAAAGCAGAAGTAAATCGGCAGGTTAAAAAGATTATGAAAAGATATTTATTTGGTATTATATATTTTATTTGATTGTATGAATATAGGATAATAAATTTGATTGTGTTGTGATATAGAATAAATTTTAATTAATTTATTTTATTAAGGTTTTACGATTTTAATGAATTGTCTATTTAGGAATTATCTTATTTAAATATAAATAATTTATGGCTGGATTTATAATTTATGGGATGAACTATAAATTTAATTAAAATTATTAAGTAAAATATATGTTAAAAAATATTTAAGATTTGAATTTTTCAATAAAAATGTAATAATTTATTTATATAATAAGAATTATAATATTAAAAAAATGTATTTTAATTAGTTAAAAAAGAAATTATAATTATTGAGGTAATAATAAAATGTTAATATAAGTATAGATTATTAGTGATGATATAGATAAACATTATTATTAAGATAATAGAGTGAAAATTATTTGATAAATTAATTTAAGAAACTCGACAAATTTAATAGATTCACATGTTTAATAAAAACATGGCCTTTTGAATATAATATAAGGTCAGCTCTGCCCTATGAATTTTTATTTTAAATGGCTGCAGTAAATTGACTGTGCAAAGGTAGCATAATCAGTAGTTTTTTTAATTGGATGAAAGAGTCGATGAAATCTTTACTGTCTCAAATTAATGATTAGAATTTTATGACTAAATTAAAAAGTTTAGATGAGTTTATGGGACGAGAAGACCCTGTAGAATTTTATTAAAATTTTTATTTGAGATTTGTTTAGGATAAAATAAAGATTTTAATTTAGTTGGATTATTATATTGAATAAACTATATAAATAAAGATGATATTAATTTAAAGATTTATATAGAATGATTTTTTTATTACAGTAGAATTAATTACCTCAAGGATAACAGCGTAATATTTTTGGAGAGTTTCATATTAATAAAAGTGTTTGCGACCTCGATGTTGAATTAAGATAAAAATTAAATACAGAAGTTTAATATTTAAGTCTGTTCGACTTTTAAAATCTTACATGATTTGAGTTTAGACCGGCGTGAGCTAGATCGGTTTCTATTTATAGAAAAATTTAATTATAATTGTACGAAAGGACTTTATTTTTTAAATAATTTAATTAAAATAGCAAATAAAAAGAAAATTGTTTATTTAATTATAATTACTTTGGCAGATTTAGTGCTTTAAATTTAGAATTTAAATAAATATAAATATTATTTTATATAAGTAATAATCATAGGAAGAATTTATTGATATATATTTTTAAATGTTATTGGGATATTAATTATGTTAGTAAATATTTTAGTTAGGGTGGCTTTTTTGACATTATTGAAGCGAAAAATTTTAGGGTACATTCAATTACGTAAAGAACCTAATAAAGTTGGGGTTGGGGGGATTTTACAACCATTTAGAGATGCAATTAAATTATTTAAGAAAGAGTTATTTGTTCTTAATAAGTCAAATTATTTAATTTATTATAGATGTCCGGTTTTAATTTTTTTTTAAATGATTGTTATATAAATTTTGAGACCATTTATTACCAATTTTTATTATATAAATTATTCGGTGTTAACAATATTTATTATTTTAAGATTGATAAGATATATTTATATAATAATTGGATGGTCTTCTAATTCTTTATATTCGATATCAATACGAGTTGTTGCTCAGACATTATCATATGAAGTTAGATTAATTATAATTATTTTGATTATATTAATTTTAATTGAGGGTTATTCTTTAAAAGATTTTAATACTTGACAGGGTATAGGTGATTAATTTTTATTTTCTGTATTTTTAATGTTTTTTTTTTGAGAATTTTAGCTGAAATCGAAGACCAATAGATTTTATTGAAGGTGAGTCGGAACTGGTGTCTGGATTTAATATTGAGTATTTTAGGGGAAGATTTGCTTTAATTTTTATAGCAGAATATGGGATAATCATTTTTTTTAGATATTTATGTTCATTAATGTTTACTAATTTAGAAGATATTTTTATCTTTATTTTTATTGGTTTAATAATAAGATTAATTATTTTTATACGAGGATTATTACTTCGAATACGATATGATGAATTGATATATTTATGTTGAAAAATTATTTTACCATTAGTTATATGTATAATAATTTGAGTATTAGGAATTAAATTTTTTTTTTAATTTTTTTTTAAATTTAGAAGGATAGGGATTAAAATTTATTTTTAATAGTTTATATTTTTATTATGAGTTGTGAATTATTATTATTATTATTATTGTTGTTGTTGTTGTTGTTGTTGTTGTTGTTGTTGTTGTTGTTGTTGTTGTTGTTGTTAATCTTTTGTTTATATATATTTGGTAAAAATAATATTTATTTTAGTTATCATTATATTAAATGGGATGGAGGTAGATATTTTTGTTTTATAGTTAGTTGTTTATAAATTGATTATTTTAATTAAAATTTATTTGTAATAAAATATTGTTATGAGAAATAATTAATGATGTGATTGCTTTTTTTATATAAATAATAAATATTTATTTCGTAACATTGAATAGCATTAAATATAAATGTGGAAAAAATTTTAAGTTTATAATTTTAAATGTAAAAATTAAAAAAAAATTTATTTTTATTAGTTAATGCTTAATTTATAAAAAAAAGTGTGGTTTTTATTTTTATTTTAGATTTATCGGAGGTTGACTATTAATTTAGTTTATTTTAATTGTTTAATTTATATATTTGGAAAATCAATGTTTGTTGTTAATGTGATAATTTATAATATAATTGAAGATTTAAGTTTGGAGAGATAAATTTTATGTTAATTAATGATTTTATTTGATATAAATTAATTTTAAATGAAATTAAGGGATGTAGTAATAAAAGGATTTATTTGTAAATTTATTATAGTTAATTGAATTATTGATTTTTATAATAATAAATTAAATTATTTTATTGTAAATTAATAGAAAGTTAAAATTTCTTTATGTTTTCAAAACATATTCTTTTATCAAGATTATTAATTATTAATAATTTAGTATATTTAGGAAATTGTTATTAGTTGTTATTATTTAATATAGTATTTCATAGGGAATAAATAAGAGGATTGATAATAAAGTAGATGAAGTATGTTATAGATAAAATTTGATTAATATTAATATAAGGGAATTCAATGAGTTTTGCATGAGCTTTGCATGAGCACCAGCTCATGTAAGTAAAATGAAATTATTAATTAAAAATCAAAATAAGATTTGATTAATCGGAGAAAAACTGTTTGATGATAATTTTAATTTATGATTTATTAAAGGTAAACAGTAAAGAATAATAATTGATGAAACTAAGGCAATTACTCCCCCTAATTTATTAGGAATAGAGCGGAGAATGGCATAAGCAAATAAAAAATATCATTCTGGTTGAATATGAATAGGTGTAACTATGGGATTAGCAGGGGTGAAATTATCAGGATCTCTAAATATATATGGTCATTGGAGAATAATTAATATAAATATAAAAGAAAAAAATGTGAATCCTAGAAGATCTTTATAAGTAAAGTATGTGAAAAGAGATTTTATTATAATCTCTATTTGTGCCAAGAGGGTTTGAGGATCCAGTTATATGAAGGAAAAATAAGTGGAGTATAATAAATAAAAGGATAATAAAAGGTAAAATAAAATGAAATGAGTAGAATCGATTTAAAGTGGCATTATTAATTGAGAAACCTCCTCAAACCCAAGTTACAATAAGGTTTCCGATGTATGGAATAGTTGATATTAAATTGGTAATTACAGTTGCACCTCAAAATGATATTTGGCCTCAAGGGAGAAACATATCCTAAACATATCCTAAAGCTGTTGCTATAGATAGAAGAAAGATAGTTACTCCAACTATTCATGTATAATTTAATTTAAATGAGTTATAATAAAGACCTCGTCCAATATGAATATATAAGCAAATTAAAAAAAATGATGCTCCGTTAATATGAATATTATGTATTAATCAACAATTGTTAACATTTTGTATAATATGAATAATTCTATTGAATGCGTAGGAAGTATTGGGACAATAATGAAGGGAGAGGAAAAATCCTCTAATTAATTGAGTGATTATATATAAGCCTAGTAAGAAACCTATATTTCAGAAGTAAGAAATATTAATAGGTGTGGGTAATATTAAAGATTTTTTAAATGTGGATATTAATTTATTCATAGATGTATGAATGTTATGATGATGTATTATGTTATTTAAAAAATGTTATGTTATTTAAAAATTTATATATGTGTAGATTAAATAATAAGTATAAAAGTATTAATTTTTAATTAAAATAAATATGCAATAATTTTTAGGTTATAAATTAGTAAATATTAGTGTTGATAAATTATATTTATAAATATATTTTTTTTTATAAATTATAATTTATATTTTAAATAAAAAGTGAGGTAAATTTTATTATGAAAATTTTATTAAATTTTAATGTAATATATAAGTGTATATTACATATTAAAGTAAATGAATGAGTAAAGAGTTTAAAGAGTTATAAATGTGAAATTGAAAAGTAAATATAAAGAATAAAATATATTAATTGTTAGTAGACTAGAGTTGTTATTATTTTAATTTTATTATTTAAATTATTTATTTATTTTTCGTATAGATTTGTTTTGTGTAGAATAAATTTTAATTATAAGTTATAAATAAAGTGAGTAATAGAAGTAAAATACATATAATGGTAAAATATCATCAAGGATTGATATTGTGATAGAGGCTGAGAAATCGGATGGGGTTGAAGGTGTGGGAGTAGAAATAATTTCTGAAGTTTGAACTGTTGATGAATTAAAATTTAGGTGTTTATTTTTTACTATTGAAGGGATTATAGGATCTTTAATTAGTATATTTTTTCTATTTTTTCGAGTTTGAATTGTGTAAACTTGTGTATAAGCAGTTTTTAAAGTTGTATGTTGAATTATAAAAATTCTAATAAATAGTATTAAGAAAATAATAAGGTTGATGAAGATAGATAAATAGATAATTAAAGGGGTGTTTGTTAATAATTGTTCATTATTAATTAAACTTGCAAAATATATAAATATAGTGAATATTCCTCTAATTAAGATGAGAAAAATAATAATAAAATATATAGATTCTCATGTTCATAGAATAATAAAAAGACATATTATTAAAGTGTATATAATTAGTGTTAAGATTATAAATATAGGTTTATATGCGTGAAACGGAAAACGGAAAATAAATAATAATATTGATATTAAAATTACTCATGTGATACTAAAGATAATAATAGATAATTTGTTCATAAAAAAAAATTAAGCTTAATTTTTAGCATATAAATAATATATGGAAGTTTATTTATTTAATTGCGAGGTTGAAATAAATTAAAAATGTTAAATTAAGGAGTTGAATTGATTTGAATTATAGATAATTTTTTTGCTATGGAATTAATATTTTAAAAATACAAGAAATAGTTTATTATTAGAACATTAATTTTGGAGATTAAAGGTATATTTGAGATTAAATATTTTTTTGATAAATTGTGTTTTTAAATTTATAATAAGTTTAATTTAAAGTGTTTAGGTGTTGAGTAAGTAAGATGATGAAGTATTGTATTTATAAATTTACTTTACTTTACTAAAAAAAAGTTTTTAATATAATTTATTTTTGTTAAAATTAAATTAAATTTAATTTATAAGTGTTATGAACAATAATTATTAATTAATAATATTTATATATAAAATATATAAATAAGAGAAAAAATATTAAGATATAGTGTTATAAAATATATTTATTAAAAATATGGTAAAAAAAGCTTTAATTATATTAATTTAATATTTTCTAATTTACAAAATTAGTGTTTTTTTTAAACTATTAAGTTTTAGAATTGGTTTAAAAGAACTTTTGTTTTATTATTGATTATGAAATAGAATGATTAATTTAATTAAAATTAATAATTAGTTTAAAATATAAAGTTAGTTAAAATTAGTTTTATTATATATGAAATTATATTTGTTTTAAACAAAATAATTGAATATAATGTATAATATAATGTATAATATAATAAATGAATTATAAAAATTATTGAGTTGAGTAGTTAATTTTATAAAAAAATTAATTGTTTGTTTATAATTTATTATTTTATTAGATATTTGTATAATAATAATATTTTTTTTGTTTCGTTTTTGTTTTTAATATTTATATATAATTATATTTTGAGATTATTAATTATAGCTGAATTGATAGTAGTTAATTTAGCGTTATTTATATTTTTGGTATTAAAAATTACATTTATAGAATTTTTTGTTATTTATTTTCTAGTTCTTAGAGTTTGTGAGGGCGTAGTAGGTTTATTAGTTTTAATTGTTCGATTTAGAGGTAATGATTTTTATTATATATTTAATATAAGAAAGTTTTATGATAAAATTTATTATAATAGTTGTTTTTGTGAATTTTATAGTGTGTAGTGGTAATAAATTTTTGTTTATATATTATAATTTATTATATTTACTTGGATTAATAATGATGACAATATATATTTAAGAGGAATATTTGAACAATGATTAGATTGGATTTTAGTTTAAGGTATTATTCATTTTGGTTAGTGATTTTAAGAGTATGAATTATTGGATTAATATTTACGAGATTAGAGGATAATGATTGATTTAAAATAATTATTTTTATTAATATATTATTAATTTTAATTAATTTTTTTTGTAGACTGGACATAATAATATTGTATTTAATATTTGAGGTTAGTTTAATTCCTACTTTTTTTTTTATTGTGTATTGGAGTGCAAATTTTGAACGAGTTACGGCAGCATATTATTTATTTATTTATATATTATTAATCTCATTTCCTTTATTATTATATATTTTAAAATTATTTAATTTTTCTTTAACATTTAGATTTGTTATAATGTGTAAATATGCAGAGTATTATAGAATTGGGTTTTGGGGATTTTTAATATTTTATATAGCATTTTTTATTAAGTTACCTATATATTTTGTGCATGTATGATTACCTAAGGCTTATGTAGAAGCGCCTGTTTATGGGTCTATAATTTTAGCAGGGGTTCTATTAAAAATAGGGAGATATGGATTAATCCGTTTTAGAGAAATTTTTTATAAAATTGTGAACAAATATAGATATTTAGTTTTAAGTTTAAGAATTATTGGGGCTTTAGTAACGAGAATATTAACTTTAATACAGATTGATATAAAAAGGCTTGTACCTTATTCTTCTGTTGTTCATATAAATTTAATATTAGGGGGATTAATTATTTTAAATAAATTAGGTATTTTAGGTAGATATAATAATCTCACATGGTCTCTGTTCTTCAGGAATATTTTTTATAGTTAATATATTTTATAGACGAACAGGGAGGCGTTTATTAATTTTAAATAAAGGGATAATTAATAAAATACCTGTAGTTTGTTTATGATGATTTTTATTTTGTGCGATAAATTTTTCTTATCCATTTTCATTAAATTTTATTAGAGAAATTATAATTTTAATTAAGTAATATTGAATTGGGAAGTTTTATTAATATTGATTTTGATAGTGATTTGTTTTTATAGAAGAGTTTATTCTTTATATTTATTTTCATTTATATATCATGATTTTAGAATAATTAATAAAGTAGATTTAAGTTTAAGAGGAAGTAATATTAAGGAGTATATGATTATTATTATACATTTTTTCCCTTATTATGTTTATTATTAAATTTAATTATATTTATATAATAATATAAATACTATAATTATTTGATACTAAATATATATAATAAATTTTTAAATATGTTTTATTTCTTTATTTTAAATGATTTGTATATTTAATTATAGTAAAAAACTAATTAATTGTGAGTATTTTATATTATATTATATTTTTTATTAAATAAAAAAATATGTTAATATTAATTATATTATATTTAATAAAACTAAGGTTATAAATTGAAAAAGTTTTATAATTCTTTTCAAATTAATTTTTTTTATTTTTGTTAATAATTTAAATAGTTTATAATAAAATATTAATTTGTGGGATTAAAGAAATGGGACTTAAATCATTTTAAATTATTATTAATATAATTATTTCTTTTATTATAATAGTGATTGATTTTTTTTTTCATTTATATTAAGAATGTATATGATATATACAGATAAGATAGTGTTAATTGAATGAAATTTGTTTAGATTAAATTCAATAAATTTTATATTAATTATATTAATTGATTGAATTTCATTATTATTTGTAAGGATTTGTAAGGATGTACTATTAATTTCAGCAATGATTATAATGTATAGAACTGTATATATAAATATGGAGAAATTTATAAATCGATTTTGATATTTAGTTTTATTCTTTATTTTTTCAATAATTTTAATAGTTATTAGACCAAGAATCATTAGAATTTTATTTTGGTGAGATGGATTGGGTGTCGTATCTTATTGTTTAGTTATTTATTATCAGAATTATATATCATTTAATTCTGGTACAGCTACAGTGTTAAGAAATCGAATTGAAGACATTGGCTTATTAATATCTATTGCTTTATTAAGAGTTAGTGATAGGTGAAATTTATAAATATATAGTAATTGTTCTACTATTATTATTTTTATATTGTTTTTAGCAGCTATTACTAAGAGTGCTCAGATTCCGTTTTCTTCCTGATTACCAATGGCAATGGCAGCTCCCACACCTGTCTCGGCTTTAGTTCATTCATCTACTTTGGTTACAGCGGGGATTTATTTAATAGTTCTTTATAATGAATTATTAATAATATCTGGAATTAATTATTATTTATTGTATTTATCAGTAATAACTATATTTATATCAGATATTATGGCTAATTTTGAGTATGATTTGAAGAAAATTATTGCTTTGTCAACATTAAGAATTGATAATAATTATTCTAAGGTTTAGATACTATGAATTAGCTTTTTTTCATTTATTAATTCATGCAGTTTTTAAGTCTATATTATTTATATGTGCTGGAATTATTATTCATTCTATAAATAATTGTCAGGATATTCATTTAATTGGAAATTTAAATGATGTTATTCCATTTACTATAATAAGATTTTTAATTTCAAGATTGGCATTATGTGGATTTTCTTTTATAACAGGATTTTATTCAAAAGATTTAGTTATAGAGATTATTTATGTTTTAAAAAATAATGTTTTATTATTAATATTAATGTTAATATCATTAAGGTTAACTATTATGTATTCAATTCGATTAATTTATTTTTTATATTTTATAAAATTAAAGTATTATAGATTTATAAATTTTAATGAAGATAATAAAACTATGAATATATCAATATGTATTTTAATTTTATTAAGTATTACAGTAGGGTCAATATCTCCTTCAGGGGCTGTCTCCTCTTCGGAGGACAGTACGGGCTTCGCGAACCCGGAGTACCCGAGCTGGTGTGCACGGGAGAGAGAGAATGGGTTTTGGTACGTGTGGGACACGGTGGAAGGGCCTTGGATATTCCTGGTAGACTAACCAAGGGGGGAGTAGTAGCCCCCCAACCGGACTGGGAGGTGGAGGTTGGCGTTGTGACTTCTGGGGTAGTAATAAGGGTAATCGTAAGTCCTGTAGCCTCCTTAGGGAGACTGCAGGCAAAGATCCCGTGAACCCCCATGTCGTGATGGCCGCTCCCCTCCCAATGGCTGGAGCCTATGACGGGGTTGAAGGGGGTCTGAAGGTGTGTGTGTAGGGAGTTATGTGGCCAGTATTCTCCCATACCCGGAGCTACATAGGGCAAATTGCAGCACCGTCTAGCCCGGGTGTCCGCCCTTCGGATGGGTACGGACCCGTGTAGTAGGGATGATGTAAAACCTTAGTATCATTTATGGCGCGGGCCTATCCCGTAACCTTTTTGGTTAGAGTCATTTTGTACGGATAGGGTGGGCCGCCTGATAAACCGCTTCTCGGCTTCTGTACTCTTAACTAGGGACTTCTTTACAGCAGGGAAGTGGCTGCACCGCGGTGTGGCTCCCATGATGAGCGAACCGCTTTTCTACTACAGGCAATATGGATAGTGCTATTAATATAAACCAGGATGGATCTACCTCAGTGACGACTGATGTTACTCAAAAGAACGCGAATATGGACAAGGAAGGGAACTCGAATAAACCTCGAGTAATTAGCTGCGAAGAGGTTACGGTGAAAGTCGAGAAGTTGCGACCGGATATACCTTCCTCTTCTCGAAAGGATGCTCCGGTGGACGACATCGTTATGTCACCGACGGTCGGTGATAAGAGTGTTCCGGAGGTGGAACTGAGTGCCTCCGATTTGAGGGCACTAGCTTCTCCCAAACAAAGAGATAGACCGAGGGGTCCCAACTACAAGCCCCCCAGGAGGCCCGCTCCGACTAGCACAGATCCTTTTTGGACATTGGGCGAAGAGAGTTGGTTCGTTAGACCAGACGATGACGATGCTATGTCTACAACTAACAGTAGCTCTAAGACTAAGAGGAAAAGGAAAGCCACGACGCTACCCGAACCAGAAAGTTGCTCGCCCGACGAAGAATCCGCAGACGATCCAATAGACACGCTTGCCCCTACCTATAGATTGGGCTCACAGGCGGTGCAGCTGGTCGATAATGTGGAGCTAATGCGATCCAAATCCCCGCGGATCCAGAGTAAACTCTCGGGTAGGATGAGGAAGAGCCTTGCGAAGATTAAAGAGATAACTTGCATATTATCCGATAGGGCGCAATCGGGCGGTAGTGAAGACAGGGCTAGACAATCCGTGGCAAACATGGCTAGAGAAATTAAGCTGTTGAAAGAGGAGATTTCTAGGCTAAAGGAAGATAACAAACAGCTAAAAATCGAGAATAAAAAGACGAGAGAATATTATAAGAAACTGATGGCTCCTTCTACTTCTTCCAGGAAAATATTTCCGCCTAGTTCTCCACCTAAGAAGTGCAGCCCTAATTATAGGTCTGTGCAGCCTCGAAAAAGCCTGAGGGAAGACAATTCCCAGAAATTAATAGCAAGGAATTAGTTTCGCTAATCACGGAAAACGTAGTGAGATCCTTGAACTCGTTATACGGAGTACACTTATCGGTTGGTGATAGTTTGCGTAGTGATGTTGACTCGGGGACCCCGGCATCTGTAACAAAGAAAATGGTGATAGTGGAGAGAAATAAAAAACCCAGATTAAATAAGGAGTGGCCACCTCTGCATAAAACTCCTGGAGAAACGGATCCCTCTATATCCGAGACGATTCCATTCACAGCAACGGATACGGAGGTGGAATGGATACAAGTGAACAAAAAACGGAGGAAAAAGAACAAGAAGAAGGAAACGAGGGATTCGCTTCTTCCCTCCTCTCTACCCAATCAGGGGAGAGGAAGAAAGGAAACCCCTCGCGGGGAAGGAAAGAGTGTCATAAGGGAAACGAGGAAGCAGGAATCAGCTGTGGGATAAGGATTAACTAGGAGAAGTGGCATACCGCTTGGGGACAAGAGAAAACCTCCTAGAACGGCCGCTATCACCACAAAATCCACTCAAGGTAAGTCTTGCGATGAGGCATTCTTTAAAATTCGCGAGATGATTTCCTTATCTGAATTGGTATTGACCATACAAGAACTAGGTATACCCAATCGGATGACTTGTTAATAGAAGTCCACGGAGAGAATAACGTGGAGAAAGCCGATAAACTGGCGGCAACGGCCAGACAAATTGTAAGTCCCAGCGTTGTAATTTCGCGCCCGGTAAAGATGGCTAGCATTAAGATTTCTGGGATTAATAATTCTGTTAAGGAAGAGGAAATTGCCAAGGTGGTATCTCTTCAGGGCGGGTGTAAGGCCAGTGAAGTCAAGATTAACAATAAAATTCGAGCGAATAATGGTCTTCTCGTCGTATGGATGCGTTGTCCATTGTCGACGGCCATTAAATTGTCCATGTTAGGAAGAATCCAGGTTTGCTGGACGGAAGCTAGAATAGACTTGATGGAGGAACGTCCGGTTCAGTGTTTTAGATGTCTCTCGTTCGGGCATTTAAGCCGTAGTTGTAAAAGCCTAGTGGACCGAACAGGTACTTGTTATAGGTGCGGTGAAAAAGGACACTCGTCAAATTTCTGTGACCGTGATCCGAAGTGTATTCTCTGTTTCAAGGCCGGCCTTTAATCGGATCATAGGTTAGGAAACAATAGATGTCACACGCTGAAATTCCATGACAGGATGAAACCGGTGTGAAGACTGGAGGACTGTAACAAGACGATAGAAATGGAAACCAATGATTTATAAATCCTTGCAAATAAATTTAAACCATTGTAAGAGGGCACAGAAACTCATGATGCACTATGTGAAAGAGATGGGAATTAACCTGGTCTTTGTCTCTGAGCCATACAGGACTGAAGGAGGAACAGATTGGTATGTGTCTGCCTGTGAAAAGAGCGCAATCCTCCCTTCGATGTTACCGGTACCCCCTCTGTCTCAAGAATCAAATCTGGGAATGGCTTTACAGCCCTTAAAGTTAATGACCACCTAATGGTTAGCTGCTACTTCTCTCCTAATCGCTCCCTCGAGGAGTTTGGTGGCGTTTCTGGACGACCTCTACGATCTGGTACGTTTCTACCCGATGGAAAGAATTATCATAGCCGGAGATTTTAATGCGAGATCAACGAACTGGCGTGATACGATTACTAACGATCGAGGTACATTGTTGGAGAGGTGGCTTGATTCGACGGGTCTGGTTGTGGCTAATAATAGCTCGAGACCTACTTGCGAAAGGGACCAGGGGCTGTCGATCGTTGACCTCACCCTGGTTTCAGGTAGGGTGGTACGAGACGGCTTTACATGGAGGTTGATGAGAGACCTGGTATTCTTCTTGGATCACAGATACATACGTTGGCAGTTTGGGCGCTTTGAGCCGCGAAAATTTAATACTTTTGTGCGCAAAGGCTGGAATCCGGACAAAGTCGATCCTGACAAGTTCAGGGACGAATATCTTAGATGTGTTGATGTACTGTGTGATCCTACGAGTTTAGCTAACGACTTCTCTCACTCGCTTACTCGGTTGTTGTCTCGTGTCTGCGACTTGTCAATGCCTAGATCCAGACAAGTGCATATAAGAAGGGCCTACTGGTGGAATGAGGAGATAGCCGAATTACGTAGGCTATGTATTCAAACACGACGGAAGCTAACCAGAGCTCGAAGACGAAAAGAACGCAATCCGCAGCAATATGAAGATATACTCCGGCTGCAGTATAGTCAACGGTCTCGGAATATGAGGAATGCGATCTCGCGCTCTCAAAAACTGGCCTGGAGTGAGCTACTGGAGGAAATAAACTCCAATCCTTGGGGTAGGCCGTACCTGGCAATAATGAAGAAGATCCCAGGTTTGGAGTACAATGCTCCACTGGATTATTTGTCCTTTGCCAAGATCGGCGAGGTGGTGAGATCGCTCTGTCCTACCCGTATGGCATCAAATGGAATAAGGATGCACAAGGAGTTCTGGACGAAACTATTCCTGCAGTGCTCGAAGATGAGGTTACAGCAATAAAAAAGTCCTGCTCTCGCAAGGCGGCTCCAGGATTGGATGGCTTATCGGCGTGTATTTTAAGGCTTTACTGCTCGCTGGACTCGACGCGTTTTGTTAAATGTTTTGATAAATGTATGAGGGAAGGCGTATTCCCCTCCGAATGGAAGCGAGCGCGCTTGGTTTTACTGCGAAAGCCGGGTAAGTTGGACGATTCACCGTCGTCTTTTCGTCCAATTTGCCTATTGAGCGACATAGGGAAGATCTTCGAACATATATTGTTTAATAGGATAGTTTCTCATCTAGAGGGAGACCTCCAGAGCCGTCTCAGCCATTAACAATATGGCTTTAGATCTGGTAGGTCAACGAACGATGCGATAATTAGGATGCAGCGTATAATCCAAAATCATACTAGTGAGGGTGAGTATTGCTTGGCTATCGGCTTGGATATCCGCAATGCATTCAATTCTTTGGCCTGGAGGCAAATTATAAAAGCGTTAAAAGACAAGCAGGTACCGTTGTACATAATACGTGTGCTAATGGATTATCTATCTGATCGTCGCATCTTAGCGATTAAGAAGAGCGGCCGCTACACAACGCACTCAGTGACGTGTGGTGTTCCTCAGGGTTCAGTCCTGAGCCCACTGTTGTGGAACATCACATACGACAGTGTATTGAGCGTTGGAATGCCGTATGGTTCTTACACTTTGTGCTTTGCGGATGACACGTTGATCATCGTTAGCAGTAGGAATTTTAATTTGTTGACCTCTAAAGCGAACTTAATCTGTGATTTAGTGATAAGCAAAATTAAAAGTCTAGAGCTCGAAGTTGCTTCTTCTAAGACGGAGGCTGTATTGTTTTGTCCAGGTAGCATTAAGAATAAAAGTCTCACCTTTTTGGTGGATGGGGTCTCTATCCAGTCAACCGATAGGATAAAGTACCTTGGTATTGTAATCGACAATAGAAATTTACTCATCACTTTGAGATGGTATCGGGAAAGGCGGAAAGTGTTATCGCGACTGGACCTCTTGATGCCCAACCTGCGCGGTCCTAAATTTGATAAGCGTAAGTTGTACGCCAGCGTAGTGCACTCCATACTATTGTATGGTGCTCCGGTATGGACCACGGATGAAGTCCTCACTAAGAGGAATTTAAAGTCGATTGATCGTATACAGAGGCGTGTATCGATTAGAGTTATCTCGGCCTATCGTACGGTATCGTTGACGGCGTCACTGCTTTTAGCGGGAATTCCTCCCTTCGCCATCTTGGCCAGGAGCAAGAAAAAGGTGTATGACCATATTTCGGAATTAGAATTTAGACATCAATGTAAGCTTACCCATCAAGCAAGAAATGTTGTTAAACTTAGAACTAAGAACGACATAATTACAAAGTGGAAAGAAATGTTGACTGAAATGTTTCCGGACGATGCTGCGTTGTAGCCCGAAAACTAGTAGTTCCACACTTAGAGGAGTGGTTATCCAGAACTCATGGGTTTTTGTCGTATTGATTGACGCAGGCATTGACGAATCATGGCTGTTTTAATTTATATTTATATAGGATTAGAAAGTTTTATACAAAGCGTTGCGAATTTTGTCCTGCAAGACGGGACGATGCTGGTCAAACGGTGTTTCGTTGTGAGGCATGGTCTTATTTACGCGAAGAAGTTGAGCGAAGACTCGGGAAAAGATTATCTGAGGGAACGCTCGTCGAATCTATGTTGTCGGGACGAGACGAGTGGCAATGGATAGAAACAATGATAGGTGAAATTATGTCTCTCAAGGAAGATGCGGAGAGACGAAGACAGGGTGCGTTGGTCGTGATGGCCTAGGGGATCGGTTATGCCGATCGCCCGGTCCAGTCGCGTGGTCGTATCTGTCCCCCGCGTGGCGGATCGACTACGCATTTCCCGCATTCCCGCATGTGCGCGCCTGTCATGGAGTCCGGTGGGAATTGGTTCTTATCTGATTCCGTTTCCTCTTCCCGCGACGTGAATCCTCGCCCTTCCTGGTCCTGGTGGTGGTGTGGATGTCGGAGTATTGGATTTCTGTAGCAGTCAAAGAAGTTAATTAATAACCGTAATTGTTGGGCTTCGGTTTTACGAGCATGGCTGGATGGGCCCTGAAGTTGTGCCTGTGGCGTCCCGGGATTCTATCCGTAAGCCTTTAGTGTTGTATTCGTATAGAGGATGATTTTAGTGGGTAGTACTTGGCCAGCAAGTGAGTCCCACACTCCCTGGAGGGAACGGTTACCTTCAGGGGCGCGTAAATGCATTTCTCCTCCTCTCGCAAAAAAAAGGGTCAATATTAAGCTGAATGTTTTTTTTTTTTATGTAGTTGTGATACATTTTAAAGTGAAATCAATAACACTGTTAATATGTATAATTGGTGTAGTAATGTGTATAATAGTGATTAATTTTATTAAAACTTCAATAAATTTTTATTATTATAATTATTATTTTGGGTATATATGATTTTTAAATGTTTTGTATAATAATATTTATTATTATTTTAATTTGACTAGATCAAAGTTATATTTTAGAGATAAAGTATGAGTTGAGTTTTTTAGTAAATATAAAGTATTAGATTTAATTTTTAATGAAATTAATATTTTAAATAACTTTTATTTTAAGATTTATATATTTATTAATTATCTTATTTTATTTGTAGTTTTAATATTTATATTAATTTAAATTTAAATAGCTTATAATTTGTAAAGCATAATATTGAAGATATTAAGAAAATTATTTTTAATTTTTAAATAATTAATTTATTTGTATTATATGTAAAAATAAATTTAAAAAATGTGAATATAAATAAATATTAAAAAGAATATTATTTTTATTCTGAAAAAATAAAGTTTTAATTTAAATTATATTTATAATTAAGTTTTACTTATATTTTGAAATTTTATTAAATAAAAAAGTAATATTATATTATTTTAGGATTAGAGATTATTAATTTTTAATTTAGGAATTTTAAATTAGATATCGAAAGAATTTGATAAGATAACTAAGAAGATAGGAATGAAAAATTAATAAGTATTTATAAAAAAAAATTGTTAATATTTATTAATAGATTTTAATTGATAAATTGAATGTTTTATTAATATTTATTTATAAAGAAAAAAGTTTTTATGTGTTAATAGAGTATATTATATTATATTATATTATATTATATTATAATATGTAAATAATTTTATGTAAGAAGGATATATTTCATAATTTTTATGATGAATGTAAGGGGAAAGAAAGAAACTTTAGGATTATATAATAAAAATTAATAATAATGTATAGAATTATTTCTGTTATATTTTATTGAATTATAAAAAAAGGAATTTTAATTATTTAATAATAAAAATTTTTTTATTTATTAAACAAAAAAGAGGAATAAAGATCAATATTATTTGAAAAGTTTATAAAGTTGCATTATGAAAAAATGTATGAGAGATATATAAAATAAATAAAATTAAATATAATGTTTTTTTTGTAAATTTATATATTTTATTTATTTAATAACTTAAATTTATTATAAAAATAATATTTTATTAATTAGTTTAATTTTTATAATAAACCAAATTAGATAAGAAGATAAAAAAACGGGAAAATGAAAAAGTGAATTTAGAGTAATAAATGATTTAAAGAAATAGCATGATTTGAAATCATGGAAAATGAGTTAGAAATTCATTTATTCATTCTATTTCTAACTAGAAATATAAATAATTCAATTAAATTATTAACAATAATTTACCTCTTTTTGGTTTTAGTTAAATTAAATAAAAATAAAAAATTTTTATATAAATGTGCAATATAAAAATAAATAAATATTAATAAAAGAATTTAAGTATCTAGATTTTAATAATATTATATATTTATTTGGTTTTATTGGTAACGGAATAATACGTACGAGTCAATAGAATGCGCCATTGCTAGTAGTACCCAAAAAGGTGGATGCATCTGGGAAACAAAAACTACGCATCGTAGTGGATTTTTGAAAATTAAACAATCGGAGATTCTTTTCCACTATCAAATATAACAAACATCCTAGATCAGCTGGGAAATGCAAAATATTTTTCAATGTTAGACCTCGCATCCGGATACCATCAAATTCCTATGAAGGAAGAACATAAAAATAAAATGGCTTTTTCTATACCGTATGGACACTATGAATTTAATAGAATGCCGTTCGGACTTAAAAACGCGCCCGCGACATTCCAACGGCTAATGAATCGGTGTTAACCGGAATTCAAGGACTCAGATGTGTAGTTTATCTTAGACGATGTAGTAATATATGGTGCGACATTGAACGAACACAATAAACGACTAACTGAAGTAATGCAACGATTGAGAGACCATAATCTCAAGTTGCAGCCGGATAAATGCGAGTTTCTCAGAAAAGAAGTTACTTATCTAGGATATATTATTATGGGAAATGGGATACAACTTGATCCCCGTACATTGCAAGCGGTAGAGAAATTTCCGATACCAAAAAGAGTGAAAGATATACAGTCATTTTTAGGACTGGCCGGATATTATCGAAAATTCATTCAAGACTTTTCGAAAGTTGCCAAACCTCTAACAAAACTAACAAAAAAGGAGGAAAAATTTAATTGGAATATTGAGCAACAATACGCTTTGCAGACACTAAAAGAAAAATTAATTACGGCACTAATATTAAATTACCCAGATTTTACTAAAGAATTTTAGTAACTACCGACGCGTCCGATTACGCCATCGGAGCAATATTATTACAAGGACGAATAGGTCAAGATCGTGCAATAACCTATGCTAGCAGAGTATTAAATAAAACAGAACGATTATAATACGACTGAGAAAGAGCTTCTAGCGATAGTATGGGGAATTAAATACTTCCGACCGTATTTATACGGAACGAAATTTAAAATAATCACCGATCATGGACCATTAGTTTGGCTATTCAGCGTTTCAGACTTTGAATCTATATTGATACGGTGAAGACTCAAACTAGAAGAATATGATTATGAAATTATTCACAAGGCAGGCAAAGGAAATACAAACGCGGGTGCACTAAGCAGAAGTCACTCTCACAGTTAAACACCGTTGCACACGACGAAGAGAGAAACAATGACGACGAAAGAGAGGAAGAGATAAAACGAGAATACACTGCAGAAGAAAAGCGACAAGTACTTTATGAATATCATGATGCGCCGACAGGGGGACATCAAGGAATCGCACGAAATTTGAACCGAATTAAACTATTACATAATTGGCGCGGTATAATGCGCGACGTGGAGGATTATATTAACAAATGCAAACTCTGTCAGAAAAATAAACCAAAAAACTAAATCAAAAAACCAAACTGCCAATAGTTACCGACACGCCGAAAAAACCGTTCGAAAAATGTGCTTGATATAGTGGGACCACTACCTATTACGAACGCGGAAACAAATATATCTTAACTTTTCAAGATAATTTAATGAAATTTAGTAAAGCGATTCCGAGAGAACCAAGAAGCAAATATGATGGCAAAAGTCTTTGTCACCAAAATAGTTGTCAAACACGGGATTCCCGAAAGGATTTTAACTGATCAAGGCACGAATTTCATGAGTGAAATATTTAAAAATACATGCAAATTGTTAAGATCGAGAAGATTCAAACAATAGTTTATTACTATCATCCCGAAAGTAATGGAGCATTAGAACGCTCACACAGAACTTTGGCAGAATATCTTAGACATTACATAAATGAGAATCAAACAGATTGGGACGAATGGCTACCCTACGCGATGTTTGCGTATAATATAACGCCACATATGGCAACGGGATTCACACCATTTGAATTAATTTACGAGCACCGAGCGGAACTACCAACAGTCCTGACCAAACCACCGAAGATAACTTATTTGTATGACGATTATGTACAAGAATTACGAGAGAAGATCCGTGAGATCGAATCAAGTAGCGAGAGAATGTGTAAAGTAAGAAAAGATTATATCGAAATAGTACTACGACCGCGAGTCGCGAGAATGAAAATAGGCGAATAGGCGAATAGGTTCTATTGTACGACGAGACAGTTAGACGAGGACGCTCAAAGAAATTAGAAGCGCAATGGACCGTACATAATTATTAAAAAATTGTCCGTACTAAAGTAAATTACAAAATAAAAATGAGCCGCCGTACGATAACCATGCATGCAAATCGAATAAAAGCATTCGCGGAAAACTAAAACTACTAAATAGAAATAAAGAAGAATCACCAAAATAGGATTCCAAAGAAGCGCCCTGAGAATATCAATAGCATAAAATAAAACTTGCGCACTACACACTACACACTAAAAGAATAACTCAGTTTGCACTAAACAGAAAAAAAACAAGCAAGAAACTAAAAGTTATATATATATAAGGGTTAATCCCGAGTTAAATAAGAAAGAAAAGATTTTCAAACTCCTCCTCCTCCGGAAAATCAATTAACAAATCTTCACCACCAACAACACCAGGAACATAGCTTCCTCCGGGTCAATGGTAGTGAAACGGGCAGACTCCGACGATCACGCGAACTGGGTATCATCGTCCGTTTCACCACCAAGAACACTCTTATCTTCCCCAATGCCCATAAAAGGATCCGTGGACAAAAAACTTGATTGTATCGGGGTATCACCGCGTTCAACGTCGTAACGCGCCAAATAATTCACCACATTTCCTTCATGGAAACCCCCGTGAAACAACGCAAAATATTCGCACCAAATATTTTCCTCCTCAAAGTTTTGAGATACGATAGCATTCCTAGCACTATCCGAAACGTAGGATATCATATCTGCGTCAAAAATATCTGTATTGTCACGACTATTTAAATTTTAAATGAAGGAATGCGTGCTATATAATAAAAATATTGATTTATTGATTGAATTCCTGTTGGTACCAGACTACGGCTGTTGCCAATGAGGATTCAGATGACACCTTTGATGAGAAAGAACCTTCCCCCTCTTAATTATGGGTTCGAAAGAAGGAAATGGTGAGAAATGGTCACCCCCTCGCGCGGAGGTGACCATTTCTACTTATAAATATGCGTGCGGAAAAAGCAGCAGCTAAGCTAGCTAGGCGTGGCGGTAGCAATAGTCAGTTCAGTTCGTTTTATTTTCGGTCATAAGTCGTGCATAATCGACCTTAGGGTTGAATTCTTAAATTTATAATAAATTGCTGTTTGTAATATTTCTCTTAGGAGAATTTAAATTTAAAAGCCTCCTCGATTAAATAAAGGTAATTTTAAATTAAAATAATTGGAAAACTGAAATCTTATTCTTCTTTCTTAAATACTTCTTAATTAAAATCAAGATAATTATTCTAAATCCAAATTCGATCGCTGACAATAGCGTATCATTTAGTCGCAGCCAACTGTGTTGTGACTAAATAATTTGAATTTAGAGTCTCAATAATAAATAATTAATTTCAAAAGTATTCATGTCCAAAAGAGAAAGGCCCAGAGTTCAAATTAAAAGACTAAGATTTCAATTAAATCAAACGATAATTTTAAATAAAGATCCCTTCCCATTATTCTTAAAACTTAAAAAATTGGAAAGTCAACCTAAAACTAAAATAATCAAGCAAATTCCTAAATATAAATTGAGAGAAATTGATTTTGAGATAAATTATCCAAATTATAATCGAATTAATAAGAAAGATCCGCGATATAAAATTTATAAAATTCGTTTCCTATTCGGGGTTGATTAATTCACAAACCGATCCAATTCCAGGGTAAAATATTATACTTAAATGTATTGACCCAAAAACAGATAATCAGAACGTAATAGTATCCAACAAATTGTTTTCTATTCTCTCCTTACTTAACTCGCGAGCGTTGCGCACTATCAAAAAAAAAAAAAAACTAGCGTCGCGAGGAGACCTCGCCAAAAGCAGCCGTTAGCAATAACCCACGGAAAACAACTAACATTAATATAATAAAAAGAACGGGTAAGCAGGTGCTATCTTGAAAAAGATATCCCGAAGTCAAAAGATAGACACCAGAGTCTAAGAAGAGATATAGTGAAGAACGAAATAAGAGTAATCATATCTCGTGAAATAAAAAAATATACGCGTCAGTCTCGACGCTACAACAGCAAAAAATTTTTAAGAAAATTTATTATAGAATAACTAATTACAGAATAACTTTATGGGCCATCATAGGCACTGAAGAAATCCAGGAGAAAACGCCATTTGAAATAAAAAAGCTTTTCTGTCATCCTGGGATATATTTCGAGGAAATCGGATTTATGAATCAGGTACAAACTACATGGAAGTTAGTTATCAAATTAAATACCATCGCTCTAGGAATACGAGCACAGCAATTACAAGATTACTTAGAACAGATGGATCAGCGATATAAAAATATTATTGGACCAATCAGATTTACTTGCCAAAATATCCTGCAATTGCATAGGAATAACGAGAAACTAATGACACTATTAGCGCGCTTACAAAGCGTATATAGAGCCTCTGACAGCAAAAGAGGATTATTAAATGCGATTGATACGATGAGCAAAACATTATTTGATACGATGGATGCCGATAACGCGCTACACATAGAAGAGCAAATGCAGTTATTGCGAAACAACTAACAAATCTTAGAACATGCTGCAAGAAACCAGATAAAAATTATCAACGCCACAATAGGCCACATAGATGGATTAGAAAAAATCATAAGTTATAATGAAGATCGGCTAAAAAATGTAACAGCGCGAATGGAATTGCAATTAGCAAAATACACGCAGCAAGAGGATATGGATGAAAATTTACTAATACTAAAGACAATAATGACGGACTTGATCAAAGATGTCGAGAACACTATTGACTATCTATCATTAGCAAAAGACAAAATAGTGCAAACCCGCCTATTACCGCTCGAGAATATCATAAGAGAATTGCAAGAAACCGCGACACAGCTGACAGAAAGACAACACTTTCCATTTAAAATTAGTATAGAAAATTGGCGCACTATCCAGAAATATATGACTATAAATGCGTACTACGATAAAACAAATATCTACACGATCTTTCCAGTAATCGCTTTCCCCGACATTTAAATTAATAAAACCAATACCGTTCCTGATACGCGAACACGCGAATATCTTTTCATTTATACGGGTAAATTACAGCTTAATAGCAATAGATAAAGAAATCCATCATTACATATTATTAGAAGAGCATGAACTAAACACGTGCGTATAAAACGATCAAACTTACATATGCGAACAAAATTTTCCCGTCTATCACATAGGTACGGACGTGTCATGCGAAGTGCAAATTTACATAAATGCGCCCGAACAGCTCCAGAATTGCGAACAAGGACGTATAATTTCCAATATCTTATTATGGCTAACGCTAACGGAACCACAAGCGTGGCTATATTCCGCACAAGTAAACCAAAAAAATAGAAATTCAATGTGATAAGTCGGAAGTAAGAAAACTAGAGATAAATGGTAAAGGTAAAGTAAAATTAAACGGCGATTGTAAACTAACGACGCCGGAAATAACGATAGTCACGCGATGACCCGTTATGTATGAACACATTTACCGGAATACAATTTAACGTTAATATCAAAAGACATCAAAGGTGCAAAACAGCTCACAGAAAAAAAACTGCGATCGATAATAAAAGACCCGTTAGAATTAACAAGATTAAGTACAAAAATAGATGAATTAAATAAGCAACTAGATGAGGAGCTGAAAACGTGTTCCAAAACATACATTTTACCCAGCCCGTTGGTTTCAGCGGAATATTAATAATTATAATTATAATAGGAATAATAAGTGTAATTATAAAAAAAAAAGAAAGCAAAAAATGTAAATAAAAATAGCGAACTGCGCAGAAGAAATGAAAGTTCACGATTTTAAAAAATTTTATAAATGTATCGGGTTGAAGAATTTTGTAATGCGAAAAATTCCGTTTTTCTTTCCCGGCGAGAGAAGGGTGTTGTAGCCCAAATTACTCCTTATATTATTTTTGCCATATTATGTCTTATCCTCACGATCATTCTTGAATCTCGGAATAGCTACGGAAACGCTGGTCGGAAATGCAAGCATGCAAAAACAAGTCCGCAAATTCCAAAGCAGAGCGCGAACGAGGAATTTGCGAGAGCGCGTCGTTTTGACCATATATGGTCCGATTTAGAATTATAAGACGACACTACTAAAATACTATAAAAACGGTCGTTAAATCACCGAGAGCGGGCAGTCACAATATGTAACAAGACAGTTGTACTTCGTCATGACCAGTCGTTATCAATAATAGCGAGATTCACACGAAATATTGTTAAGAAGCCGTACCAATAAATCAGCTATTTAACGAAAATGAGTAATAATATTTGAAGAACCTTCCACCTATCCTTCCACCAATCCTGCTCGAAGTTCTAACTCCTAAGGCTCGGCGAATCTGACTTTCCCTAATTACAATTTTATAATCCAATCCGGACTACAACACTTCTTTTTTTGGCATTATCCATATAAGAGTATTGTAAGACGACTGTAAAGGTTTTAAAAAGTAAGACGACTGTAAAGGTTTTATGATACCTCCTTCTGACAGTTCTCCTACTATTTATCGGTTAATCATCCGTTGTCGTTATTCTACGTACACGTCTGTTGCTGTCAATTTTTCATCGAGTATATGGAATCGATCCTGGCTATCAATTATAAGATTTATTACATTCGATTTTTCTTTGTTATTCGAGTTGATTGAAGTCGCAATGATTTGAATAAATCTATCTTTTTGTTTCTCTTCTGATAATGCTAAACATCTGATTGAGACATCTTCTTTGATATCATTTTGTAATTCTTGTATAGATTTTTCTTTATATTTTGATTTATGTTTGCATATATATTTATTTAACATTTCTTGAGATTGATTTTATTTTAATGCAAAAATTGGAAGACGATTTCTTATTTTTCATTTCAAGATCATGATTATCATTTTATTTGAATTATTTAAATTTGCTTTTTCTATAGGCTCTTTAACAGTAATTTGAGAAGTTTCTATTTTTTAATTTATTTCCTTCGAAAACATCCCAATTTTCGGAAATATAATATTTTCTATTATAGATATGTATATGAATATGAATCTAGATAACATCAAATCAAAATGTTCATATAATAAAATAGTAACATTTATATTTTTATACTTTACTGATCTAAAGCCATATTTTAATGTCGCCCTTAATTTAAAAGATTTCATTCACCCAAACATATTAGGTCTTTTTAGAGTATCGTTTATGCCTCTTTTAAACATCGTTTTCTTGTACACACATATTACATCCTTTTAGGGTATTATTTAACATCTCTTTTGAATATTGATCATTTATATGTAATTTTTATTTAAACCTGCAAGAGGAACGATAAAATAAATAAATATCACTTTTTCATAAGAAAAATAAAAGAATTATAAAATTTATCAATTAACTGTTACATGCGAGCTCCAGAGGAAAGGAAAGGTCAATTGTTTAAGAGAAAAGGTGAGCTCGGGTGGACACACGGAACTCGGTTTGTTCTCTCAGATCATCGCTGAGACAACGACCTGTGAGTCGAGCGCGCCTTTTGAATACAGGGTAACGAGTCAACGTCGATGATAACTCGTGCCTGCGCTAACGCGGTCAGCGGTCCGTTTTTGGATCAGAGAACCGAATCTCTTTAATACCTAGGATAGGATCTCGCGCAATCCTTAGAGCGCGGAAATGGTTGAGGTTTTATTCTAAATGAAATATACAAATTTTAATTTAATGTAACATAATAAGCAAGTGTATTATAATCAATTAAAAATTATATTCGAGTAAACAAGTATATCAAAATAAAAATAATCAAAATAAAAATTACATTCGAGTAGAGATGATTATAAAAATAACTTATACATAAAAATAACTTATACATAAAAATAACTTATATATAAAAATAACTTATACATTCAATACTGGTGTGAACTTTTACATATCACATTTCGATGTGTGTTGATGTGTGTATATGCGTTGGAAACAAAAGGAAGATCCAGTGGGAGATCCACTCCATGTTAATGGAGTTCGCGGATTCTCAAGGTTGAGGACGGGAAGATTTTATAGAAATATCGGACGGGGACTAGATAGGGATAAGGAACTCCGGGGATATATGTGGGAATGGTGTTATCGGAACGGTTACGAGTTACATGATCCCGGAGTGCGGTGAGGTTGATGGATGCGGGGCCTATTGTAAATGTCCTCCGGGGAAGAGTCTCGGTGGAAATAGGGAACTGCGCGAGGATGTCGCGGAACATGAGTTCCTCCTCGAAGAGTACCGGCGGTACCGGTGAAACGTCGCCAACGAATTCCACGCTCAACGTGGTACTCGCTGGTGAAAGAGGAGTCTGTGGCAATGGAACGCGAGGCCCGCGAAATTGAAGGAGAGGAGACAGGTGATGGAGCGCGAGGCGTTGAGACTCGCGAGGGTGAAGGGGAAGTTCAGCAGAAAATGAGGGATGGAGTGCGAGGGGGCGAGACCCGTGAGGGTGAAGGGGAGGTTCGGGAGAAAACGGGGGATGAAATGCGAGGCGTTGGAACTCGCGGCGGTGGTGTGTGGCTGTTCTCCGTTAGTGAAGCTCCGACGCGGTTGATGGATTGGAGGAATTCCCGATAGGCCTGATCCAACAGGCTTCGCGCTCGGAACCTAGCTTCCCGTCGTTGCCGTCTTGCCATCTTTTTATTGATTCTCCCGTTGTTTACTATTAAGTGAATATAAGTTACGGATGTTAAAATATAATTTGGGTTGCGAAGATATGCTCGGAGAGAAATCGGAAAGAAATAAACAGTTCCACTTATTTTTAGAGGTGGTGACAGCTCAGATGCTGGAGATCCTGGCCTGCCGGAACACACTCATTCGGATACTCTTTATAAACACGAAGAACTTGTCTTCACTTCGAGAACTTTTTACTTTCAACTTTTAGGAAGCGTCCGCGGTGAGGATCTTGGATAGTAGAAACCTTGTAGTTGCCAAGGTTGGAGCACACAGGATGGTTGCAGCAGAGCACAAAGACAGAGTGGACGGAGAAGTTTCACAGAGGATTGCATGGAGACAGAGTGGTTGAAAGTCAGCGAGAGCGAGCCGCGGTCGGAGTCGCGGCTTATGTAGGATCTAGGAGATACGGAGGAGGTTCTAGAGTGTTCCTGTAGGGGGAGTTCCTTACGTCTGATTGAGATTTTGGATTTTTGGCCTTAATGGCCTTTCGGCCGGTATTAAATCTAACTTATAATCTAAGGTAATACATATCTCGAAAAATGTTTCTCGGCTTTACCCGGTTGGTTAAGTTGAATTCCCGTCCCGACTTTTGGGAAGGGGAAAATAAAAATATATGAAAAAAGATTTACAATTTCCGTTACATGATGGAATTTCAACCGTTATTATCCCGTTTTATGGGCCCGTTAGGAAAATTTCTTTTATCAGGTTTTCCCGTTTTGTTGGCGCCGAGACTATTGGTTCAAGGAAGAGAAAAAAACGTTTAATAGGCAATATAACTTTCGCCGAGAAACGAATCTTTCGAGATATTTCGAAGCCCTTCGCAATTGTTCGAAAAGGAGGAATTGTGAAGTACGTAATAAACTATACAACTATAGAAACAGTTACAAAGAATCAAAAGCCAAGTTGAAACATTTATATAAAATGGTAATGTTAATATTAATAGACAAAGCTAGTTATTTTACATTATATAGATATATATAGGAATATGAATCTAGATAACATCAAATTGAAATGTTCATATAATAAAATAATAATATTTATATTTTTATACTCATCTAAAACCATATTTTAATGTCGCCCTTAATTTAAAAGATTTCATTCACCCATACATATCAGGCCCTTTTTAGAGTATCGTTTATGTCTCTTTACATCGTTTTCTTGTACACACATACTAGATCTTTTTAAGATATTATTTGATCTTTTTTGAACATTGATACTTTTTATGTAACTTTCATTTACTTGCAACAGGGAGAAACATTACAATAAATAACTATCTTTTTCATAAAAATTATAAAATTTATCAATTCATTACACAATTATGTAAAATGATAATGTTAATATTAACATTTCAACTTGGCTTCCTATTCTTTTGAACTTTATTCTTTGTCGTTCAATTAATAATTAATTAATTTTAGCATTTTTTTCCAACCACAGTTAGACAAAACTAGTTATTTTATATTATATAGATATACTACTGTGATCAAATATAAACGAGATTTTTGTTATAGAGTGAAAAATCTTTATTTATTCTTCAAAATCAAATTCGTCGCCTTCAAAATAATCCCCTCCCGATGCAATACACTTATGCCAACGCTTTTTCCAATCCTCGAAACACTCTAAAAACTCTTCTTCCGGAATGGCCTTTAATACCTTCTTCGTTTCGGCTTGTATCTCCTCAATCGATTCAAAACGGTCCCCGGAGCGGTCTTTTGAGTTTACTGAATAGCCAGAAGTCACACGGTGCTAAATTAGGCGAATACGGTGGTTGTGGAACGATATGGGTCGAGTTTTTGGCGAAATGGTCACGAAGAACCAGTGCAGTGTGAGATGGCGCATTATCGTGGTGCAAAAACCATGAGTTGTCTGCCCATATGAGTTGTCGGCCTCTTGGTCTGGACTGATCCAAATGAAAGGTTTACAGTATCGACAAGTTCTCTAATTGTCAATCGGCGATTTTGAAGCACCAAATCCTTGATTTGCTTCACGTGTTGTTTATCAGTTGATGTTTTTGGTCGTCTTTGATGTGATTTCCTACGCTTTCTCGACCATCTTTCAACATTTTATACCAGTCAAATACTTTTGGTCTTGATAGAGCCTGGTCATCAAAAGCCTTCTGCAACATTCTGAACGTTTCAGTAGCAGAAATTTCATTCCGCAAACAAAATAAAATACAATTTTTTTGCCCAACAGAATCATACATCGTAAAAATCGAAAAAAATACTTTTAGATATTCACAAAAACGAGCGTTCACTATTAAACAAATGAAGAGAATGACATGAAATTTCACAGAGATGTCAAAGACAATACTACCAACTTAATAAAAAAAATATTTGTCAGAATCAATGAACCCGCGCAATTTAAATTTAAAAATCTCGTTTATATTTGATCACAGTAGTATATATGAATATGAATCTAGATAACATCAAATCAAAATGTTCATATAATAAAATAATATAAAATAACATTTATATTTTTATACTCATCGAAAGCCGTATTTTAATGTCGCCCTTAATTTAAAAGATTTCATTCACCCAAACATATTAGGTCTTTTTAGAGTATAACGGAGCATTTTTAGATGTTTCATTATTAGCGCGCGCTATGCGGCTCACATCATCCGGAGCCGCCCAAAGATCCCCGACCGTAATTGAACGATACACGCGCGCTTCTGATCTGTCACGCGTCAGCGGCGTGACCGATCAACTGTTTTGCTTGACAACTCTTAACAAATTACGCGTCGACACATAGCACAAAAATGGGTATAAATACCCGGCGAATTTTTCGTAAATCATCCAGACCTGTCCGATCATTCGATCCGTCCGCTTCCAAAAAGTACCGATCTGATCTGAACAGCACGAAAAGATTTTCGTGACGAATATCGAGCGTTCTCAGTATTCCCGTTCTTTCCTTCCCGAAAAATCGGAGTGTTCTCGGATTTTTCTCACACGAAATACCGAGCGTTCTCAGTATTCTCGTTTCCTTCTCATCCAACAAGTCGGAATGCTCTCGGACTTGTCTCTTACGAAATATCGGGCGCTCGCGATATTCTCGTTCCCTTCCCGCTCGGAAAGTCGGAGTGTTCTCGGATTTTCTTACGAAATATCGGGCGCTCGCGATATTTCTGTATTCCCGCACATTCGAAAGTCGGAGCATTCTCGGACTTTCCAGCGATATGCGTAAAGCACGTGTCACCGCGAGCGTCCATCGTTGCCTAGCAATCCGTGCGTCTCAACGCTCGACATAACCCGGTTGCCTAGCAATGCACTGTGTATACGACCTACCCACGATCTAGCGACTATCATCCATCGCATTCACGATTCAACCGCGCTACGAATATCACAAAGTGGCAAGCGAAATTCATACACGAACGGCTACGCGGAAATCAACTATTTCGAGTAATTAAAATCAAGCGACTGCGATTCTTTCCTGAGCCCGGCATTCGACGAGCATCTCCGAGTTCACATCCCCGCATCCGTAGCGTAGATTGTCCGACCGCGCAGGGATGTACCATTACAAGAGTATCGTTTATGTCTCTTTTAAACATTGTTTTCTTGTACACAGTTACTAGATCCTTTGATACCTAGGGTATTATTTGACATCTCTTTTGAATATTGATACTTTTTATATAACTTTCATTCAAACTTGCAACAAGAAGAAACATTACAATAAATAAATATCTTTTTCATAAAAATTATAAAATTTATCAATTCATTACACAATTATGTAAAATGATAATGTTAATATTAACATTTCAACTTGGCTTCCTATTCTTCTGAACTTATTTCTTTGTCAATTAATAATTAATTAATTTTAGCATTTTTTTCCAACCACAGTTAAATAAAACTAGTTATTTTATATTATATAAATATGTATTATATATGAATATGATCCAGAAACATCAAATTGAAATATAATATTCATATAATAAAATGGTAACATTTATATATATTTATATATATTTTTATACTTATCTAAAGCCATATTTTAACGTCCTTAATTTAGAAGATTTTATTCACCCATACATATCATGTTCTTTTAGAATATTATTTATGTCTCTTTTAAACATTATTTTCTTGTATACACATATGAGATCCTTTCAGAGTATTATTGATCTCTTTTGCACATTGATAATATATTTTAACCTGCAAGAAGAAGAAATATTGAAATAAATATCTTTTTTTCATAAAAAGAAATAAAAGAATTATTATAAAATTTTTTTAACTTGGATTCCTATTCTTCTAAACATTAATCTTTGCCATTCAATTAATGTTTATAAATTTTTATTATATTAATTAATTAAAAAAGAATCTGAAGTTGAATTGAAATGTTCATGTAAAAATAAAATAATAAAATAAAAAATAGAACTTATCTGCAAAGTATAGTAGACACAAACATGAGTTACACTCCGAAACAAATTATCACAAACTGTCAAACTCGCCACGAACGTTAACATCGTTGGCCACCACTCGGACGTGCAAAAAAAGAACTATATTAGCTATATTAGCATATGATAAGTAATAGTAGTAAGCAATTTATTAATACTGTTAATGTTTCCTTTTTAATGCACGCATATTTATTACACACGCGTATTTATTATTATATTGATACCCGAGAGGTCTACAATCAAAAATACTATCGTGTTTACATTAATCAATCAATCTTATCGATCCAACGAATAAATCAGGCCGATAAGTCAAGGTCATTGCAAGACCCAGCGAACATTGATTCGTTAGATCCTACAGTAATCCTGACTTATCAGTCTGATAATCCGCTGGATCGATAAGATTAATAATGACATCTCGTGACAGACGTTGCAGCCGTACAAAGGCGACGATAGTAAGATAATAATGATATTTCTTAAAGTAAAAATTTCCAAATCGAACTTCGCGTAGCAATATCTCTGCTTGTAGGGCACGTAGCAGAAAAATAAAAATACTTTTATTATGCAAGTCGGACTCATCGGACTCAAGCTATCGATCAAGCCTACTTAGAACTTGATCAGTTTAGCCGTTATTGAGATTCGATAATTTCGGATGCTCGCATCTTGCCGATTCGCGTAAAGTCACATGGTAGTTCTCGGTTGACTTGACACCCGAGACATTACCGTGTCTCTTGATAGAAAATGTTTTCATGGTATTATCTTGCAAGATATTTGTGATGATCAAATGAAGTTCACTAACTGTTTTGCTGATTATTCCAGTTCTGTCTCTGACGCGCGAATTTTCAAAAATTCTTCTTTATTACGCAGAGTTTATTAATAAAATGTATATTTCGAAGAAAATAATTTTATTATTGGCGATAAAGCTTACCCTAATAAAAAATAGTGTATATCATTTTACATAAATCATTTAACAAGACGGCAAAAAAATTTTAATACAGCTTATGCAAAAAGTCAAGTTATTGAAAAATCTTTTGCATTGTTATTTGACAGATTTCGTCGCCTCAAATATTTAGATATGAACAGAATAGATCTAATTCCACATTAATAGCATGTTGTATTTTGCATAACATATGCTTAAATCATCAAAATGATTTAACGAATATATATGAAGAAAAAGGACGAGACCTCGTCGATGTTACAGGTAATATAGTTGAAAATATTCAAATATTAAGTGTACAAAAAAGTTCTGAACTTTTTTTTGTAAAATTCAATCTTTATTCAAAAACAAACAAAAAAATATTAATCAGCGAAATATTCCCCGTTTGCATCAACGACCTTTTGCCATCTTTCGGGTAGTTTGCGAATTTCTTGACGATAGAAGCTCACCGGCTTCGAAGCGATAAGGTCATCAATGCATTTTCGTATCTCTTCAAATCTCATAAAATGTGTATCAGCCAAATGATGCTGCAGCGACCGGAATAGGTAGTAATCGGAAGGCGCCATACGCCGTCTGGGCTATACGCCGCGTGCGGGAGAAGTTCCCAGCCTAACGCAAAGATATGGTCCTGAGTCGCTTTTGCAACATGTGGTCGAACATTGTCATGAAGCAAGATCACTTTACGATGTCCTTGGCCAGTAAATGGCCTCTTTTCTTCTAATGCATCGCTCAAATTGATCAATTGTTGTTGGTAGCGGTCTGCCGTGATTGTTTCACCCGGTTGTAACAACTCGTAATACAACACACCTTTCCAATCCCATCAGATACAGAGCAAAACTTTCTTGGCGTGGATTTTGGCGTCGATGTCGAAGGTTGACTAGGGTCAACCTATGATTTTCTACGTTTAGGGTTATCATAAAGAATCCACTTTTCATCACCTGTAATGATTTTGTGCAGAAAATCTTTTTTCCGGAACTTTGAAAGCAAAGTGAGTGCAGAGTCACGCCGACGATTTTTGTTGTCTTCGAACAATTCATGCGGAACCCATCTGCCTTCCTTCTGAACCTTTCCCATCGTATGTAAACGTACGGAAATGGTTTGCTGCGTAACACCAAGCTGTTCTGCAAGTTCCTTTTCAGTTTGCGCAGAGTTTATATCCAGCAGTGCTTGCAATTCGTCCGTTTCTATCTTTTGAGGGCGTCCAGCACGCAGTTCATCTTCAAGACTGAAATCTCCTTGGCGAAATTTTTGATACCATCTTTTACATGTAATATGACTTACAGCGTTCTTTCCATATGCAGCACAAATCATTGCAGTGGCTTCAGCAGCATTTTCCTTCAGATGAAACGCAAAGTGGATGGAAAATCGAATATGCTCTTTTGTTATTGCCATCGTGAACACTATTGATTTTTGACGTTATGTGCATCAAACGCCAAACCGTATGGCATTTTAGAAGGCCAAATATCAACGCTTTAAAAGGGCGGGAAGATATATAAAATTTAAATTGTTATTTCGGTTGTATGAAATCTAAAGCTCAGAACTTTTTTGTACACCTAATAAATAATTCTGCAGAACAACTTACACGTAAAGGAACGGTTTTACAAGATATGTTAGCATTGAATTTGTTAATATTTTTTAAATAATTGAGGAATTTAATATCTTCTAGCTCTAAAGAGTTAAATATTTTTACTTAATATTAACGCTATAAACTACGAATATTTTTTAAAAGTAATCATACAAACATCTCTAGTAATAAAATTCGAAGTATGTTAGAACAAAAATAAAATAATAAAATAATACAAGAACAATAAAATAATAAAATAATACAAGAACAATAAAATAATAAAATAATACAAGAACAATAAAATAATAAAATAATATAAGAACAAAAATAAAAACCTATTACTTTTTGCTCTGATTTAACTCAATGTTTAAAACCTAAACTAAATAAAAAATAACATCGCACATTAGCAGTAATCATAAGCGTACAATCTAAATATAATTATAACAAAAATGAAAACCTATTTCTTTACTTAGATTGAACACAATGTTTAAAACTTAAACTAAATCGAAGATAATAACATTGCAAATTAGAATAGATTACAACGTACACTCTAGATGTATACTAAATATTTATAGTCCAGCTTCCTATAGTCGGATTCTAAAAATTGTTGTTAATATTTTTCAATGAAGCTAGCTCAATCAACATTCAATGAATGGAGTTTTTTTCTAAAAAATTATGATTTCATTGACTATCTAACAATAATTAAACAATAATTAATAGCTAACAATAACTAATATCAAAAAATATTCAAAATCCAGCTACTGTGATGAGTTTGTACATCTAAAAGAAAAGAAAATTATGGGATAAAATATAATGTTTTCCAGCAATAATCTGAGACAGTATTTGTATATTTTTTGATAGTTTATTCAACTAAATCAAATAAAGTTGATAAAATGTTCAAATATAATTAATAAATATGTGATTGTGTACATGCTTAAACTAATTTTTGTTTGCAATGTTAATAAAACAATCTGTCATCTTTTTGAATAATTTTAAAGCACTATCTTGTTTTTCTTCAATTCTCTGTGTCTCTGATTTTTTAATTCTTCTCTTCGTTGCAAATTTTGCTCAAAAGTATCTAATTTTTTTCCATTTGAATCCTTTTCCTCTTTAAAGATTTCTTGAAGATTCTTAAAGATTCTAAAAGATTATCCTTTAGATTATCTTTTACAAAGTTATCTGTTGAATCAGATTCTTCATTTGATTCAACAATTTCTTTTATATTATCTAAATTGTGTTTCACTTGTAGAAGAAGAAGCCACGCTTACAGGCACAATGTTTGCGTCATCTTTAAATATTTTGTCCATTTCATCAAAATATTCAAATTTTATATTTGCGGCACCACTTGCTTTTGTCTCATATTATCTTTTTTCTCAATATATTTTTGTTTTAAATATTTGAATTTATTTTTGCACTGTTCAGTGATGTGACTTTTTAAGTTTGTACTTATCATGGACCGTACCTTATTGTTTTTAATGATAGTGCTTTTAAATAAATGATTATGACCTTTATAAAGCGATAAAAGTTGTAAGATTTCATTCTTTGTCCAAGGATTGCGATTTTTTTGTCAGGCATCGACGCTGAACATAAACTATTAGTTGAATTTTGTGATATGCATGTTGCATCTTCTGTATCTTTTAAACAATCAAAAGCTTTAGAAGCTATGAAATAATCCACAAACATCAGTGACTGGTTTATAATTGAAAATAATATCATTCTAACAGTGTAAATAAAAAACTAATCTATGATACAAAACATACCTTTTTTATTTTAAAGTAATACGTTTCTCTTTTCATCTTGAATTACAGTATTATTAACATTGATAACTAATTCATAATCTGAACAATTAATTAATACCATTTTATTAATACAATATTTGCTTGTAAGTTCAGTTATACACATGCGCTTTTTGTAAAAGTGAGCGGAATGAAAGTTTCTATATGACGGTATGAGGGAGAAAGTAGATAAGTGGTCAAAGAGGGAGGAAGAGTCAGAAAATTAGGCAGGCAGCGTTAAGAGAGAGGGCAAAAGAGAGAATAATATGGATAGGAGAGAGGGGCATAGGTGCTTCGGGGAGTACCTGTGTCGTATAGATAGGGAACCACTGAGTACTACTATTGTAATCTCTCGTGTCGTGCTCCAGGAGGATTATTTGTATATTTGCCAATGGCGTTGGAAGGTGTCGCCGCTGCAGTTCGACCTGCATCCATCGAGAGAATAGGACCATCATCTCTCTGGAGTACCGGTCATGGGGATTCGAGAGAATACATGTATATATGTATATTGTAATATACATATACGTATATATGTGTATCATTGTATTGACGTGTTATTCTAAACACGTTATTTGCGTTAAATATCATCACATGCCTCGGTAATCGAAGGAATAAGATGCCTGCCCGATAAGCAGGAGATCCAGATTCGATTCTTGGCTGAGGTAATATTTTTTCGCAAAATAATTACGAGTTTTCACGACTGGTTCGTGGTCGGGCCCCTGTGACGCACACCTTCCCTTCTTATTTGGAGCGGCCACGGACGCGCCATACGCTGTCCGGCGTGGGCCGATGAGCGCCGAGTCCTAGCCACAGAAATAGGGAATGATCTCTCCCTCCAAGCACTTGTTGCAAGAATGCTGGAGGAGAGGAGGAGTGGAAGGCAGCCTCCTCCTTCTGCAAGACAGTTATCTCGCGAAAGGAGGAGGCAGAAAGAGTGGAGGGGGAGGAGGGGAGATACTCCAAACTCCGCGAGGACTCTCGGAGCTTGCCCCATTTTAGGAGGAGAGAATGGCCCTCGGCACATATGAGGGCAGACTAGCCCTCGGTGGCTGCCAGTTCTAATTTAGGGAGAGGGGGATTCGCTCTTCTCGAAGTAGCAGCGGGGTGGTTGTGTCCTCACCCCGTGGCTTAAGTAAGAAAGGGCCAACTATTTAGGCCTGACAGGCCAGCGCCCGGAAGTATGCTGATGATCATTCCCGGGCGCCCCGCTGAATGGCGAAGGACACCGTGGAGTTTTAATAGTGGGGGAGGTCTCTTCTCCCCCGAGTCTCACACCCCGTAGTTTGATATCCGGGAGGTCAGTGCGTAAATGCATTTCTTCACACAAAAAAGGGGGGAGATATGATGAGATATGATGGAGATGGGATAAAGATAAAGAAGAGAGTTGAAGGATTATAGAAGAAGGAGTTGGAATGCAGAGAAGGAAACAACAGGAGAAGGGAGAGAGGCAATGAGAGAGAGAGAGAGAGAGAGAGAGAGAGAGAGAGAGAGGGAGAATAGAAAGAAGGGAGGAGGCAAAAGAGAGAAGGAAGGCAGGAAGGTAGGAGGAGAGAGAGGATAGGAGAAAGACGAGTGGAAGGAGAGAGGGGAAAAGATAGAAGAGAGGAAAAGAAAGGAAAGAAAAACAGCTTATGCAAGAGGAAAGAAGATAAAAAGAAAAGTATGAGAGTAGAATTCTAAAATGTAGCAGGATTAAGAAATAAGGGTAAAGATTTCTGAGAAAGTTTGAAAAAATGGGAGGTGATAATGATAATAGAGATATAGGTAAAGGAGAGAAAATAGGAAAGCATTAAGGAGAAACTACCGAAAGAATATAAGTGGAAAGTACAGACGGCAAAAAAGAGGAATAGAAAAGGAAGGGCGATGGGAGGTATGATTTTAGGAGTTAGAAAAAAATTAATGGAGAAGAAAGAAAACGAGAAAGGGGGGGGCGACAGAGAGAGATTATATGGGGGTGAAATATGGGAAGGGCAGCTTGAGGATAGTAGAAGTATATGTAAATGGAGATATAAAAAATAAATTAGAGAAATTGCGAGAATGGATAGAGGGAAAGAAAAATGGAATAAGAACAATAATTGAAAGGGACTTTAATGCCAGGACAGGAGGAGGAGGAAAAATAAGAATGGGCAGAGAAAAGGAGGAAGAGACAAGAAGATCTAAAGAAAGAGAGTAAATAAAGAACGGAAAAGATTAATTGAATGTAGGTTAAACGGATGGTCAATTTTAAATGGAGGAATAAAAGGAGATAAAGAAGGGAATTGGATGCATGGGCAGCAGAAGGGAATTAGTGATTGATTATGTAATAGTGAATGAAGAAAGAAGGTAAAAAGATTAGAGACAGATGATCAGGTGGACTCGGATCACCATCCGATATCAATATGGTTGAAAGAAGGGGGAAGAAGAGGTAGGGCAAGAGGAGGGAAAGATAGGAAGATATGTAGAGGGATATGGGATAAGGAGGGGAAAGAAGTATTTAGGAAAGAACTAGGAGTAGAAGTTGTGAAAGGAGGAGTGCAGGACATAATAGAAGGTATGGGAGTTTAGAATAAATGAAACGTTAGAAAAAGTAGTAAAGAAAAGGAAAGAAGAGAAAAGGATAAAGAAAAAATGGTGGGATAAGGAATGTAGAGAAAGGAAAATGAGGGTTAGGAAAGCGCTCGAAGGAGAGGCATGGGAGAGACAAAGATTATAGAAGAAAAAAGAAAGAATCTGAGAAAGAGATCTGAGAGGAAGAAACGGGAGGAAAATAAAAAATGGGAAAAGAAAGCTGAAGAAGTGAGAACGGAAGGACAAATATGGAGTAAATAAGAAAAGGAAAAAGTGGAAAGGAATGAACAGATATAGAATTGGAAGACTGAGAGGAATATTTTCGAGAATTGCTAGGAGGGCTAAAGGGAACGGTGGTGAACGGGAAGAGAAGAGGGAGAGGGATGAAGGAAGAAAAAACTAGGAAAAGAGGAAATCAGTAGAATAGTAAGGAAATTGAAGGATGGAAAGGCTGTAGAAATAGACAATATTCCAGGAGAGGTTTGGAAATATGGGGGTGAACAGCTAGAGCAGTGAATAAAAGAAATAAGGTATGGAAGGGGAAGAATGGCCGAAATAATGGAGAGAGGGAGTATTGCCGATTAGGAAAAAGGGGCAAAGGGCGATGGTAATATAGGGAGGTGATGGTAATGCCTACGTCATATAAAATATATATGTCAGCGTTAGCGAAGAGAAGAAGTAGAGATAAAGGGAATAATTCCACCGAATCAAACGGGATTTAGGAAGGGAATGAGAACAATTGACAATATATATGTAGTAAATTACCTAATGAAGAGACAAATAAGAAACAAGGGAGGGAACGGTGGCGATGTTTGTGGATCTGAAAGCGGCGTTTGTTGGATAGAGTGTTATTAATAAGGACTACGAGAGAGAGGGGGGTAAAAGAGGGACTGAGTGGAAGAAATTTTGAGAGAGACGAGAAACAGAGTAAGGATGGGGGGCGAATTGGAAAAAGAATTTTGGGCGACAAGGGAGTTGAGACAGGGATGCCCGTTGAGCCCTATCCTATTTAATCTGCTAATAGCGAATTTAGAAGAGGAGGTGAGAAAGGTGAGATGGAGAGAAGTAAAGTTAGGAGAGAGTAGGATGTATTCGCTGGCGTAGGATATATTCGTATGCGGACGACGTGGTTCTGTTGGCGAAGGAAGAAGGCGGCATGAAAAATATGATGGAAGGACTGGAAAGATATCTAGATGGTAAGAGAATGGAATTAAATACAGGAAAGACAACGATGATGAAGTTCAGAGAGGGAAAAGAAAAAATGAGTTAGGTAAACTGATGGTGGAAGGGAAGAAAAATAAAAAAGGTGAAAGAATTTAAATATCTAGGGTATATAATACAACGAAATGGAAGTTAGGAGGCACAAGTAAGAGATAAGATAACGAAGATAGTGGCAATAATGAATAAGTAAGGAGAATTGGAAAAAAAAATTCGGAGGATCTGGATGTTTGACACTTTGGTATGGACAGTGAGGGAATACCGGGTAAAGATATGAGGATGGAAAGAAATGGAGGGGGTAGAAAAAGTATATATGAAAGATTTTTAAAATGGATTTTGGGAGTAGAGAGGAAAACTCCGGGATACTTAGTGAGGGAGGAAGTTCAAAGAAACCTGATAAGAAGTAGAAGAAGGGCATGGGGGTTTTAAAAGAGGCTAGATGAAGGAAAAGGAAGTATACTGGTGAGGATGTGTTTAAGAAAAATGAGAGAAAATATAGGAAATAATATAGGAAAAGGGAGGGAGCTCGAAATGGAAAAAGGAGAGAAAGAAGTTTTTCACAGATAGGGAGATAGAAGTGCAGAATTGAGAGAGGAAGGATGGAAGAAAGGTTGAGTTTTGAAGAATTGATAGAAAAAGACAAATTAAAACAGAAAGAAGAAAGATGGGAAAAAATAGGAAAGGCAAAATACAGCAGATAGTATAGATGGGTGAAGAGAGAGGGGATACCGAACTATTTAGAAAAAGGCTGGAGAGAAAACAGATGGATAAGCGAGGCTTAAGTTAGGGAACAAAATGTTGGAGAGGGGGCACTGAGAGTAGGAGGAAAAGAGGAGATATAGGTTGTGGGAGGTTGGCAAGAGATGTGTAGGATATTGGGAGAGGAGGGAGAGGGGAAAGATTGAATGAGAAGAGTGGAGGAGAAGAGAAGGAGAGAGGGAGAAGGAGAGTAAATGAGAGGGAAGGATGAGTGTGAATAAAGAAAAAATGTAAACGGAAACGAAAGTCCATAGGCGAGAAAGTGAAGGAGAGAGAGAGAAAGAGAGAGAGAGAGAGAGAGAGAGAGAGAGAGAGAGAGAGAAATAGGTAGAGCGTGCAAGTAAATATAAATTTAGTTTAAGTTAGTGTAAGTTTGACTAAGACTTAATATAAGATATAGCATGTAAATAATAATTGTAATCCCAAGGAAAACAATAAAATTAATAAGAAGATAATAAAAAGTTTGAATTCAATGATACTAATCCTAATGAAAAATTATTAAATAATAGTCAACATGAAAATGTAAATGAAGAAAAGGATAAAATTATGAATATAAAAGACAAATAAGATAATTAATAAGAATGAAAATGAAAAATAAGTACAAAGGAAGATAATTATACATAAAAATCATCAAAAACTTGAAAGTTCATCAACGAATCCAAAATTAATAAACGATAAAAAAAAAGAAAAGAAAAATGAAGCTAAAGTGAAAGGAAATAAACATAAAATTTTTACTCTAGATATTCAGCGAGAGAGAAATTACCAAACATCCGCTGAAATATCAATCCATCCCAAAATCTTTGGAGAGGGAAGTTATTAAAACTCGTCCAAAAATTTAAATAATCCTAAAAATCTTGAGAGTGAAAATTATCAAACCGCCTCAAGAAATAATTCTGGAATAGCAGAGAAAAATTTCCTCATTTCTCTAGCCTATTCCAGCTCCGTCATTTATAAAAATAATAAAATGGAGGCTTTGCTATGTGCAAATCTAGTACCTGTAGTAGTTGAAAGTGTTCTACTGCTCGTACTGGATTCCGAGTTTTATAAAATCTGAGACATCTCTACGAGATAGTTTATTATCCGGGTGTAATTGTCCTCTCGAGCTTTTTAAGCTTGAAATAAAAACGTTTGTTAGGGAGTAGCGTTGGAGAGTGTTACCGCTGCAGTCCGATCTGCATCCATCGAGAGAATAGGATCATCATCTCTTTGGAGTACCGGTAGTGGCAATTCGAGAATATACATGTATATGTAGTGTATGTATATATGTATGTATCATTGAATTGTTGACGTGTTATTCTAAACACATTATTTGCGAAATATCATCACATGCCTCTGTAGTCGAAAGGATAAGATGCTTGTCCGGTAAGTAAGAGATCCAGGTTCGATTCCTGGCTGAGGTGATATTTTTCGCAAAATAGTTGTAAATTTTTACGACTAGTTCGTAGTCGAATCCCGTGGCACATGCCCTCCTTTCTTATCCTCTTTTTATAAAACTAAGATCACCAAGTATAATTATAAAAATAATAAAATAGAGGCGAGGCGAGAAGTTAAACTCACTACATCCAAACCTCACTACGTAATTCAACATAATCCTGTCCAGAGGAAATTAAAAATAAGAACTCCTCACCTCAAATATTAGTACAAAAAAGTTCTGGCCTTTAGATTTCATACAACCGAAATAACAATTTAAATTTTATATATCTTCCCGCCCTTTTGCGGTTTTAAAGCGTTGACACTTGGCCTTCTAAAATGCCATACGGTTTGGCGTTTAATGCACATAACCTCAAAAATCAGTAGTGTTCACGATGGCAATAACAAAAGAGCATATTCGATTTTCCATCCACTTCGCGTTTCATCTGAAGAAAAATGCTGCTGAAGCCACTGCAATGATTTGTGCTGCATATGGAGAGAACGCTGTAAGTCATATATAGAAAAGATGATATCAAAAATTTCGCCAAGGAGATTTCAATCTTGAAGATGAACCGCGTGCTGGACGCCCTCAAAAGATTGAAACGGATGAATTGCACTGCTGGATATAAACTCTGCGCAAACTGAAAAGGAGCTTGCAGAACAGTTTGGCGTTACGCAGCAAACCATTTCCGTACGTTTACATACGATGGGAAAGGTTCAGAAGGAAGGCAGATGGGTTCCGCATGAATTGTCCGAAGACAACAAAAATCGTCGGCGTGACACTGCACTCACTTTGCTTTTAAAGTTCCGGAAAAAAGATTTTCTGCACAAAATCATTACAGGCGATGAAAAGTGGATTCTTTATGATAACCCGAAACGTAAAAAATCATGGGTTGACCCTGGTCAACCTTCGACATCGACGCCAAAGCCCAATATCCACGCCAAGAAGGTTTTGCTCTGTATCTGGTGGGATTGGAAAGGTGTGTTGTATTACGAGTTGTTACAACCGGATGAAACAATCACGGCAGACCGCTACCAACAACAATTGACCAATTTGAGCGATGCATTAAAATAAAAGAGGCCATTTACTGGCCAAGGACATCGTAAAGTGATCTTGCTTCATGACAATGTTCGACTACATGTTGCGAAAGCGACTCAGGACCATATCTTTGCGTTAGGCTGGGAACTTCTCCCGCTCGCGGCGTATAGCCCAGACATGGCGCCTTCCGATTATTACCTATTCCGGTCGCTGCAGCATCATTTGGCTGATACACATTTCGTGAGATTTGAAGAGATACGAAAATGCATTGATGACTTTATCGCTTCGAAACCGGTAAGCTTCTATCGTCAAGGAATTCGCAAGCTACCCGAAAGATGACAAAAGGTCATTGATGCAAACGGGAAATATTTCGCTGATTAATATTTTTTTGTTTGTTTTTGAATAAAGATTGAATTTTACAAAAAAAAGTTCAGAACTTTTTTGTACACCTAATATATAATATAAAATAACTAGCTTTGTCTGTGGTTGGAAAAAAATGCTAAAATTAATTAATTATTAATTGGATGACAAAAAATAAAGTTCAAAAGAATAGGAAGTCAAGTTGAAATGTTAATATTAACATTATATTTTACATAATTGTGTAATGAATTGATAAATTTTATAATTTTTATGAAAAAGATATTTATTTATTGCAATGTTTCTTCCTGTTGCAGGTTTAAATGAAAGTTACATAAAAAGTATCAATGTTCAAAAGAGATGTTAAATAATACCTTAAAAGGATCTAATATGTGTGTACGAGAAAACAATGTTTAAAAGACATAAACGATACTCTAAAATGACCTGATATGTATGGGTGAATAAAATCTTATAAATTAAGAGTGAAGTTAATATATATAGCTTTACATGAGTATAGAAATATGTATAAATTACCATTTTATTATATGAACACTTCAATTTAGATCATATGCATATTTGTATAACTAGCTTTATCTAATAGGGAAAAATGCTAAAATTAATTAATTAGGATTAATTGAAAGCAAAGGATAAGGTTAAGAAGAAAGAATGCATATATTATATTTTATTATAACATATATATTTTATTTATATATAAAAAAATATATATTCATAATAATGTTTTTTTTTTAATCCTGTCCTTTTCCTGTTCCTCTGTCTCTTCCTCCTCTTCCTCTTTTTTTTCCAAAATTCAGCGGAGCTGATATAGGCATCGCATAAAGTTATTCTCTCGTCATCGCCTCCCCGCCTGTGATCCTCTTCGTCTTTCTGTAACATAAAATACAATTTTTCTTAAAAAATAGTTTACCATTTAAACACCTGAGTCATTATCGTGTCTTCTGATTATTTAATTCTGATTAAAAAATAATTATTATTAGTTGAAATTACCTTGAGGATTTGTAACGGGAACTGCGAGGGCGGGGGTTGTGGCGGCGAGTGCTGCGATGGCGAGTGCTGCGGCCGCGAGTGCTGCGGCGGCGGATGCTGCGACGGCGGGTGCTGCGGCGGCGAGCGCTGCGTCTTTCAAAAAATCAAATTCCTAAAATGAAAATTAAAATGTTTTAGTTAAAAGGTTATTAATATTTAGGGTATTAAGTCTACTATATGAATATATAAGATAAGACGAGTTTTTTTAATTCATTGATTGATTAATCGCATAATGTTTGCGTATAATGCGATTTATTAATCGATAAAGTAAAAAACTCATTTGTAATTCAAAAATATGAATATAATGGATTATTTACGTCTTCTTCGATTTCCATTTTAGAAAACAAATGAAAATCACACAGCGCTGCCACTCTCATATTATCATGCAGGACGCGGCAATGCTTGCCGCGCGGCGAAAGTTGACAGCGATAGTCAATCGTTCTTTTGCTCTTATGGAAAGTGATATTGATTGGCTTAAAACGGTCTCGCTTTCCCGCGCGGATAGCGGTCGGTTACCAGGAGGGGGAAGCGAGGACAGTTGGAGATAGAAATGTGAGTCAGCGTTAGGCGAAATTTATATTGTAATGGTTTATTCAATTAAAGAAAGATTAACAGTGGGTAGTGCGATGGAATGCACAAATCTTCGCGAATAAAATTGGCCGTGAACGGACGAGACGGCGATCGGCGCATGTTTACTGTTTTTATGTGTATGAGGTATTGCTCCGACGGTCGGCGATACCAAATAAGAAGGGAAGGTGTGCGTCACGGCGGGGCCCGACCACGAACCAGTCGTGAAAACTTGTAATTATTATTTGCGAAAAAATACCACCTCAGCCAGGAATTGAACCTGGATTTCCTACTTACCGGGCAGGCATCTTATCCCTTCGACTACCGAGGCATGTGATGATATTTATCGCAAATAACGTGTTTAGAATAACACGTCAACAATACAATGATACACATATATATGTATATTACAATATACATATATACATGTATTATCTCGAATCCTCACGACCGGTACTCCAGAGTGCTTGTCGCGGACCTTTAAATCCTTCGGTGATTTAAAGTGTGTACGCGTGTTACGAGCGCGGACATTGTCGCGAGGGTAAGATGTTCGCGAGGTATTTGGACCGTTTAGGTCGGAGAACGGGTAGGCCCGTTCCCTGCCGAGAGAACTCGGCTGACGGGAGGGTGTACTCGTCCGTCTCGTGTGTGCCGAGTGAACTCGGCCAGTCGGGGAGAGCCCCAGCTCTGACGGGAGATCGGTGCTGAATAAACTCGGCCGACCGGGATGTACCCTTAGCGCTTAGAATTGGTCGGTGGTATCAGGGAGAATCGCGATACCCGGCGGTGGAGTTGCGGAGACGGCGGAGTCGGATCGAGCGGATTCGATGCATTGGGGAGACCCCAGCAGTTCTCGGCTTGCCATGAAAGGCTTCGGAGACGGTTTCGGCCAGGCCAAGCGAACTTGGCGCGTTGGGGAAGGTCCCAATAGAACTCAGGCTTTTACCAGACTTCGGTTCGGATACTCGCTTTCTTTGAGACGTGCTCTCAGAAGGCGAGCGTGGAACAGAATGATTTCCTATGGAGAGTGATGCCTTTTTATACCCGAGATCGACCTCGGTATTTTTCGGATCGGTCGATCTCGGGATTAGCATCCCTTTCCCCAGGAGCGGAGAAAAGGATCGGATATAATTGGTTTTTTGGGATGATAAGGAATCGGAGCGGGGGAATGTAAAAGAGTAGAAAAGAAATTCGGTGGTAAGGTAACGACGCGGCGCGGGGTCGATTACGCGCTTATGGACGCGGTCGTGGCGTGATGCGAGATGCTCGCTCGCTTGCGTGGTGCGATGTCGATGCGGCGCGGGACGCATCAACGCTCGGTAGTACGGCGCGTGGTGCGCTAGCGCTTGCTGGCGCGACGCGTGGTGCGGCGCGGGGGGAATACCACGAAAATAATCGTATTTACGCGGTATTCTCGTGCTCTGCTCCGACGCTTTGGAGTTCGCGAATGTAACAGATTAAAAAAGGGAGGCATAAATGCCTCTTGCGGCCACTGTCGCACTCTGCCTGATGTTTGGCGGTCTCCGACGGATGGTCGGTCGGGGGAAAGTCGGAGTAGGAACGGAGAGGAGGGATGCGCTCCAGGCTATTACGGAGACTTCTGCGGCGCTGCAAGTGTTGCCGCGTTTTGTGTGCAGAAGCTATTAGTTCCGGTCTATAATGTATAATTTAAGCTTTGAGAAACTGATCAATCATAGTTAATTATTCTTTTCACATTCGATTGTAATTGATCAATTTTTTATGGCTTAAGACTCAAATCATCTATTATAGACAGGGATTTATGATTCCTATTATCACCATTTTTTTATTGCGTAAGTATTACGCCGCAAGGAATTGCTGATGCATGCGATCATATCGATTGTAATATCGAATGTATTAAAAAATTCATTGACATAATTCAATGCTTACAAATAAATGTCTTACAAGTAAATATTATAGTGCGATTTGTTTACCGTGATATTTTAGTATTCTTAATATATAATCAGACAGTGAGAAACGGAAAGAAAGAGAGGGAAAGAGAGAGAGAGAGAGAGAGAGAGAGAGAGGAAGAGAAAGAGAGCCGAAGATTGCAAGGTAAAAATTTTTTTATTTAAAAACATATATAATAAATAAATTCCTATTTTTAAACAGTGGTTTATCAAATCTTTTATACGATTGAAATATATAATTTGATTAAAGTGGACTTGTAGCTCCATGTTTGTAGAACTATAACTTGGCGCCAATTATTGATATCAAATCTTTTATATAAATTTTACACAATCATTTGAGTTGGCAATGTAGAAATGAAATTTTCTTTTTTTGAAGAATTAAGACTAATATCATTTCGGTGAGAATAGGAAGATTGGATTATAACTTGGCGCCATTGATATCAAATTTTTTATACAAATGATATCATTTGAATTGAGTTGGCAATATGCAAAAAACAAATTTTTTTGTTTTTTAATTAAAACTAGTACCATTTGAGAATAGGTAGGTCTTTAATGAATACAAAAATCACAAAGATACTAGCATTTAGATTTTATTTTTTAGCTTGATCACAATTAAAATTGCATTAGATATGGCAATTTCGTAATTTTTTTTAAAAGAATTAAAACTACTACCATGTGGGTTGGAGTAAAAAGAAAATAAAAGATATTGTCAATTAGATTCTTTTTTTTAACTTTACATATCACTTGAATACATATCACTTTAGTAGAATAATGCAATTTTTATAGGATTATAACTTGGTGCCAGTTATTGATATCAAACTTTTTATATAAATAATATCATTTGAATTAAGTTGGCAATGTAAAAACAAATTTTTTTGTTTTTTAATTAAAGCTAGTATCACTTGGATTAGAATAAGAAGACTTTAATGAAAATACAAAGATACTAGCACTTAGATTTATTTTTTAGTTTAATCACAACTAGAATTGAGTTAGGTATGACAATTTCGTAGCATAATTTTTTTTAAAGAATTAAAACTACTACCACATTGATTAGAGTAAAGAAATTCTTCAATGAAGAGATATGTACAGAGATATATACCAGTTAGGCTGTATTTCCTTAAAGTAAAAGATAATATATTGTCGGTTAGACTCCATTTTTTAACTTGGTACAACAGTTTCTTCTTTTTTTTCAAGCACATCCCTATACTTGACACCCTTTTTTTTACCTCTTTTTAAAAAAGTCATTTTTTAAATAATATCACGCATTTTGTCGTGTTATATATCACTTGGGTTTAATAGAATAACGCAATTTTTATAGTAGAATATAGTAGGATTTTATAGTAGGATTATATAACTTGACGCCACTTATTGATATCAAATCTTTTATACAAATGATATCATTTGAATTGAGTTAGCAATGTGGAAACAAATTTTTTTGTTTTTTAATTAAAGCTAGTACCACTTGAGTTGAAATAGATAAATATATATATGAATATGATCTGGAAAATAAAAATATATGAATGTTACTATTTTATTACATGAACATTTCAATTCGACTTGCATTCTTTTCAACTAATTAACTAATTTCAGTATTTCTTTATTTCACTATTTTTATGTAAATATATAATTACATGAAAGTTATTAATCAATGTTCAAAAGCGAAATGATACCCTTAATGGAACTAATATGTGTGTACAAATAAAATGGTTTTAAATCAGTATAAAAATATATAAGTGTTATCATTTTATTACATGATTTCAATTCGACTTCAGATTCTTTTCAACTAATTAATTAATTTTAGTATTTTTTAAATGATTTATATGAAAATATATAAACAGATAAAACTCCAAGAATATCTTTTTATTATTTCAGGTTTAGGTTATCAGCTTCATACATATTCATATAATATAAAACAACTAGCTCTATCCAACTGTGGTGAGGAAATCTACATAAATTTAAATGTTCATATAATAAATTTAAATGTTCATATAATAAAATGGGAACATTTATAATATTTTTATACTCATCTAAAGCCATATTTTAATGTCGCCCTTAATTTAGAAGATTTCATTCACCCATACATATCAGGTCCTTTTAGAATATCGTTTATGTCTCTTTTAAACATTGTTTTCTTGCACACACATATTAGATCCTTTTAGGATATTATTTGACATCTCTTTTGAACATTGATACTTTTTATATAATTTATATATACATCAGCATTTTCTCTTGGTGCTTTTATAGAAACAGAAGTTCCATCGATGGCACCTATAACTTCTTTAATTCCAGCCATCTTATAAAATTTCTGTTCTATCCTTATAGCTTCTTCTCTCGTCGACCAAATTATTATTTTAGAAGCAATTTTATTGAGAGCTTTTATTACTCTAACAAAACAAGCAAAGAAGCTTGATTTACTCATATCAAATCTAGAACCAATTGATCTAAAATAAAAAATATTTATTAATTATATTATAAATAAACTTTTTAGTTATTATCTATTATTATTATTTTTTTTTTTTATTATTATTATTATATTAATATTTGTTTAAGAATTAGATAGGGTGATAATTCTTATAAAACATACTGGGCCCGTGAGCGAAGTACCGAACGAAGCTATGCCGCGATTAACTTATTCTATACCGAAAAATATCACACGGTTGAGAAGTATAATGTCACAATAGTATTTGAAACAAAGCTGAGAACACTAGATGAGCAGTTTCAAAGTTTATGAGAAGTCCGAAATGATGAGGTATTCCGTAAATCTTGGAGATATTATATTAATGCTCTCCAAGTGAGCAAGTCCAAGAGAAATGAAAAAGAATTCACTGGCCGGTCACGTGAATACCACGTGTTGAACACGCCTTGAGGATGTAGCCTTGAACGAATGCGGCAGCACTCCTTATCACTTCACTTCACTGAACCTTCCAATGAGTTTTTGAGATTATAGCTGTCCTTTAATAATTATATAATTATGATAACTGAGAAAACCACGAGAGCGAAGATCGATTCCGAGCGATGTGTTATGCACGATGGCCGAAGCACGAGAGAGATGTACCGAGCGCGCACAATGAAGCGGCAAGACGCAAGCGCCCCCATAGTCAATTTCGGACGATCATGCATTATTCATGAACGTCCGTGAGGTACTGCCATCTAGAGAGACCCCCCACGCATCTCTTAATGAGAATATGGACTCATTCTCGAACAATATTAATTTATTTAATTACATACGATATTACATTATTACATATGATAATGTTGTGGAATAAATTAAATTTTTATTATTAACTTATAACTATCAGAGGCTAGTATTCAAAGGTCGGAAAGAATTTGTTTTTATGCATTCATAGTTTGTCGACCACTAGATCGAAAACTTTGCAGATATGGTGAGATGGTAATATATAACCATTCAAACGCCTGTTTCGTTATTTTAAAATATAATTGAAAATCCTTTGTTGTACTATTGAATATTGTATGCTCAATAAAATATTTTATTTAAGATGGAATTCTTTTTTTGGAATTTATTTGATTTGATAATTTTTCAAGGTATAATTCCATTAACTCCTCTTCTTCAGACGATTCATCGTCAGATTCAACATCGAGGAAAAACATTTTATACAATATAACACAACTTTATGCTATACAATAATCCATTATGCTTTTCATAAATTCAACTAAAAAAAAAAATTAATTATAGAACATTAATAAAATTGCTATATTGCTTGAATTAACCTAAAATCATTTATGACATATCACAAGTTCTATAGCTATAGTTACACAGTGTTATAGCTCATGTAACTATAGTTAAACTTTTCTGCGCATGTCGAAATTCGCCGTAGTCTCAAGTGCGGCAGAAATTTGTCGTCCGGACGTTCTTTTAAATCCATTCTGAACGACGTTAAATCAACGTCTGGACAAAACGCCTGGTAAAACCGAATATTTCCGGATAAAAAGTTGTCGTCCAGACGTTTATTCTGAATGCACCTCTGTCAACTAAAACTATCAGAAACGAAAGTCCCGATTTTAAACTTTTCTGTATAAATTCGTTTGTGAGTTAGTCGATTCTTCCTGATTCGATCTCTAGTTTCATAAGTTCCAAACATTTCACTTAATAGTTTAAAATTTACGGTTAGCAATCGAATTTCTACTTCTTTGTCCAGAGTGCTTATGATGTTTAGGTATGCTTTTCCTGAGATGTTTTTCACAACTGTGTTTCCTAGGTAAATTCCGTGAAATATTTTCAATTTTGGTATATATCCTACTTTAATGTTGGAGTTGCTCATTCTTACATAAAATAATGACTTCGAGCTTGGTGCCATAACAGTTTCTGGTGAGAGAAATGGTATGTTGATTCCAGATATGTCTATATATCTTTGTGCGTCTATATATTCTTATGCAATTTTTGACGATGTTTGTTTAAAGAAATCGTTATCTAATATGCTGGATTGCGAAATTGAGAAATCTTTCGATACTATGTGAAAATTTACTGGTTTGTCAAGAAGAGTTAAAATAATTTCTCCGAGGATATAAACGGTAACTTATGCCATTTAATTTTAAAATATTTTTGTAATTAATAATTTTATTTTTGGGTTTTATAAAATAAATTTTCTTTAATTATATTCGGTTCAGAATTGGTATCTAACATTAAAGTTAAAATCTATATCGTGAATATTTACTTGAACGATAGACACGCGACTGTGTTTATCGAGGTTTGCGGTTACCGAGCGTATCTTTCTGACATTTCTGTCTATTTGGGTTTGTTGGTGACTAAATAATACAAATATAAATTTAATCTGTAACTGTTGTTCCGAATTGTGAGCGAACTCGACATGTATTACAAATCGATATACTTGCGAGCGAGATAACAAATGAGAGACCACGACGTGTCATTTGCTTATTAGGTAGAATAATATTTGATATTGTATAAATAGACAAGCGTGCGAAAAGACGAGGAGTCGAGATTGAGTAAGCGAACTGAGCAAATTGTAATAATACGCAAAATAAAGATTTTAGTTGGAGAAACGATTCGAGTATCTAATACAAGCCCGTACAGAGTTCTTAAAGTTTGGTTAGTTGTAAAATCCTTTCAAATTCCTCTTGTATACCCGTCTTCGAGGGACCGTTGGAGTTTTCCGGATTATTTAATTTTCTACAGTTGTTATTTTTGATCCTTAATTGACAATCTTCAAGAGATCCTTGTTCTTTACAATAACAATTCAAAGTATTTTTAGATTCTGATATCGGTCGATTTAATTTGGTACGACAATCTTTGGCAACATGGTCGAAATTATTGCAATTTTGACATATGATTTTATTTTCATTATAATTTGTAGTTCATTCTATTTTTTCCAACAATTACTTGCAGTGTGACTCAATCTATCACACTATTGACAAATTACGGTTTGTTTATTAGATTAAGATTTTACTATTTGCTCGACAAGTTTTAGCATTGTGACTGGTTTTAGAACATAATTGACAAACGATTTTTGCATATTACATTCATCGGTTGACGTGATTAAGGACTGCGAAGCTGGCATTTAGTTATGTCACGTTTCTTGCAAATTTGGCATATTAGAATTTTAGTTTCTAAACTGCGGGGTTGTTGAGGAATCAGACTTAATTTTCTTAATTAAAAGTTGAGTGGCATTCCTTTAGGCATATCTGACGTTCCACGAGCGTCTTATTCCCGTTGTTTGGTTTGGCCTGATTTGAGGCTTTGTAATCTGTAAATCTGTCATCTTGAAACTCTTTTTCTATCTTTAATGCGTCGATTACAATCTTCTGTTTAAGTTTCTAGCTATTCTTTGTTTGATTTCAGGTTTCAGACCTCTACTGAAACATTTACGCATATCTCTCTGCAAAGATGTTTTTATATTTTGATCTGGAATAGTATTTCCTGAAGTTTTGTAAGCTGCTAATATTTGTTTTTCTAAAAGTTTTTACTTTATTAGCGTATGTTACAACCTTTTTATCATTTTTTTGATAAATATAATCTAGTTCTCCCTGAAGTTGATAAACATTTTTAAATAATCCGTAAATTTTCAAATATTTGGTTAACATGTTGGCTCCGGAGCCAATTTCGGTGTCTTTTCCGTTCAATCAGTGCAGAGAGTTGAGCGCGAGCTAGGCCATATGGAGTATAAACAAAATGTTCGATACGCTTGATGCGATTATTCTGTTCCAATCTTTTTCTAAAATCCGACCAATACATTAACATAGGAAGTAAAAACAAAAATAAATAAACGTAACGTAAATTTATGTCATAATGTAACGTTTTGCGATACGCATGAAAAAAAAATCAAATTTATATTTAGACTGCTTTAATAAATTACATTGAAAAAGTATAAATAGTAAAAGTATAAAAAGTTGTATAAATATCTTGTCGTTTTTATATTTTATGAATCACTAACCTTATTTGATAAATAATCTTATTTGATCTTATTTGAGTGTCAACCCATCTAAACAAAAAATGCAATGTCAGGCCTTAGGACCGACATCCGCTAAATGAAAAGACCAATGTCAGTCTTTAGAGACCAAACAGAAAGATCAGTGTCGGTCCTTAGGGACCGACGCCGGAGCCAACGTGATAATTGAGATATACTATTAAAATTTTTATCCTGAATAGTACGTCGTGTTTTACCGACTATTTTCGTTCTAATTTTTTTTAGTAAATTGTAGTTCGGTTTCATCCGGTAGTATTAATTTTGTTTAGGGGTGTGTTTGTTTCAATGAATTTATTGGGTCCAGATATTGTTTTATTTACACTACTTTTTTTACACATATACATATAATATATATCGCTCATGCGTTTCACAGAGCGCTATCCTTCGAGTTTTACTTTAATCAATTTACTTTAACCAACCTAACTAATACAAGCAATCACAAAAAACCATTATCCCTAAAATGCTAGGAGGTTAAAACAAACAAATAAACTAATTGGCTTTACCAAATCCCGCTCACCTTGAAAGATTCTCTCCTCAATATATGAATCTATTCATGGATAATTTCAATTAGTATAATAATTTCAATTAGTATAGTTCTCTAAAAATAAAGGGCACACATTCCTTGTTGATCGTTTGAACTTTCCATTAGTTGTTTGGACAGTAACGACACGTAATATCGTCGCTATCAGGATAAATCTTCGTCCTATTGTCCATTGGAAAAACGGCAAATTATCCTCTTTTAAAAGTATCAATGTCCCAAGTTGTAGATTTCCCTTTCCACTTGTCCATTTATTCCGACGTTGTAATTCTGTCAAGTATTCCTCCTTCCAACGTCGCTAAAAATCTTGGCGAACCTTTAGCAAACGCTATGTTATAGTTTCAGTCTGTTGGGTATCTTCAGATAATCTGGCTCTCCGGTTGCAATAAACGTTCTCTAAGTGTCGGTCTACAATAGATGATTTAAGCTTTAAGAAATAAGAAATTGACCAATTATAATCGAATATGAAAAAAATACTCGACTATGATTGGTCAATTTCTTACGGCTTAAAAATTAAATACTTATTGTGGACCGACACTAATGCGCTGGAGTTAAGATTGATAAGTCTCATATATCATGAGATAGAGGAGTTAACGGTCTTGAATTTAAAACAGCCTCAATATAATACCTACAAGCAACGTATAGCATTCTTCAAAGATTAATGTAAATCCCTTTGTTACATAACATAAAAATATTTCTTCACACTTTTTATATTGAATTCCTATATTTCTCCAAAGTTAGGTGTTCTTGGGGGAAAGTGCCATTCTATTTTGTTCATGGCAAGCTCTGATTTTATTATATTTTGTTCTTTACAAAATGATATATTTTTTTAAGTTTCCTTTCTGTGCCAACAAAGTTAGTGGCACTATCCGAATGCAATTGCAAACAATTCCCAATAATTTCCTTTTCGTTCTGTAAAACAACATAAAGCTGATAGGAACGACTCAGTTGTAAGATCTTACCAATTCAAGATGGACAACCTTCGTATGAAAACAAATAAATAGAACAGTATAAGCCTTAGTAGTATGCACTCAGCCGCGACGTTGGTTTTCCTTAGTCCTTATGAGTCTGGTGTAATCTACGTCGCCTATAGCTGTAACGATATGTCCGAATCATTCAGATTTATTCTTTTATAAAGTTTTTTTTAGAGTTCTTTTATAGAGGTGCAATCTCAAAGGATAAGTCTTCTACATTCTACTAGATCAATTAATATAAACTCTATATCTTTTAAAAATATATCAGTTTTCTTCAATGGCATGATTCACTGATATAAATTTCACACACTTCTTCAATTTTCGTTCCGATACATAAATTATCGGTCATATGATCACAAAGCGTGGTTACAGTATATACAGTAGCGTAACTCCCTGTCGACACTTTTGATGTAGCGTGTACGAAATTGAACTGCACATGCGCGAGCTAAGTAGAGTTAAATAACCAATCATAGATCTGCTCTTCGGTGCTGTACTAGACTGCACTGAAATGTTCTATCTCGCTTTTACCAAACTTTAAATATATATTTATTTCGTTTTAAGTACATCAAATGTATATACACTACTTCCTCTCCTTTTCTAATTTATTATTTATATGTTAGCATCATATTTAAGAGATAAATTCAATAAAAATAATATAAATATGATATAAATACGTAACTAATAATGAAAAATGTTCTATAGACGATAAAATATAATTATCAAATTTGAAATATAAAAGAAAATAATTTAAAAAAACGTAAATACATAAAAATATATAAATATTGATTGTTGTACCCCGGATGGGCTACAACGTTAATATTAGGGATAGTCGGATTCGTTAAGCCTAAGGAGTTGGGACTCCGAGCAGGATCAAAAGAATGTAAGGATCTTCTTGAATTCACTAACACACACTTTCTTTATTTTAACTGATTTATTCTCACAAGTGCACAGATGCTTGATATATTAACGATTATATTTTACACACGGTTAAACGTCGTCGGGTGACTCGGTACGTATCGCGTTACTCTGGCGGCCGACGACCAAATATGTCACCTGAGATGCTGATAGTATGGCTCGCGGGAACTTCGCTATGAAATTCGGTAATATCTCGTGCGATTATTATAAATCCGATTCCGGACGACACGTAGTATTTGACTCTCTCGACTCTGTCTTGTATCGATTATATAGACTGGTCGATGCCCGATCAGCATTCTGATCGGTTGCGTCGATTGATCGCGTGATATTGATTGATCAATATCACGCCTGGTTCGATCAGCAAATTGAGGAATTTGCTGATAGACTTTTCGCAATATTCTCGCGCGATGCATTTCTGCGGTCTTTCGAAAGACTGATCGCAATTTTGGCGATCACGCATTTGTGTCGTCTTTCGAAAAACTTTTTCCGAATTTCATGCGGACTAATTTTGTTGCGGACTACTTTTATTATGAGTTGTAGGTCTGGCTACAACATGATTAATAAAAAAAAAACTATTATATTATTAACTTTGATAAAAAAATTGAATAAAATATGAACAAAATATTTATAACATAAGAAAATAATATATAAAATAAACGTATGCATTAGGTGTACAAAAAAGTTCTAAGCTTTTTTTTGTAAAATTCAATCTTTATTTAAAAACAAATAAAAAAATATTAATCAGCGAAATATTCTCCGTTTGCATCAACGACCTTTTGCCATCTTTCGGGTAGCTTGCGAATTTCTTGACGATAGAAGCTCACCGGCTTCGAAGCGATAAAGTCATCAATGCATTTTCGTATCTCTTCAAATCTCATGAAATGTGTATCAGCCAAATGATGCTGCAGCGACCGGAATAAGTAGTAATCAGAAGGCGCCATGTGTGGGCTATACGCCGCGTGCGAGAGAAGTTCCCAGCTTAACGCAAAGATATGGTTCTGAGTCGCTTTCGCAACATGTGGTCGAACATTGTCATGATACAAGATCACTTTACGACGTTCTTGACCAGTAAATGGCCTCTTTTCTGCTAATGCATCGCTCAAATTGGTCAATTGTTGTTGGTAGCGGTCTGCTGTGATTGTTTCACCCGGTTGTAACAACTCGTAATACAACACACCTTTCCAATCCCACCAGATACAGAGCAAAACCTTCTTGGCGTGGATATTGGGCTTTGGCATCGATGTCGAAGGTTGACCAGAGTCAACCCATGATTTTCTACGTTTAGGGTTATCATAAAGAATCCACTTTTCATCCTGTATTGATTTTGTGCAGAAAATCTTTTTTCCTGAACTTTGAAAGCAAAGTGAGTGCAGTGTCACGCCGACGATTTTTGTTGTCTTCGGACAATTCATGCGGAACCCATCTGCCTTCCTTCTGAACCTTTCCCATCGTATGTAAACGTACGGAAATGGTTTGCTGCGTAACGCCAAACTGTTCTGCAAGCTCCTTTTCAGTTTGCGCAGAGTTTATATCCAGCAGTGCTTGCAATTCGTCCGTTTCAATCTTTTGAGGGCGTCCAGCATGCGGTTCATCTTCAAGACTGAAATCTCCTTGGCGAAATTTTTGATACCATCTTTTACATGTAGTATGACTTACAGCGTTTTCTCCATATGCAGCCTAAATCATTGCAGTGGCTTCAGCAGCATTTTTCTTCAGATGAAACGCGAAGTGGATGGAAAATCGAATATGCTCTTTTGTTATTGCCATCGTGAACACTGATTTTTGAGATTATGTGCATCAAACGCCAAACCGTATGGCATTTTAGAAGGCCAAATGTCAACGCTTTAAAACCGCAAAAGGGCGGGAAGATATATAAAATTTAAATTGTTATTTCGGTTGTGAAATCTAAAGCTCAGAACTTTTTTGTACACCTAATATTTAAATATTATTATTACTTTAAAATAAAAAGATAAATGTAAATATATATTTCTTAAATTTATAAGATTTAAAAAATACAATTATATTTATAAAATTTAGAAACAATACAAAATTTAACGAATAAATAGAAATGTAGGTACAATAGTAAAAAAATATGTTTATATAGAGAAAGAATAATTTATTTTATTTTAAAAGTATTATAAATACTTACATATATGCAATTACAATTATGTTAAATATAATGTTCATTTATTTTTAAAATCAGAACAAATAATAATTTTTAATGAAAATAACATTTTTTTTAAATTTTCAATATTCTAAATTTATAATAAAAATCTGTATAAATTTTCATACAAATTAACTATTCTTCAAAGAGAAAATAACTTTTCGTTCTTAGTTCACTTTATTTTCTTTCATTAATCACTATTCACTAAATACTAAACTATTCATTAATCAATATTCACTCAACATTGAACACTTCTATTTATTTTCTTTAACACGCCTTAACTGAGTAATCTCTTTACGATTTCATTTCTATATGTCAGACATTGTCCCCGCCAGTTTGTTAAGCATTTAAATGACAGAGAACGCTACACAAAACCCAAGAAGAAATGTAACAGAAAATTAGTTACGTGATTGGTTACCTACTTAGCTCGCGCATATGCAGTTCAATTTTGTACACGCTAAAATCGGGAGAGTTGCGCTACTATATATAGTACTATATATACTACTGACACGGTTGCGCTTGCGTCTATGATTATGAAAAATAGATGGATGTCTAAACGGGAATCGCGAATCGCAATCGCCAGCAGCTCTTTTCTAATTGATCAAGAGACAATTATAGACGCAAATGCAAACGCAAACGCAATCACCAATCGCTAGTATAATATGGGCATACATGTGAAATGAACAGAAATAAATATGGCGAAAAACGGTTCTCCCCACACACATTTCTGGTGATTTTATCCCTTTGCTTAAACTAAGATTTTAGACTCCGTCCCTCTATCTCTAAAGGCCATGGCACACAAAAAAAAAACTTAAGGAATAAAACTTAAACAGTAAGCAAATAAGCCAATCACAGTTTAAGATGTAAGATATAAGTAATAGCAAATCGATAATGTCGATTTTCTTACTGCTAACTGCTTACTGTTTTTTGTGCCACGACCCTAAGTCCATGGGAAGTAGTGAAAACTGGTTACACCGCTTGTGTAGTTTCAATATATATTATGTTTGTCATCATATGATAATGCAGAAAACAAAATTAATTTCAATATTATTGTTATTCCGTTTAGAGGACATTTTCCTATTTGCCATTCTAACATTCTTTTAAATAAGCATCAAATAAACGTTAAATAAATATTTCTTTTAAATAATTATTTCTAATTTATAACAAATAATTTATGTAAATATATATAATATATATAAATATTAAATAATTTATTTGTAAATGTTAAGTTAGTGTTAAATAAACGTTTCTCAATTTATTATTTCGAGAAAATAATTAATATATATTAATATAAATAAGTACTAAATTAAATTATTAAATAAAAATGCTATATAAATCTAAAGATTATTAATTCAAATAAATAATTAACGTAAAATAAATACTTAAATACGTAAATTAATTGTCAAATTGTCAAATAAATATCAAAATCATTCTTGTAAATGAATTGTTAGTATAAAATAAATATTAAATTAATATTAAATTTAAAAATTTTTTTCAAATCATTATGTTACGTCCAGCCTGGAGTAAATTGAAAATCGAGAATTAAGAATTAAAAATGCAAATGGGTACGAATGGGCTTGGAAGGACAGTTACTCTCTCGAAGGCCAAACGTGGAAACGTGATCCCTCGAATCTGGGCGCACTGATAAGTCTCGGCACTAGGTCAGCGATGCGAGAACGCTGTGACGCTATTCCACAGACGTGCGCTGGTCATTTTCTGGTCAAGAAATTAATTCCTACCAAGGATAGACCTCGTACAATCAATGGATAGGGGAAATGAGACGAATTTTAAGAGAAATAAAGAGAAATTAAAATTAAATTAAATGTTGAATATAGTTAATGTTATATATTTTTGAGAAGCAAGAGAAATGATGTAGGCGAGTAGTGTGCATGTGTGTTATCGCTGATGTTACAATCGTTCGGCGGCCATCGTGTAGAATTTCTAGTAGGGAGAGTGTAAGTGTGAGTGTATTAAGCGATGATCCTACCTGATAATACAAAGTATGTTTGGGAATAAACTTAAATTAATAAAAACGAAAATACTTATTAATATTAGGCATTATTAGTTGATATGTGTATGGAAAATTAGGGAGGAGAGTAGACTTGGATTCTGGAGGAGGGGTTGAGAGATCAAAAAATTCAGGGAAATTTATTTCAAAATTTGGATGCAGAGATTCTCCGTCATTGGAGAAAGGGCCAGGGGATAGGGTTTCGAAGTCGATGATAGATTCAGGGTCAAATGTATAATATGGATTTTCAGAAGAACCATAGAAAACTCGGAGGAAAGTTGGAAAAACGAATTGAGGGGAGATTCAGAAGAGATTGATTGTGAAAGAAGAGGAGAGGGGAATTCAAGAGGGATGGTGAAAGAGGTTGACGGTAGCGGTTTGATAGATTGTTTCGTCGATAGATGGTTTCGTTTCGCTTTTTTGTTTCTGGCTCTGAACGCCCGCCGGGCTCCACCACTATAACGACAACGGGGTCGTTTCAATAAACGGTCAGATTGTCGATTTTTAGAAGGCGGCACTTCTGATTGATTCACTAAGAGGAAAAGGAACAAATAAATAAAAAGAAATTTGGGACACGGTAAAGGCAAGAAAAGAAAACTAAGAGACAGAGAGAGAGAAATGTGTAGGCGCGTCCGGGAGCCTTCAAGGATCTTCAACGAAATTCGGAGGTCCCTGGCAGTCCGCACCAGTGAGAGAGAGAAAGAAAAGGAAAGGTAAAGTAACCGGGAGCTTTCAAGGGAAAGCTTTCAAGGGGAGCTTCAACGAAATTCGAAGGTCCTAAGTAGTCTGCACTAGTATAAGAGAAAGAGAGATAAGAGGAAAGAGGATAAAAAAAAGAGAGATGTAACCTTAGGTAAGGTAGAATGAAAATTCATAAATGAAATTATTCCGTTATTAACAAAAGACTTATTGATAGTCGATTAAGATCGAGATTAGTGATGAATAAACCTGGATATTTGTTGGCTTATCGAAAAAACAAAATTTCGCGCATCGTCGATTCGGTACTTCTCATTGGATCGGCTCTTTTGGGACTATTCGAGTGGCCGTCGTGGAGATGCGGTACAGAGGGCGCACGCACGTGCACGGTTCCCATGATCGCCGGTTCGCGATTCGTATCTGATCGGTAGCTTTCTTTTCTTTGATCGCGCCTTTTTTTTCTTCGAGTCTAGTTTGCCGTTCCGTTTATCGCGGATTACTTTCGATCTTCTACTCTTCCTCATCTTCTATCCACAATCTTCTGGAAAGTTGATTTGCTGCTTTTAATTTATTAGTTGAAAATAAAAAAAATGAAAAGAAATAATGATTGATAAATGGTGATACACTAAATGAGAATTTAGAAGAATAGTGCCGGATAAATGAGCCTCTGTACTGAATGAAAAATTGAGAAATAGTGTCCGTGCATCCTGGAAGAGCCCTGTTTTTATAGACTGACCAGAGTTCGATTTTTGTAGAAGAGGGATGTTGGTTCTAGGAATCTGGGCGGGATAAGACAGGGTCCGAGCTAGATAAAATGTTTACATTAGATATCGTGTCTCGCTCGTGTCTGTTGTATGCTTATGCTTAGTATACAGACTTGCAACAGATCCAACCTGAGAATTTATTAATATTCTTTTCACGTTAAATAAAAAGCTCTTGTAATGTATTTGAATAGTTGAAGCGATTGCAGTTCCTTTTCTCTTGCTTCATGTCTACTTATCATTAATAAAAGATCAAAACCAATATTCTTGTATAAGAAAAAATATTATTAATAACGCTTTTGGGGAAAAAAAAAGAATCGTGAAGTCCATTGGACGTAACAATTTTTTAAAATAAATCATTAATATTATATAAATTATCTCAAAAGTTTATTTTTCCAAAGAGATAAAGAAGTGGCATTAAGTGTGCATTTGTTGCCTAAAAAAATATTATAAAAAATAAGATTAACATATCGTTTAAATTGATATGAAATGATATAAATTGATAAATAAAAAGAACTGTTATACAATGTAAATGTTTAATTTTTAATAAAGGATATAATGAAATATGAAAACAATGGAAAAATAAGGCAAATAAGAATCGGCGCTGTTAACAGTGCATAATTAATATTTTTTATAATAAAACTTCAATCTTTATTACAAACTCTAAACATTTCGACTCAAGTTTGAGTTATCTTCAGTGAGTATAAAAAAAATAAAAATATGATCCGGTGCCTATTAGATGAGCCCAAACTAGACGAAAATGTTGATTAATAATTATTATGACCGTGCATATCTATATCATCTTTAAAAGAAACGAAAAAGTGGTCACTAAAGGACTGTCGCTTATCAGATGAATACAATTCACATTAAAATTGGAGAAAATATGCGCAGGAGTATGGTACAATTTGCGCTGAGTAGTATCTCGTACAGCACGTCTGAGCTTCAAGTAGTAACTGAGCGCAATGGTTCTGAATTCAATAATTTGCAATCAAAACAAAATCAAGATTACAACTTGCTCAAGACGGAAATGTATGCGTAATGCATTTAGCATGCGTGAAAAATTTAGTATCAGACTGTGAATTTAGACTGTTACTCTGTCTTTTAATAAAAACTATCTCTGAAATCAGTCGTTTTTGTAAATTTTGCTCACAGTCTAATACTTTCACATCATTCCAATCAAATTCGTAATCGTAATTTAATCTGTGCTCGGTATCTGAAGGTGCTTTTGTGTTTCAGCGTATATGATTTTGGTGTTTATGCAGTCTCGTTTTTAATTATCATGGTTTGTCCGACATAGCACACGCATCGCAACAGCAGATCTTGTATATTCCTTTTGAAATGTGTTGGTAGAGCGTCCTTATGAACTCTAATCATGCCTCTCAACTTATTCTTCCTAAGAAACGCGGGTTTCAAAATATAGCATCCAAATCATCAACGACTTTTTTGAGTTTAGTCTCGAAACAAAAAGTAAATTGAACCATTTCGTTTCTTGTGATTTCGATGTTGTATTTGGCATGCTTAATCTATCATCTCATTTAAAAAGAATTTATAATCTTGAATGAATATTATCAAAAATAATGTTAAGAGAGTAATCATTTATTAACAGAATAGTAATCACTAAAGTCAAATTTTTTTCATGGTATTTCGAGTGAGATAATAAGAACGCTCTATCGATGAGTCCAGCGATAGTGCCTTTTTTATACCCATTGAAGATGACTCAAACTTCGAGTCGAAACGTTTGAAGTTTGTAATAAAGATTGAAGTTTTGAATAAAAAATGTTAATTGCGCACTGTTAACAGCGCCGATTCTTATTTGCCTTATAGTTTTCCATTGTTTTAACACCAAGGATTACTTTTATTAATAAGAAATATAAAAAGTTATGCCAATATTAAAACAAATATATATATCTATTGTATAAATATATAAGTTTAATGAATTTAATTAAATTATGCATATTAAATAATTATTTAATAATTATTAAATAATTATTAAATAATTATAATTATAATTGTGATATATGTATATAATATTTTGGCACAAATGTGAAATTCTCCGAAATAAGAAAAATTCTGACATTCTTTCATTCCTGATGGAATGAAAGAATGTCGGATATCTTCAAATTATTAATCCGATTGTTTTGAATTATAAGACTTTTCGTGTATTCACCTAAGCAATCGGGCTTAATGCAATCATATGATTAAAGGAAGTATATATTGGTTTTGCCATAGTTTACAGTTTTTCAAATTTTATTTATAATTCATAAAAATAATTGCAAAAAATTTTTAAAAAGATATTAAAAGAACAAATGACTTTCTGAAATAAACTTTTATTAATTCAGAATATAACTTTTAATAAAATATTATGTTTAACATAATAACAAAATATAAAAAATACTATATACTATATATGATATTATATGTAATAAAATTTTTAATTATTTATTCAATATTATTGCAACAATTCATTCAATTTTTTATGGATGAAAATCAAATGCTAATAAATTGTATTGCATTTTTATTGCGAATATTATAATCTATCTCCTTATCTAATCACCAAAATAGAAATTTTTCTTCTTAGTACATGATGCCGACTTGAATGAATATAATTTGATTTACTGTAAGATAAATATCGATTTTTTAAACTGTTTATAGTTAATAACGTTTTTATTTTTGAATCTAATTTCTTCTTAATTGACTCTTCGAAATAGATAAGATAATAATATAAATATTTCAGAATAATTAGATCTTAAAATTAATCTTTTTTTAAATTTATAATTCTTTTCTTTATTCCATTTTCTAATAAAAAATTTAAGAATCCAATTTGCGCGATACATCATAAAACAACATCTTTAGTTTGCCAACTGTTGATCATAGATCAGTAGCACAAGGTCACTCGGCAGCTATTTGCAACGATCAATCCTATTCAAGTGACGATGATACTTAAAACCTATATAATAGACATGACAAAGATAATGTAAAATAAAAACATGAAAAAGAGAGTTCAACCAAGAATCAATCGACACTTGGTTTGCTGACCTCAATTCCAGATATATATCTACCGTCTCTCCTTTCACTTTAAAAGCATTTCAGCAAGCACTCTTTCTCACATAGACTTAATACTAATACGCACATTTCATAAAGATACTTCAGTTTACTCCTAGCACGCCGATTGGTGAGTTGTTGCTCGTCGCTGGTTCTTCTAGATTTCACTTTCAAATATAAGTTTAAAGATAAATGCACATCTAATTAATTATTATTTGCGCAACTAAGAATAGTGCAAAAATAGTACAGAAATATGGAAATAGTGCATAATATAAAAAATCAGTAGACTATAATTCAATGTAGAAATATACATTTGTGTTTTCTTTAAAAAATATTGCTACACGCAATTCCATCCAACAAATACTTTTAGATTTCACTTTCATGCAATTCTAACTGCATTTAATGATGTTAAAGTATTATTAGTGTAAAAAGCATAAAACGAATAAATATAAATTTAAATAGTTACAGTTTAGTTACAGTTATAGTTTGAATTTAATAAAAAACAAAAATTATGGATACACACACACACACACACACACACATACATTTTTTAAATATAAAGTGTAATAATAATTTCATTCATCTAAAATCATAAAAAATGGTTAAAATTTAACTCAAAAAATATAAATCTATTTTAATAATAATACAATTAGTGATAATATTGTTTCAATTATATATATTATATATTTTATTATATGTATTATTATTTTATAACATTTTTACTGAAAACTAAATTTAAAATTAAATTTTTAAAAAATCTAAAGTAAATAACAAAATTAATAATCTACTAAGAAAAAATTTTTGTAATTTTAACTTTTTTTTATTTAAGTAACCTTTTTTTATTTAAGCAATCTTAGATCTGATCAAATATGCATTTGCATAGTATTGTATAGTTTGTATAAAGATAAATAAAACAGTTAAAAATTAAAACAATCAATAACAGACTTTCATTTTACTTTAAAAGTTGTACGAAAAGTAAACTTTCTAAAAGAAAAATTTTGACTAAATTTATTTTTAAAGTATATAAATTGCTATTTTATAATGATCTGTTTGATTGTTTTAGTATTATTAATTTTATTAGAATAGTATTAAAATACACTGAAATTATTTGCAATCTATATTATCAACTTAATGATGAAATTATTTATGCGTATTATTTGTATAAGAAATTACGACAGAAAATCGGTAAAAGAAATATATTCATATCATTCAAAATCTATTAAATGTTTTACTTATATCAGCAAACATGATTACAATCAACATACAACAAATAATGATTAAAATATATATATATATATATATATATTAATCATTATTATATATTTTCTAAAACATTTTGAAAAATATTAAAAATAATGTGATAAATGATCCTTTTTTCATTAAAAAAATTTTTATCGTTTGAAGAAACATTTTTTTAATATTTGGAAAACATTTATTTTAATGTTTAATGTTACGAGAAGTAGAATTTCATCCATCTGTCGACGATATCGCGTAGTATGAGTTATAATAACAATATAACATAAATATTAAGATTAAGTAAATGTTAAGTAAAAGTTTCTTTCAAATCATATTGCAAAAATATCATTAATGTTAATATATATATAAATATAAATATAAAATAAACATTAAATATAAAGATATTTTCTAAATTATTCTTTCGAATGAATAATTAATGTACAATAAATATTAAATTAATGTTGCATAAAATTTAAATAAATATTTTTCCAAATCATTTTAAATGAATAATTAATGCCATATAAAAGAAATATTACATAAACATTAAATTAATAATTTCAATAAAATAATTATATTTTTAATAAAAACATAGTTTTATCTAAAGATTATAGAATGTCTCAAATTTGTGAGCGGTAATGTATATATATATATATATATATATATATATATATATATATATATATATATATAAAAGTATTCTCTTAATTTTCAATAAAAATGTTATGAAAATAAATATATAATACCTATAAATGAACCTGAAATTATTAAAACAACATTATCATTAATCATATTATTATAAAAATGGCCTTATTTTGACTCTTTTAAGACTCTTTTAAATTTTAATTATTATTCTTTTTAGGCAATTATCGTTATTATAACTTTGTGATATTCAGCAACTTAAAAAAAATTAAAATATAATGTGATAATATATATAATTTACATTTTCAGTTACATTTTCTAAACAAAAATCAATTTTATTTATTATTCTTCGCAAGATTTGTAGAATATCATTAATATTCATGAAATTCATATAAATGCTAATAATATATAAATGCTAAATTTTTCTAAGAATATTTTAAAATAGTTCGAATTTTGGTTTAATAAATTCTATTCAATAAATTCTATGTAGCTATTCATCAATTTTATTAGTAAATGAGAACACAATTTTAGTATTATTATTCAAAAAGATATACAATTTTTTAATTTTTTAAATGTAATAAAAATTTACTTTATAAAAGAAGTTATTATTTAAAAAAATTATTGTTTAATAATATAGAAAATATAATGAATGACAATGAATTATTTAAATAATTAATTTAAATTTATTGTCATTCACTATAGTTTCTTTTAGAAAAACTAACTTTTTGTGAGCAATAATTAGAAAAATTAAAAATTAAATTAATATTACTCAGTAAAGCAATATAACTTAAACAATAAAAAGATTATATTTATTTGTATATATTTATATATACAATGTATTTGTATATATTTATATATATTTATATATATTTTATCCTAATTAATTTTTATTCTTTCATCGAATTAATTTTTGTTCGTTGGAATTGATTATAGAATATCCATCAATGTTAAATCATGAAATCGTTAAATGTATAAATAGTTATGCACTCAGAGATTTCTCTTTCAAAATGGCACTCACAATTATGCGTCTGCTACCTTTACTAGTTTTCTATGATCGTAAGTATTATTTATATGAAATATTTCTTTTTATTGAAAAGCAGTACTCAGAATTATAAAATAAAATATCTTAGTTATAAAACAAGCATTTGTTCAATATGTTGTTATGTTTATTTGACAACAAGAAACTTAATTGATTTCATACATCTTTTTATTTATATGATCTTTTGATTTATTTAATAATTGATACAAAACAAAATCCACAGATGTAACAAGTTTGATTATACCTGAGGAACTTCCAACGATTTTATCCCTTATTTATTCAAACATACCACCAATTAAGAAAGGTAAGTAGCTTAATATATATATAACTATATATATAAAACATATATTATATACACATTATGTGTGTGTGTGTGTGTGTGTGTGTGTGTGTGTGTGTGTGTGTGTGTGTGTGTGTGTGTGTGTTATAACTATATATAAAATATAGATCGATAATTTGATATAAATACATTAAAGTCAAATATTTGACATATTAATAATATTACCACAAAAAGTTTATCATCTGAATTGGTTGAACCATTTTGACATTATCATATGAGGTAAATAAATAAAATTACCTTTTAAAAAAGGTAAAAAATAGCGCCAAGTTTACGCGCCCGTTTTCTTATTTATGTAAAAGAAAGAATTTTATACAAAAATTTCCATCTACAAGTCTTTTTAATAATAATTTTCATATTGGTACAAAAGATGTGATATGAAGAACTGGCTCAACTTCTAATTTAATAAAATAAAAAGAGCTTTACATTGAAATACATTTTATTTTGTAGTTCATTTTTATTTGAAAAATCGTTTCATTATTTCTACAAAAAACATGATATCAAAAATTGGCACAAACTTTTAATTATATAAAGTAAAAAAGAAATTTTGCAAAAGTGAAAAAAGATGTTATCAATCCAAAATTAAAGTCAATTTGTAGTTGCCAAAAAAATTTTATTGAATTATTGTACTTGTGTTTATATAAAAATAAAATATAAAAAAAATTCGATATGTAAGAAAAAAAAACAATGTACAAAAACTTGGCACACCCGGGTCGCATTAAAACACGTACGTACACACTTACTGTATTATATTGTACTCTTACTGTTTATCTTTTTACATTAATAATGTATATATTACTTTTAAAAATATTTGTAAATAAATTTTTTATAGATGGAAATTTTTGTATAAAATTCTTTCTTTTACAAATAAGAAAACGGGCGTGTGAACTTGGCGTTATTTTTTACCTTTTTTAAAAGGTAATTTTATTAGGATATCACTCATTTTTTTTAGTAACAAATAGTATTTATTATTTAGCATATTTGAAATTTTTTTACTTTATATATACTAAAAAAAACAATCAGTATTCAGTCATTATTTTTTAATAATCTTTTCTAAAAAAAATATATACATATTTTTTGCTCCTCTAGGCCATTTTTTCTTGTTAATTTGCGCATCATCAATGTCTATCCATCCATTAGACGTTTCATCTCTACATATACTTGTATAATGACCATCTTCAATAGATGATCCATGATGAAAAATGGCATTCATTACCTTATAAAATTGTCCCCTTACTGATATTGTAGTTGTTGGTATTGCACGCAAATTAAATTGATCTATTTTTATTAATTTACCATTTTGTTCTGAAAATAATTGTAAATAAATGATAAGTGTTAATGTTAATTTTTTTTTAAATATTGTATCTTTCCCTGTACAATTTTTACATAGGTGATCATGAGAGTGATACTACTTCAAAAAGGTAATATTTAATAAATCATTAAGATCGTAACTGTCTTTCTCTAAATTAATAATGGAAATTGAAATAAGAATATTATTAGTAATAATAATTGTACTATCACAAGTTTTGCACTGTATAGTGGAACGTATTTGATGCTTAACTAGATTTTTTTATATAATCATATTTTTCACAAATAGCTATGAGAAATTTAGATGCATCTTGTTTTATACAGCTAGAAAAATTATCTCCTAAATCTTGTCGTACTGTAAATGTATTCAAATCAGATATTCCGTTTTCATATCGATTCATTAATATACCTAAAACATTTAATTTATCACATTCAAAAATTTGTTTTTTAATAACATTTAAATGCAAAAGACATTGCAAAACTGCATTTGCGATGAAATTTTATCCTTATTTTAGAACCCATGTATTACCCAAACAGTATTTTTTTGAACTGTTTCATGTGATTCTTGAACAGAAGAAATAACTTTTAGTAATGTCCATAAAGTATCTTTTATTTTAGTATATTTTTGTTTCGAAATAATAATCAATTTCGCTTTTGATATGTTATGTTATATGTTATTTATATTATTTTATGTTATATGTTATTAATTTATGTTTAATGTAATAATTTGTTAATAATTGTTAATAAATATTAATAATTTGTTGTCAATAATAATAATATAATAAAAATTTAATAATTTAATTTGTTGTAAAAATCTAATGTAATTTGTTGTAAAAATCTAATTCTATTTCTATTTCTATTTCTATTTCTTATTCTATTTCTTCAATGTATTATATATTATTACAATATTACTTATTATTATATGTGACACACGTTATATCTTCTTTTTTATTAATCAATACGTACAACTTCACACAAAGGACATCTGTCAAAGACATATCAAATAAAAAAAATGAGTGCTGCAAGAGTTGTCATACAGAGACGTTCATTAGCGCTTCTTGCGACAGAAAAAGGAGAGTCACGACGATGTTTCTTAAATTTACCAATTTGAACTTTGCGTCACGATTGCGTCGCGATATCTTAGTTTGTAGAACACGGAGAAAAATAATAAAAACACTTTTCTTATATAATTTGATAACAATTATCGATTAAGCGTAATTAAAACTTAATCAATGCAGTCATTGCTGAGAATGTAAACCGAGTTCATCCCGGAGTCTCGCGTAAATAGAGCCACGAGTGTCTCGCCGTTCTACGCGAACTTCGTGTGAACTTGGCAAACTCGAGACACCACTCGTGTCTCTTGATAGTAATGAATTTTTTGACAGCTATCACATGGTACAATATGTCGTTATTGAATAGATATTTTATGATGTTATGTTGCTATATTAATTGTGTAATATACAAATAAGTTCCGAAACAGAAATAATTTCTTAATAAGAATGTCATTGTATATTTTTGTGATATTTTTGTATATTCTCGATGTAAGAGGACCCTTTACCATTTGTCATATCACCATGTCTGAGTGCGCGAAATATCAGCTCTGTGATTAGTGAACTTTAATCGCCAATAATTTAAAAACTATTATAGCCTCGACATTTTCATATTAGAATTTTTGAATGTTTTAAAGAATCTACTCTTAAGAGGAAATGCATCAGTTTTGGGATACTATATATAAAATCATATTGTTAAAAATTTTATCAATTTTATCATAAAATAATTTTATATAAATAACTAATTTAAATTTTTATAAAATTATATTTTACAGGAACTGATTCCAGAGTTGGCCTAGGTTTTCGTCTTGGAGAACATGCAGATTTTCAGATTATCTTTGAATTAGGTATGTGTGAAAATAACATAATATTTTTTGAATTTTCATTAACAATCCTTAATTGTGCTATGTTTCTATCGAACAATATTATGAACCATAGTTTTGTATTATATTTATATTGTATATGTATTTACTGATGTTCTTCGAGTTTCAATTAATTATACATTAACAAAATAATATCAATCAGGAGACACGATAATGTCTCGGGTGTCAAATCAACCGAGAATACTACTGTGTGACTTTATGCGAATTGGCGAGATGCGAGCATCCGAAATAACCGGATCTCAATAACGGCTAAATCGATTAGCCGTTCTAAGTAGATTCTTTAAGTAAAGTAAGTTCTAAGTAGATAGCTTGAGTTCGACTTGCATAACAAAAGTATTTTTATTTTTCAGCTACGTGCCCTACAAGCAGAGATATTGCTACGCAAAGTCCGATTTGGAAATTTTTACTTTAAGAAACGTCGTCATTATTATTATCGTCATCGCCTTTGTACGGCTGTAACGTCTGTCATCATTATTAATCTTATCGATCCAGCGGATTATCAGATTGATAAGTCAGAGTCACTGTAGGATCTAACGAATTAATGATCGCTGGGACCTGCAGTGACTCTGACTTCCGTAGGGTCGATAAGTCTAATAATGTAATAAATACGCGTGCATCGAAACGGACACATTACGGACAGCAATATATCTAATAAATACATTAATTCTTTTTATTTATTCCATCTTTCTTTTCTCTTTCTCTAATTTAAAAAGAAATGCATACATTATATTATATCTTCATCATTATATTGTTCATTCGTATCGATTTTTATATCTATATAAACATATATTTCGTAATCTCTAATACGGTCTCTGCTTCTTATGTCACGATTCTGATTGATTGATTATTAATAAATACACATAACGAGAGAAAGTAGAAAGAATGAGCGAGATAGGATGCTTGTTGCTCTTTTTCCGCGCATCTGATTGGCGGTCAATGATGTCTTTGAGTTTCGCGAGTTTGACGGTTTTTTTGACAGTTAGTGATAATTTGTTTTGCAGTGTAAGTGACTCATGTTTGTGTTATTTTGCAAGTTCTAAAATAAGAAACAATATAAATAGTGTCATTTTAAACTAGTAAAAATTGATATAATATATAATATTTTTATTTAGATACATATTTATGTACATTATTTTATTTATTACATGTATATATTTATTACGTATTTGTTAAAATTTTTTTAATAATATTGCTTTCGAGTTTTTAATACAGTTATGATAATTTATTTAATTAATTTATCAAAAAGATATGTTTAATAATTATTAACGAAACAGAATGATCTTTTTAATGTAATGTATTAATAAAAGTACAAGAAATCAGGAGATACGGATGTCAAGTCATACGATAAGAAATATATTGTATTATTAATAATATTTATAATGTTATTAAGAAAAGAAATAGTATCTGAACAAAATTATCTTTTTTAAAAAATAAAAAAAATATAATAAAAATACGCTACGTTTAGTATATACATTTAAAAAAATGTCAAGTATAAAAGTGTCAAGACGCGTTTTTCGAATATAGAAAGATGGTCACTCACACTCCGAAACGAGCTATGACCAATTATCAAACTCGCCGCGAAACTTAATGACATCGTCGATCGCCAATCGGTCTCGTGGAAAAGCAAATATGCTATCTCACTCGTTCTTTAGTTCTCTATCCTATTTACTCTCGTTGCGTAAAAAAAATGTCAAGTATAAAAGGTATCAATTATAGACATGCTTTTCGAACACAGAAAGATGATTAATATTACAAAATGTCCGATATCACTATCAAATTATCTTTTTAAAAAAAAGGATGTCAAGTATAGTGGACGCTTGAAAAAAAAAAGAAACTATTATACCAAGTTAAAAAGTAGAAACCTAAGTGACAATATCTTTTATTTTAAAGAAATGGAATCTAAGAGGTATGTATCTTCATTGAAGAATCTTTTTACTCTAACCTATGTAGTAGTTTTAATTCTTTAAAAAAAATTATGTTACGAAATTGTTATATTTAACTTAATTCTAGTTGTGATCAAACTAAAAAATAAAACCTAAGTGCTAGTATCTTTATGATCTTTGTATTCATTGAAGAGTCTTCTAATCCGAATAGTACTAGTTTTAATTAAAAAACAAAAAAATTTGTTTCTACATTGCCAACTCGACTCAAATGATATCATTTGTATAAAAGATTTGATATCAATAACTGGTGCCAAGTTATAATCCTATACTATAAAAATTGCGTTATTTTACTAAACTCAAGTGATATGTATTAAAAAATAAAATCTAACTGACAATATCTTTTATTTTAAGAAAATAGAACCTAAGTGGTATGTATCTTCATTAAAGAATTTTTTTATTCTAACCCACGTAGTAGTAGTCTTAATTTAAAAAAAAATTTGAATTTTGAATGAAGAATATTCCTATTTTGACTCAAATGATACTAACCTTAACTCTTTAAAAAAGAAAATTTTGTTTCCACATTGCCAACTCAAATGACTGTAATAATATATAAAAGATTTGATATCAATAATTGCCAAGTTATAATCCTATAGAATACAAATAAATAATGAATACAAAGATCACAAAGATACTAGCATTTAGGTTTTATTTTTTAGTTTGATCACAACTAGAATTGAGTTAGATATAGCAATTTCGTAATATAATTTTTTTTAAAGAATTAAAACTACTATCACATATAGGTTAGAGTAAAAAGATTCTTCAATGAAGATACAGAGATACGTATCACTTAAATTCCACTTCTTTAAAATAAAAGATAAGGTTCTACTTTTTAACTTGATACAACAGTTTCTTTTTTTTCAAGCGTCCACTATACTTTTTTTACTTTTTTTTAAAAAGTAATTTGATAATGATACAATTATACATCAACAAGATAATTCAATAATGCCTGCCGAGAGATGTCATCGCCGATGACAGGGAGGCAGGGAGACAGAATGAATCGAAAACCAGAGAGAGCAGATACAAGTCAGAAGTATTCTGCGGAATCAAGTGATCTGAGCCGTCATCCATCCGAACGTGGTCGACGACGAAGTCACAGGCGCAAAAATACCGATCTAGATAAAGAATGTATTGATAATATGGTCAGCAAAAATAAACTCCAGAGATTCGTCAGCAGAAGATCCAAAAAAATGTGCCGCTTTTACAAAAAAAGACAAATGCACATGCGCGGGAGAAAGCGTTTACATTTGCAAACATATAGGCTGATTCATGATCACATATACAAAATAAAAATAAAGTATAACATAAGAGATCTAGTTAGAGATAAAAAAGATAACAAAATAATACATGACAAGTATTGGACAAAAAAAATATTACATTTAATTTGAACTTTATTGAAAAAATAAGCAAAACTAGTAAAAAATAAATTAACAAAAGCAATTACACAATAAAATCATAGCAAGAACCGATGCATTATGCAGAAAACGCCTGCCAGTAGCGGAAAGGAGCGAAATGATTTTCAAAATGCTACAAATAAAAACGCATGTAATTCACCTGCCGCAATGGATGTATCCATAGCGGAATAAGAATAAGAAAATTAAAGAAACAATGCAGTCAAATAGTTGCCATTATGATTACTTAACGAACTCAAGTAAGCAAATCAATAAGAAGTGTGAAATAAATATTGCACTGAGAAAGATCCGATTCCAGCCATTCAAGTAAATGCATCAAAAAAGCCAATCAACATCGCAAAAAAAAAACGATAATATTCAATTTCTATTATATTCAAGTGGCAATTTTACACACTCTTTTTAATAGCAAATTAATAAAAATATAAAAATAATTTGCATCAGGAACATAGCACAATTATATATAAAGTCTGAAATAATATAATGCCTGTGTGCAGATAGTAGAATGGGTCAAACTAAGTAGAAAAGTCCTCTATTATTTTTAACAATTAGTAATGAATTATTAATTATTAAAAATCATCAAACAATCGCGTATTTATGCGGTACTGGCAAATGCAAGCGTACAATGCTCAACAATACACGCATTTGCGGTTGCTAGAAGCGTGAGATATTTAAATATGTGATTTAAAAATGATAGAATATCTATTTATATTGCATACCTCCAAATATTTTATTGCGTTCCTAGCAATTATGATTACATTAGATTGTATCTTGCTTTGCGCTTGATATTTACCAATGAGTCGGACGGATACACGTTTATTCGCGGCAATTTTTAGTAATTAATAACTTATTCCTAATTGTGAAAATTGTAAAATGATAAAATACCTTTCTATTGAGTTTAACCCGCTCTATCTGTATACAAATGTTATATAATTTCGAATCAAACACCTTATATAAGCACAATTATTGAAAATATAAAGTTCAAAAAATGCGAAGCTAACTTCACATATACATGAATTAGGTCCACAAATCGAGACTGATCCAATAGGTACATCCAACGATGCTAAAAAGCGAAGAGATGTAAGAATTTGCATTGCATTTATACCATTATTTATTATTTATTATTTATATCATTACATTTATATAAAAAGAAATTTTTTAAAGGTAATGTTCAATGCCGCAATAAAAGGAGAGCTAGGACCATTGGCACAAGCGACGGCCAAATATCAAATAGAACGTAGAATTCAGAAGGAAATGGATAAACTCAAAGCAATAGAGGAGAAACTTAAAAAGATTCAAACGGAGAACATAGAAAGTCAAGATGTAAGTAAGAACTTATATATTTTCAATTTTAAATATATATTAGTACTTTATTCCAATTTTAAATAACTTAATATATAAATTATTTATTGATTACAAAATTGTTTTTTTTAATTATATTATATAAAATTATTTAACATATTTTAATTTAATATATATAATTTTAATTTAATATATATAATTTTATGATTATAAATATGATTATAAATTTTATAATTATAAATAATTTTTTATGGAAAAATATAAGTTTGTCTTTATATATATCTATATAAACAAATTTATTTTTTCAGTTTTAATCATAAAGAATTATTTAAATCATAAAATTATATATATATATATATATATATACAGGGTGTCCTAGAGCAATGGAGATTATTTGTGTGTAAATAGAACGAGTTAAACTGAGTCGAAAAGTCCTTTATCATTTTGCAATTTTCGCAATAGTTAACTAGTTATTAATTCTTAAAAAATTACCATATTAACCCTCAATATATTAGCTATAATTATTGCCGCTTGAAGAAAAAAAAATTCCTCGCGCGCCTAGCAACGATGATCATCTAGCAGAAATACTTTACCGCGCTTGCATTTGCCGGTGGACCCGGCTAATACAGTGATTTTTAAGAATAACTCGTTAATTATTGCAAAAATTGCAAAATGGTAGAGGACTTTTCGACTCAGTTTAGCCCGCTCTATCTACACACGAAAATAGTCCCCATTGTTCTAGGACATCCTATATATATGAGCGTTATTCGATAAGTCAGGTAAAAAAGCAATAAAATCACCTATTTTCCGGAAAATTCTTTTTCACTTTTCGACTTAATCTCCTTGGAGCTCTACACACTTAGTCCAGCGATGTTCCAATTTTTTGGTCCCTTCGGAAAAGTAGGAAGTCTCGAGGCCTTCAAAATACGCATCCACAGCAGCGATAACCTCCTCATCGGATGAAAATTTCTTTCTCCCGAGCCAGATCTTGAGGTTTGGAAATAGAAAGAAGTCACAAGAGGCCAAATCAGGAGAATAGAGTGGATGGAGCAGCAATTCGAATTCATGCAATTTTGCCATTGCGACTGTGTGGTGTGAGCCGGAGCATTGTCATGGTGAAAGATGACTTTTTTGCGCGCCAATCTCGGCCGTTTCATTTGCAGCTCTTCGTACAAACGATTCAAAAGTGTAGAATAATATGCTCCTGTGATTGTTTGATCCTTCTGTAAGTAGTCAATGAAGATGATTCCTTGGGAATCCCAAAAAACAGTGGCCATTATCTTCCCGGCCGACAAAACAGTCTTCGCCTTCTTCGACGCACATTCACCAGGCGCTGTCCACTGCTTCGACTGCTGTTTTGACTCGGGTGTATAATGATGGATCCAAGTCTCATCTATAGTCACGAATCGACGCCAAAAGTCTTGTGGATTGCGCTTAAGCATCGACAAACATTGCTGCGAAATGTCTTTTCGCATGCGTTTTTGATCGATGATCAGCAATCGCGGCACCCATCGTGCACAAAGCTTTTTCATTTCTAATTCTTTGTGCAGGATATTGCACCCTATCTACTGAGACGCCTACAATCTCAGCTATGTCACGCACTTTCATTCGGCGATCTTCCATGACGATACGATGGATTTTTTTAAATCATTTCTGGCATAGTGACTTCAACGTCCGAGGCGCGCTTCATCTTTGGTTGATGTCCGGTCTCTTTTGAATTCATTAATCCAAAAATAAACAGTCTTCAACGCTGGTGCAGAGTCCCGCTGAACTTCGTTCAATTCGGCTTTAATCTGCACAGCCGTTCTTTAAATAAAAATGTTTAATCACTGCAAACTGACGGAATTCGTCTTTCTCCATTTTTATGACAACTGCTGCCATGCTCACTTCCAACGTCTACCACATGTAAACTAAACGTCGCTTTTGGCTGAAACTTGGTATGAGACAATTTAAATAGTGGTATTACTTTCTGGCCATATATACTACACAGTTCATTATGGCGCTATCTCGCAAAAATTTACCTGACTTATCGAACGACCCTCGTGTATATATATATATATATATATATATATATATATATATATATATATAAAATGTGTTCAATTAAATGTGTTAAATAATTTTATATAATGTATATAATTTAACAAAAATAATTTTGTAATCAATAAATAATTTATTAAGTTATTCAAAATTGAAATAAACTGCTCCACACATACACACACGCGCGCGCGCGTGTATACTCAGATAGCACAGAGAATCCAAAAAATAATTTGTTCTGAATCCTCGAATTATAAAATATATTCCTCTCTTTATGTTCGTATGATTGATTCGAGGCCTGGCTCCCGTTCTGACGCACACTCTCTCTTCTTACTTTAACGGCTCTAGCCATGCCTTGCGCAATCTCTTCTGATGTGTTCCAGGAGAATTTTTAGTAGATTTGCCAGCAATGTCACTGCTGTTAGGTCCATTCTAATCTAAAAATATTCATAAGAATTTCACAAGATTTCACTTTTATATCACAATTTTGAGCACTTTTTCAGATACAAAAGGAAATCTGTTTATAGTCTATAAGAATTCACTGAAATTGAAATAGTTTTTAGATAATATATCTAACGAATACGCAATAAATATATCTTTTAGAGAAATATATCTTTTAGATCTCTAAATTAATTGTTATACAGAACTAAAAAGAAATTGTACTATTGTAATATTTTATTTTATCTCAAAGACCAATTTTACGGATTTATTCAATGAATTACCAGGAATACCAAAATAAAGTCTCAGCGCATCACTTCATTATTATTTTATTAAAACATAATTTAAGGATCTCATAAATGTAGTACCTTTTGTTCTATCTTGTAGTACCTTTTATTCTATCTAGTTTTTAATTACGAGAAGTGGAACTCAACTGTATCTATCTATCAAAAGTGCCATGTCAAAAGTGCCACTCATAGATTTTATAGTACTAGATATGCTTTTTCCTTTAGATGGAAAGAGACAGTAGATGTGTCGTATCTATCCTTTAGTTTCCTAGAGTATACAATAAAGAAAGATGTTAAATATCGCTCTCTCGCTCTATCATATAAAAACGGAAGGACAGAACATTACTCTCTCGCTCTCTCTATCAACTCCGACTTCAATTTTAGTCAGAAGGCATATCCAGTATTATAAAATCTATGCATATATTACTCATGGATGAGCGATTTTTTCGAACTCATTAAGAAAAAAAAAACTTTTTTCAAAGCAACTTTGATTTAACTTCATAGAAGTCAAAATGTATACTTCTATAAAATCCTTTTCGAATTACTTAAAAGGAATTCTTTTGAGTTCATAACAATAATTTGTGCTTCGAGTATATATCGATCTATGTACAAAAATTAATTCTAATAATATTAGATATTTTTATTTTTTTAGACCATCTCGAATAATTGGTTAACAAAATGGAGACAGGAGATATCAGAATTGTCGAAAAATGAAAATACGTCATTAAATTCAACTCAAAATGAAGATGGTAAAATAATTTAACAAGAAATGAAAAAGAATGAAAATCATTATTGAAATGAAAGTCACTATTGAATATACTGATGCCAGTAATTGATAATAATGTCGTGCTCACGGTAGACATTCATAAAATCTCGCGACACTCATGAAATAAATCAGACTTTTTTATCACAAAAAATGAACTTTATTAATAAAACAAGAACAACAGAATCAACAGATTTGCAAGGTGACAGCTGCTCTCCCGTAATCGACTTCACAAAACAACAACCTGCGTCACGTCGGTAGGGAACGATCCTCTCTTTCAAGTATCGATTTCAAGAGCTACGACAAGCGGATAATCAAGCGGATCACAATGTTTTAAAGTAGAATTAATTAAAGTAGTTACTATCATTTGGAAGAAAGAATTTTGAATTGGTATAAAGATATACGTACATTAGGCTTCATTTTTTTTTTAAATAATTGTATAATAGTTTTGCACGGCAATTTTTATTCAATTATTATATTTTTCAATAATTTATAAAACAATGAGTGAATATAATTTATATTCTATAATTTATCATACAATAACATCGATTTAATAAATTATTCAATTCTTTTCAATTTTTTTCAATTAATTCAATTCTTTTCAATTTTTACAATTAATTAAATTTTAAAAAACATTATATTGAATAAAGTAATTTTTTGCATTATTTTCAAAAATACTTTCTTTTTATTGAAGCAATATTTTCATATAGATTGATTAAGGTAACGTAATTTTTATGGGATTATAACTGATACTAATAAATGATATATATGAAACATATTTATTTTATTACTTTGATAGGCAAATAAGATACATATATTTTATATATTTTAATTACTGGCGCCAACTACACTTATTACATTAATCTTTTTTAAAATTATAATATTGATTATGATCATGCTTGCAGAAAAAAATAATTTTTCCAACAATCAAAATAACATTATTTAATAAAATATCTTCTTTCCATTAAAATAATACTTTCATATAATAATTTTTTCATGCACACATTGTGTGTACACTTGTAACGATGCATTGTTCCGAGCAATATCCATCCGCCGGACAAAAATATAATCGCCGATAAACGCTCTCGAATTTGCGCATAGTTCATCACGGCCCACAGGTCATACGTAGGAATTCGTGTTACTTAGCGCGTCGCGGCAGAAATGCCCGAGCGCGCCCGGAAGGATCCGAACGCAAAATTCGATTCGTAATACAGCGATAAACAACTTATTTATTGTTAGTTTTATTCCAATAAATAAGGGATAAAATTAGGGGGTAATATCCGCGGATCGATCCGAAACTCTCCAAAACCGATCGAATTATCAATCCGCGGGGGATAAAAAGATCCGACTGAACTAAAGCGAGATTCTTGGATTCATTCGCCGCTCATATACGCAAAACCGACTCCGATCCTGACGAAGAAGAGGCTGAAAAGAGGTTGCGAGTCCCAGCCAGGAGTTATTGGTCAACAGCCGCTCTTCATCTCCTTCCAAAATCCGCTTATTGGGAATACTCGAGGTGTTCGCTAGAGCTCTCAGCCAGGAGTTACTAGTGCCGGTCAGTATCTTCTTCGTTATCCGAATAACACAGCGAAAAGGCAATCACCATCGCTAGGTGTTTCTAGCCGCTATGCCCTCATGGCCGAACACGATAGTACGTTTGCTATCGCGAACGGCCGCCCCGTCCCGTCCTCGGTGAATCTTCCACGATCCGCATCCACGTCCGCGATTAACCGCGCCTGTGACTAATCGAACTGTATCCGCCACCGAACCGTACCTCCGCCACACCGAAACCGTACCCGCTATCACAATCCGCACTCGACCCGCGTCCGCGACCGCGCCGAGACTGACCGTATCCGTCGAACTATCTCTGCGTCCGAAACCGACCACGCCTTGTCCGTCACCGAATTATAAATCCTTTGTAAATAATAAGCCGCGTGTTAAAATCGAATTATAACCCTTGTGTAAATAAACCGTTGCGTTTTAAACCACATTATACTTCTTTTCTAAATATTTTTGTAAATAATCAACTGCACATTAAATCAATTATTATTCGTCGCTGCAAATATTCGCGCTTTCATCGGTTGTATCTAAATCTAAATCTAAATCTAAATCTATTTGAATAAATAGTTAATATTCAAATCATATTCATCTTTGCCATCTTTCGCACCTCTCGGCCTATCCGACGACGTATCCGCACATAAGATAATAAACAATTAACGTACCAGCGATAAGGTATTCGTTTTACACTTGGCGTCCTTTTTTACTTTTTTATAAAAAAATAATCATGGTATCATGCATTTTGTGTTAAGTATCTTATAAATAGTGTCCAGCCCAAAATAAATTGAAAAATTAAGAATTAAAAATGAACAAAGTACGAATGGGTTCAGAAGGACGGAACAGCTGCTCTCTCGAGAGTCAGGCGTGGAAATGTGATCTCCCGAGTCGACCATATTGATATATCTCGGCACTGGGTCAGCCATAAGAGAACATTATGACGCCGCTCCGTAGACGTGCGTTCGTCGATCGTTAATAAGTCAAGAAATGTAATTCCTTTTACCAGCGACAGACCTCGTACGATCAATAGAATGGGGGAAACGAAACGAGGGATTTTAAGAGAAATAAAGAAAGAAAATAAAGTCTAAATTAAATTTTTAATAAGCTTTTAATAAGCTTAAAGATATACATGTTTAAGGAAGCAAGAGAAATAGCGTGTGGAGAGTAGTATGCATGTGTGTTATCGCGAGTTACAATAATATGGAGACCATCGGATTTCTATACTATAGGATTTCTGGGGCAGTGTGAATGTTAATATTTAATTTACTGAGCGACAATCCTACCCGGTAATATTAATTGTCGAATAAATGTAAGTTAATAAAAACGATAATTTGGTATGATTTAAACGATAAAGTTAACTGCAAATATGCAAGTGTAAATGATATTGATACTGGAGAGTTAAGAAGGAGTAACCTTGCTTTCCTACGGAGGGGAGTTATTAGGTCGAACAAACCGGTAGATTCTTCTTCTAGTTCGGGAAACAGGGGTTCACGAAAAATTCACAAAGGACCAGAGGAGAGAGCTCGAAAATCGATAACAGGTTCGGGTTCGGAACAAGGGAGTAACTAGCCTCAAGTGCATAAATCAATCATTTTAGCGGATCAGTAGGTAGATCAAAGAAGAGTTGGGGTAATAAATCAAAGGGAGATTCAGGAGCAGAGATGATTAGAGTGATTGAGATGATTAAAGTTGATTGCGATGGTTCGATGGGGAGGTCAGAAAACAATTGTGAAGGTGAGTTAAAGGGAGATTCAGGGGCGGAAATGGTCGAGGTTGACTGCGACGATTCGGCTGTGTCTCTTGAAATTTATTTTGACTACTTAACGCTGTTCTCGAGCGCCCGTCGAACTCGGCCGCTCCGGCGACTTTGTTTAAAAAAGCGGTTAGACTGTCGATGTTTAGAAGCTGGTACTTCTAATTGCTTCACTGCGAGAGAAAAGGATGAATAAATGAAGAGAAGTGGAAAATGTATTAATCGGAGGGAAAGAGACAGAGAGAGGAGGGGAAGGAGGGAGGGAAGGAGGGAGGGAGGGCGAGAGGAAGGAAGGGAGGAAGGGACGGAGGGAGGGAAGGAGAGAGGAAGGAAGGGAGGGAGGGACGGAGGCAGGGAGGGAGGGACGGAGGAAGGGAGAGAGGGGAAAGAGAGAGGGGAGAGAGAGAGCGCGAGAGCGAGAGCGAGAGCGAGAGCGCGAGAGCGCGAAAGCGAGAGCGCGAAAGCGAGAGCGCGAGAGCGAGAGCGCGAAAGCGAGAGCGCGAGAGCACGAGAGCGAGAGCGAGAGCGAGATCACGAGAACGAGAGCGCAAGAGCGAGAGCGCGAGAACGAGAGCGCGAGAGCGAGAGCGCGAGAGCGAGAGCGAGCGAGAGAGAGAGAGAAAGCGAGAGAGAGAGAGAGAGAGAGAGAGAGGGAGAGGGAGAGGGAGAAGGAGAGGGAGATTGATTGATTGAACTTTATTAGCTTTCTCAGCCATTTCATATACATATACATAATTATTATACACTATTTACCACATATACATTCAACATTCTCTTAAACGATTCAATTTTTACGCACTGCTTTATCTCGGTTGACAAAGAACTGTATATTTTTATTTCTTCATAAAACAGATTCTTTTGCGCACTTCTACTTTTACGAAATGTTAATACAATGTTTCCGGCCTGTCTTGTTTGTCTATCACGTTCACTTCCCACTATTTCTAATCTATTACTTAACGCCATCGGTGCCATGTTATTTAAAATTTTAAAAATAAATATCCCCACATTATAATATAATCGTTGCCTTATGGACATAAACTGTAGTGCCTGCAGCATGTCCTCAACTTTGATATATCTATTGCATTGCAAAATAACTCTCATGGCACGGTTTTGGGCTACTTGAAGTTTGCTCAATTGCGTTTCTCCCATTCCAACTAATAGCGTAGCACAGTACTCAAAGTGAGGTGCTATGATTTATGTACAACTTATCGACTTATGTACAATACATCTAGTATACGCTGATACAAAATTACCTATTCTATTTAAGAAACTAGTCTTTTTTCCTATTTTCTTTAGCATATAATCACAGTGATCTTTAAATTGGAGCTTATCATCGATAATTACGCCAAGATATTTTATTTTTTCGACGCGTTCCAACTTAATTCCGTCCGAGCATCTCAATATAATATTACCTTTTTGCTCCTTTCTTACACTTCTGATTATCATGTATTTTGTTTTATTTGCATTCATTTTCAATTTATTTACATTCATCCACTCTTCTACTATGCTAAGTACCATGTTCATTTTCCTCTCTAATTCCACACTACTTTCCCCACTTACATATACTAATGTATCATCTGCATTTTTATATTGCATTCTTCTGGACAAAATTCTACTAAATCATTTATATAAATTATAAACAGCAAAGGCCCTAGTACCGATCCTTGTGGAACTCCATATTCCGTTTTGATACACTTTGATCATTGATTATTAAATCTAACTTGTTGTGTTCTATTGCTTAGATATGATTTAAATCACTCTAATCTAACCATCCCTCTCTTAGATATGATTTAAATCACTCTAATCTAACCATCCCTCTCATTCCATATTGATCTAATTTTCCCAGTAATCTTTTTCTATCTATCGTTTCAAATGCCCGTTTTAAGTCCAAGAATATTACTCCTATCATTTTTCCCTCACTAATTATCAACTTCCAATCATCAATGACACTTTGTATCGCTGTTTCGCATGAATGATATTTTCTAAATCCCGATGTTCTGTTATAATATCGTTACTATGCAAGTACTTTTCAATTTGTTCCTTTACAATTAATTCTAAAACCTTCTCATAAATTGGTAATATATTAATTGGTCTATATTCACAGGCTTTCTTTGTTTTTTTATCTTAGGAATCGGTACTATCGTAGATGTTTTCCATCCCTCCGGACATATATCATTTGTTAATGACTCATTTATTTCTCTTAATAGTTCATCTTTTATCACTTGAAAATTTATTTTTAATATATCTCTAGATACCCCCTCATCTGTTCCTTTCTTCTGTGGCAATGCCACAACAATTTTTTCTAATTTCTGTACATTTATGCATTCAAAATTTTCAATTATGCCTCTGCTTTCTATAAAAAAGAAAGTTTTTGTACTTTTACTGTCATTTTTTCTTATAGATTCTATTATTTCCTTAATACTCTGTATATAAAATATATTAAATTTATTCGCTAAAGTACATTCTCCTACATTCTCTAATATTTCAAAATCTATATTATAATATTAATTTCTCTTGAACCCATAGTCTCTCCTCTTATAACTTCTTTTAAGGTTTTCCACATTAGAACAGGATCATTTTTATTATCATCTATCATTTTTTCATAGTATTCTTTTTTTTTATTTCTAATTAATTTAACTACCGTATTTCTTTCAATTTTGAACTGCAGCCAATCTTGTTCATTGCATGTATATATCGCCCTCACATATGCTTCATCTCTTTTATTTGTAGCTAATCTTATATCGTCCGAATACCATTTTTTCCCTTCCCATAACTTTGGAATTTTAAACTTTTTCTTTGGTGCTATGATATCTAATGCCGCTACCATATTCTGAACAAACTTCTCTGCTCTTTCATTTACCTCTAAATTACCTCTTTGTTCCAATTTTTTTCCTATTTCGTATAAAAATTCATTTATTTGAAATTTGCTGAAATCCCTACTAATAAATTCTCTATATTTTATCTTATTATTACTTATATTAATTTCAACGCTTATCCATGAATGATTTGATACTTTTGGCTTATCGTATACTTTACAGTTTATCTTGGTATTTGCGAAAACTAAATCTATCAAAGTTTGACTGTTTTTTGTGATCCTCGTCGGCTTATCTACATATTGCTTCATGCCCAAGCATAACATTTCATTTATTAATTTTTTCGCGTAAAACATACATTCGCGACACCGTCATTAAATCTATATTAAAGTCACCTAGCATAATACATTGACCTTTCGTTACTAGAAGACTATATCCTTCTCTATACTATATTTTATATCCTATATCCACTATATCCTCTAGAAATTTTATAAAATCGCCATCTGAAGCACTCGGTGAATGGTACACAACTATAATCACGCCTTTGTATATATTATCTCTCATCTCAACCGCAACGCACCAGCAGTTAGATTCTATCTTCTTCTTCGCTATTACCTGATGTTTGATATCCTTTCTTATATAAATCACAACGCCTCCTGTGTTTCTGTTTTCCCCATCGCATCTAACTAAATCATATCCCGACACATTTAATTCACTATCTTCGATTTCCGGACGAGTCTGGTCTCCGATAACGCCATGATTGCTAGATTTACCCCCTTCATGTAATCTTGAATTTCGTCTTTGTACGCCATAAGACTTTGCGTATTCGTGTATACAATTGACTCCTTCCGTGATTGCTATTTAGTAGACTCCCAGCCAGTTCTCTTCTTCTCCTCCTCCTCTGTTGAAAGTTGGACATTTTCTACTTAAAGCATCGTGTTCGGCATTTATCTTTAAATTGCATGTTTTACTCTTGTGCATATAATTTACACATTTCATCTTTTTTGCCTTACACTCGCCTGCTCTGTGATTCCCAGCACATTTATGACATGTTTCCTGCCGCTTACAATTTTTAGCAATATGGTAGTAACCTCAGCCTTTAAAAACATCTCTTAACACTGTAATGATTGAACACACGACACTTCCTCCATCCGATATTTATTTTCTCTCTTCTTAGCATTAGCTCATGAGTCATTTTATCTATTTCTAGTATTAAAGAATCGCCCTCAACAATTCTCTTCACAATTTTTATGCCAAATTCTTCATCTTCTCTGCCGTCGATTGTATTCTGCTTCTTGATCATATCAATTAAGATTTCATCTTTCAGCTGTATTTCTTCTTCTCCAACATTTACAACTTTTATTTTTGGTCTTATTTTTTTCGGTTCTGTAATCTTGAAGTCTTCACCTAACTTCTCGCGTACTGTATCTTTCAGTTTTTCCATTTCTCCCTCGCTCTCACATCCCAGAATGACCGAATCTTTACTTCCTTTCCTCAGTTTTGTTATTCCTACCTCCATCTTCTTTATATTTACTTTTTCTTTTACTAATTTCTTGGTAGTTTCACTCTCTTGTTCCTTTAACGGTTGGACATTTAAAATGCTTTCTTTCTTCTTATTTTTTATTGCCGCACTATAACTTCCTAATCCATGTCCTGATATTTCAGTGGTTTTCTCCTGCATATTCCTCTTCACTTCTTCAAGTTCACGCCTAAAAGTTTCCAACTCTTCCCGAATGATTTTTGTGATCATCGTCTTAATTTCATTTTTACATGCTACTTCATCTTTTATCTCCCTCACTGTTCTAATCAACCAATCAATTTTCACCTTCATTCTAGTTTGTTTTCTCGCACCTGATGTAGTCACTGCTGTTCCCGTCGAATCCGTCGATCCTGTTGATCCCAATCTGTCTCTACTGCCCGCTGCAGGCGTTTTCTTCATTTCTGTCTTATCACTGTCGCCAATGATTTCTTTAAATGCTCCTTCGCATCTTACTAATTCATCCTGCTTATTATATACTTTATGCTTGAAAGCGCATCCTGGATGAGAGAAGAATTTCACACAGGCCGTACACTGCAGCACACCGCTTTTTATTTCCTTCTTACACGCACAGCAACGATACTTTGCATAATCAGATTCAAGCATGTCCTCATTACCGACTGTTATCCTCAATATTGATAAATCACCACGCGTTCCACTAATTAGTTATCTTAGTGTCCGCAGTCGCCGAATAATCCACGTCGGCACTTTAATTGACACTTCAAGTACTAGAATGTCACATATAAATTCTCATCTTTCTTGGACTATTCAACACATTCCAACTAGATAACGCACACACATATTTATAGTCGATAGTACCACCACTGTGGAAACTCTTGTTTCCCCTCCGCCCTCTTGGGTCACCGTAAAAACTATGATTTTCACGGAGCGATGTAACACACGTCTGCCTCAAAAAAAGAGAGAGGGGGGAGAGGGAAAGGGAGAGAGAGAGAGAGAGAGAGAGAGAGAGAGAGAATCAGAAACCGGGAACCCTTAAGGTCTGCCACGATATTCGGGGACGCGAGCGGCTCTTAATAGTTAATAAGAGAGAGTATGAAGAAAGATCAAGCAACCAAGAACTTTTAGGGTCTGCCACAATATTCGAGCGGCTCTCAACGGTCGATGGGAGTGAGTGAGAGAAAAGAAAAGAGAAGAGAGAAAAATAAGTTAAAATAAGATGGAGCAAAAAATGAAGTGAAAATCCGAAAATTTACAACTGAGATTATTAAATAACTAACGAAGGTGTTACGTCCAGATTCCGGAATTATTAGTTAAAGGGATGGGACAAGGAAGCACCGAATATTCTTTCGCAGGTAGCCGCTCTGGAGCGTGCCTGTGAATCGAATGCATCGTACAGGTCAGCCGATACGGGTCAATATCTTGAAAAAGACACTATGACTCCGACTGCGTGACGTACATCCGTCGGTCCGTTAATTTAGGCAAAAGAATTTAATCTTTTTTGCCTGGGATAGGATCCCATATGCGATCCCTGAGAGCGGGTAGGGACGAGCATGACGAGAGGATTAAATTAGTAATGAATAAATTAATTTATTGTTAAAGTAAACATTTAATTGATTAATGTGAAACGAACAAAGTACAAAATTAAAACACAAAATACTTAACATAAAGGAGAAATGATACGCATAGTGATTACCATAGATAATAGTAACGGTTAATATTCTTTCGAATGGGCGCATGAGAGTGGAATAAAATTGCATGTAAGTGTAGCACGCAGGTGTTACAAAAGTGCGGAGGTCGTCGAGCATGACAGTTCGGAGTAAGACTCTACGTTAAAATATTTAGGGCCATGTCCGATTTTTACAATATAAATAAATAAACAAAAAAAAATAATAGAATAATTTAAACAAACAATTATGTAAGTGTTAAACCTTAAGCACGGTAGACTCAGAAAGGTAAGTAAGGAGGAGGAGAGCAAACAATCGATATTTAAGTGGTGATGGATAGATTGTAGATATTAATCAATGCGACTTACTACTGTGATGATAATAGGAAATGTCGTTGCAGGTAGATCGACGAGAGACAAGCGGGGGTCGGGACCAGCGATCTTCGTTCTCTGCGGGGTGTTTCTGGGGAAGCAGAAGAAACAAGGGACGCACAAAAAAAAGGAACACTCCCGTTTGGAAATAAATAACAATTGAAAGAAATTACAAATATTTTTATTAGTATTTAGTTTATTTTAATTCACTCGTCCCGATATTAAGATTTTAATAATTGAATCTGCGATTACTTTGACGAGAATCGATAAAGCTAAACCGAGAGTAAAAGCTAATGCAAAGGAACGCGAAGGTACACGAATGTTTGAAAAAGGTTTAAGATTGCTGAAAAAAACTAACGGAGCAGAACGCATGAAGACTGCCGGTCAAAAAGTAAGTGCAAAGTGCGTTTCCTCCTCCGAGGATCTTAGTAAAAAGTTGTCGCGGAGTGGGGCTTCGGTTCGGAAATTAAGAATATCTCGCGGGTCTTTAACGAATAGGAATTATACGAATTATAACGAATTATAACAAATAGGAATAGCGAGTCATTAGGGATGTGGGGGGAGTTAGCCTATCATAGTTCTGAATTTTGGAAAAAGAGTCTGATTAGTACGGGGAGAATTTTTAAGGATGACAGTTAGGTAGTGGGTCTGAACCTTTATCAACATATAGCATTATCTAAATATTTATGGCCGAATGGGCGGTGGATTAAATAACCGACACCACGAAGACGGCTATTTGATGAGTACAGAGCCTGCCATGAAAAAAAACAGGTACTTACTTGACAATTTATGATTTTTCGTCGTCGCCAGTGCACTAAGAGTTTCTTTGTGTTCGACATATGGCTGTTAAATATTATTTTAGCTTAATTGCAATTCAATTGGGTTTTATAATTTATTTATTAGTTCGAAAAGCGAGCCCTCAACAGTCTGAGGTTCACGTGTTCGGCAGACTGGCGTCCATGGAGCTTGAGCTCGTAAAAATTGTTTTATTTTACTTATTCAGAATGATTCTTTTTTTATGCTGTATCGGAGCTTGCCCATTCGCTCCGAAAAGAGAGAAGAATCGTGAAGTCCACCAAACGTAACAAAGGACGATTGACTGGGAACAAGGTTGTTTTGATAATCAGAAGAATCAAGGTTATTTTGATAATCATTGAAGAAGAAAAATTTTTTTTTAGTTGTATTTACTAATTCTAAATTACAATTTTAAAAGATAAACTGGAATGGAAGAATAGATGAGTAGGATAAAGGGTGGATGATGAAAGATTGCCTGATGATTAATAGGTGACTGTTGACTACTGCGCTGCTTTAATAGCTCTCGCGGTCCAGAAGAGGCCCATTTATAATATATAGGATAACCAAGGTCTGAATCTTGTTGAGGAGAGATGTTGATATCAAGAATTCTGCAATAACTAGGATGTTTACATTAGATTATCGTTTTTTGCTTGTGTTCGTCGTATGCTTATGTCTGGTATTCAGACTTGCAACGAATCCAACCTAAGAATTAATAAGAAACATTCTTTACGCATTTTTTAGTAGGTATATTAAGGCGGTTCTAACGCAGGAGCTTCGAGGAGGGTGCGGATGTGCGGGAGGAACGATGGACAGACAGAAAAACGGGAGATAGAGATGGGAGATAGAGGGGAGGGGGAAGGTAGGAGCGGCGGTCCTTTGAAATGAGTCGCGGGAGAGGGGGATAAGATAGAAGGATCCAGTAGTTATAAAAACAAATAGATAAACAAGTAGATAAATAGGTGACGAAGATGATATAAATGAATAGATAAACAAATTGCGAAACAAGGTGCATGAACATGACGTCAGAGGAAGGCCCGAGCCCGCCGCCGTCATGTTCTCATATCATCTTTATCCAACTATCTCTCTCCTTCCCATTGCGGCTTTCTATTATATATCTACTCTCTCCCTCTCTCCCTCTCTTTCTCTCTCTCTCTCTCTCTCTCTCTCTCTCTCTCTCTCTCTCTCTCTCTCTCTCTCTCTCTCTCTCTCTCTCTCTCTCTCTCTCTCTCTCTCTCTCTCTCTCTCTCTCTCTCTCTCTCTCTCTCTCTCTCTCTCTCTCTCTCTCTCTCTCTCTCTCTCTCTCTCTCTCTCTCTCTCTCTCTCTCTCTCTCTCTCTCATTGTGGCTCTCTCTTATTACAAATCTTAATAAATATTTTTTTTTGGATATTGGATTTGGAATTATTTTTATGGCAGGAGGAAAGGAATAAAAGACATATTAAAAATATAAAGACATATATTATATATGTTTATATTTTTAAACAAATTGAATACATTTTGATTTAAGCATGAAACTTTTTTCATTCATATTATTTAGAAGGATATATATATATATATATATATATATATATATATATATAATGCTTTATAGAATATTTAATATAAAATTGTTTAATCTAAACTATATCACACCTACACATTTCTACAAATATCTCTTAATTATTTCATAGTTCAGTACGTCAATTTCATCCAATCAATAAAATGCTTCTTTGTTATTTATGAACTCTTCTATACATATCATACATTGTTCCATCGGTCTTAGTATTAATAAAAATTTATGACACTCAAAACAGTGTTGTTTTAGTTCCCTATTGTCTTTGGTAACTTTACATAATGTGTGCCTCTCTCACTTCGTCAAAATATGATGAATTCCAAACGTTTTCTAGATATCGTTCCAAGTAACAATTTTCACAGAGACGTCGATAGGATTGTTCTTTTTCCCGATAAATCACTTCTTGAGTTGCTTTTATGCATATTATCTTCTGGTTCTGGATGTTCTTCTAAAATAATTCTATTCATTTGAGGTTGTTTTTCCACCGAAAGTTTCATTCTTAGAAAAATAATTTTTAATTTCTTAACTTAATACTCCATTTCTATTTATTATTCTATTTTTATATTAAAATTTTTAAATTTACCTAATTTATTTGTTCTTGAAAATTTATAATTTCGTTATATTACTGATATAATTCTAAGTCTTCTTTGCGATCCTTTCTCTAAATCTTCACCCTTGCAAGACTGAATATCTACTGATCATCTAGTCGGCCTAACTATAAAAATTTGTAGGATGTAACCTGAGTTTATCTGATGTGCTAGATGTAGTCCTCGATTCGTGTGATTCGAATGATTCGTCCTTGAATGATGACGTCCTTGAAGATATGGAGCGAAGAGAAGAGAGAGCGATCCGCTCCAAGTCGCGGTTTATGAAGAGTTCTGGAAGAGTGGGAATATCTGAGGGCATGATGAATTTCCATTGGCTTGTCGAATGATAGTTTAGAAAAATTGCGAGTATAGGGGAAGGAGGGGAGCGGTGTTCTGTGAATTGTAATTGTTTTTATGTTTCCGGATTTCCTAGCGAATGACGGAATTTGTTAGTGAAAATTTCATCCGCCATTCCACACCCTCAATTATTCATTGGTGTGCGCGCCAACGGCCGCTAATCGCTTCTTCTTAATTGGCGTTTCCTTAGTTTCCCCACCAGTTTGGGGGGTGTCGCCCTCGAACGATCCGACGCGTTTCTCATCTGTCAAGAATTTGATTTTGTTATTTCGAATTTTATCAGTATGTTATAAATCTTTCGGCGCTGACAAAGCTGTCTTTCGCAAAAAATTATTTTTTGATAGCGGGACGTATCGCGAGAGGAAGTTTTGTATATTTATTTAGGGTCTTTCTAGATCGTTCGATGCGCTTCGTTTTCCGAATTAGCAATCGTTATCTTTTTCCGAAAGAGAAGAATTCGTGAAGTCCCCCGGACGTAACAGTGAGTTTTTTACAGAAACAAAGCCTGTGTCATATATTAACTCAACGCATTCCTAAGATATCACAGTCAACCCTCTCGACAATTGGATACAACTTAAATGACAAACTGACGAAGGATCACCACGGATAGACGAAGAAGAAAAGAAATTCTCGGTGGCATCTAGGGGAAGGAGAATTAAGAGTAGGGATGGGAAAGAAGGAATATAGAATAGTGGGGTAAATGAAGAATTAAATCGGGGGAAGTAAATTCACGATAGGAAGATAGCAGTCCAGCAAGGAGTCAGTGTCATTTTGCTTATTAATTCCGTGACTCTGCTTTTTTGTGTGGATCATTTCAGTTACAAGCCTTTTTCCGTCAGACGGTTCCACATCCAAGACACAAACATTCTTCCAATCATATTCATGATTGTTTCTTAATCGATAGTCCGAGATAACGGATGGCGAACCAGTCCTTTTTTTGATATCATTAAAATGTTCGTTAACCTTGGTTTATAATCGTCTTTTTGTCTGGCCAACGTAAGTGGCGTCGCAATCTTGACATTGTATTTTATAAACTACGTCGCATTTCGTCGACACTCCGATCTAATCCTTGCTAACCTTAATAAGTCTTCCGAGGATATCAGCAGTTGAGTAGGCAATCTTTAGATCAAACATCTTTGTTATTTTTTTAAATTGTTCCAAGATAGTTTTTATGTACGGAACCACAAAAAATTTTTTTCGGTCGGAGTTTTTTTCTAAATTATCCCCCCTGTCGTCTCTCAGATCTTTATAAGTGATATGCCGAATTTGGTTATTGATCGTTGAAAAAATAAATTCTAAACGGATAGCTATTAAATAAAATGTTAATTATTTCATTTAAGTTCTTAGTATGAAATTGAGGATCCGACAGATTGATCACTCTGCTGAATATCCCAAGGATGATACTCCTTTTTCTAGTGGGTGATTGGAATAGAAATTAAGGTATCTACTCGAAAAAGTAGGTTTTTTTATACAGATCAAATGTCAGTCTATCATCGCTTAAGATCAAAGTGACATCAAGGAAGCCGATACGTCCATCCCTGCTCTCCTCCATTGTGAAACGCAATCTGTCATGGAAAGAGTTAAAGATTCGACTTATATCATTAAGTAGTCTCATCAGTGCAGCTAATAAAATGTCGTCTACGTATCTAACATAAAATAGGAGGGGAACAGGGATCCGATTTATCGCTGCCTTCTCAATATCTTGAAGTACGATGTCCGTAATTATTGGAGATAATGGAGAGCCCATGGGTGTGCCAAAGATTTATTTGTACGTTCTGTTGTTAAACGTGAAGTAAGTAGAACCTAGTACACTGCAGTCAGGTATTCGTTCATTGGAATCTTTGTGCGCTTTTCGATGTGGTACCATCTTTTCTCGATGCTTTCTTTTGAAAGGTCTGTTGAGACATTCGTGAAAAGCGATATCACATCCAAAGAGACCAGACAATGGTCCGCATCCAATGATATTCTATTCAATTTGTTAACTAGATGGAAACTATCCCTGACGTGGCTAAAGTACGGCGGAATGCTATTAGTGATGATGTTGTGTAAAAAAGCCGCCAATGGGTATAATGGACTATTTATTGCTGAAATTATGATCCGTAATGGATAACCTTGTTTGTGGATCTTTGGCAACCCATAGGCCTTCGGCAACACTCCATTGATGACAAGTAGTTTTTTGTAGACGTCCACTTCGATGTATTCCCTCTTCACCCAATGTGTCAGAAACGAACACAGAAACGAAATCCGGCAGTCAACCTTGCGATCGGGTTGTGAGCAACTTCCGTATAGGTATCTCCGATAGCATAATTTCAAGCTTACTGATGTAATCCTCCCTGTCTATGACAACCGTTACGCTGCCTTTGTCAGCTCTTGTGAGAAGAATGTTCGGATGTCAATTGTTGAAATGTTTCGTGGAGTTCAACAAACCGAGAACAAAAGCATCACTCGCTGTCTGATTGAGTGAAATAACCAAATCTTTTTAATATCGAGATCGCCTCGTTTCTGATGTAGTTGGCAGTTTCATCCGAAAAATATACCTTTTGATATTCTTCATAAAATTGATGATTATTCTGTCTTTTTCTTTGGTAGTGACTAGTGCGAACCTATTACCCAATTGTAAAAGAAGAATGACGTCTTCAGGAATTGTTGCATTACTAAGATTCAATTAAATCAATTATCTCGTACTTGTCGTATTAGTCAAGAGATAATATGATCGATGCCATCCTGTATATATGATATCAATATATTGTATACAATTGAAACAAAGATCTTGATTATTAAAACAAGAGCATGATATATTTGTTTCAATAATAATGTCATTGAATTAATAAAATTATTTTTAAGTAGACTAATGCTGTTGATTCAACATATAGCATTTTTTTCTTATTGTATGCTAATACAACTGGATATAAAACGTTCGTAATTATATTCGTACATTTTTGTCGACTCATAATCATGCTTTTCAAAACGTTAGGATCTTTGCCTACGTCTTTAAAAAAATCGAGTATTATTTTTGCATTTTCGTGTGAAATATTTTTTTCAGCGATTAAAGCAGCATATCGAATCTCCGCGAATTTTTTTCGCTCCTCAAAGGACGAAAACAATTCGCTAATTTCTATGTTACAATCTTCATTCGATTTGCTTGTTATTTCATCAAACTTTTCACAATTATTCTTATGTATTTTAGATTTGGCGTGACGGTAGATTTGCAATAAACTGCCAGCAATAGTTTTTTCGCAAATCGTACATGATGCAAATGAATTTATATCACTTGCACTTCGCGTAGTCATGGCTTAAATTGCTCGATCTCTAACCATTGCTGCTTAAATACATTCGGATGCAATGGTTTTTGTTCAAAAGTTACGTTATCATTATCAGATGATGATACATCTTTGTCAATATTTTTTTTATGTTGCGCAGATTCTACAGATTCTGTCTTATAATATTCGATATTGGACCACACGAAAAATTTTTAGCGCATACGATACAATGAAAAAGACTATCATCAAAAGGTAATTTTCGTATCCAAAATTTAAATCGCTCATCATTAAGCCAAGCTTTTGAGAAGCTTCGTTTTACTTTTTTTTTCAATGCATCGCACGATTCCATATTAAAGTGGAAATATAATAAAACCAAAAATGTAAAACTTACCGATGTGAAACTTACCGAAATAGAGGTAGCCAATAAACAGAGGTAGCCAATTGCACTGATTAACTACACTGACTAACTACACTGAACTATTCTAAAGCTAAACTTATTACAATTATTGCAAACACTATTACTTTTATTGACAATCTATACTCACTACGTAGACGACTCTTTTTATATTCCATCCGCTCTAAGCAACAGCGTAACTTGGAATAATATTATAATACGAATTAAATAATCCGTCATGAGGTGGCTTATGGGAGTGATCACCTGATGGGGGGGAGGGGGGGAAAGGAGAGTGAATTACTCCATATTAATGAATGTGAATTAACTATTGATTGAATGTAAGATTGACTTGTGCAAATATAAGAAATAAAAACAAATATATGTGAAAAGTCTGTTGCGTAAAATATATTTTTGAAATATTACTACCACATATAGCTTTATTGAGAAATGATAGAGAAACATCATTTCATGATCTTTCTTTTATTGCTGCAAGAATGGGTGATTTTAACGAAAACGATTTAAAGAAAGAATGGTTTGCCTTAAATTCAGATTTTTCAGTAACAGAGAAACAAGATTTGTTAAAATTAAATTTTGATAATATGTGGAAGGAGATTTTACAAAGACAATATTTAAATAATGAAACCAAATATCCCAATTTAAGAGCCCTCTTGAATTCTATTAGAGCACTCCCAAATTCAAATGCAGCTCTGGAAAGAATATTTTCCCTTTTAACAGATGTTAAAACAAAAAAACGAAACAGATTATCGTCGACTACTGTAAATGCCATTTGTGTATTGAAGTCATGTGCCGGTCAGTTCTGAGGATCGGACAAGATTTGACAATGAAGGTACGTGGATGTTATTGAGAAATACGCGTCAGCGATTATTAACAAAGTTTAATACACAGACATTATCATTATCCATACATGAGTGATCGCGACTAGGACAACGGTTTTTATTTTGATATCAGGCAGCAGAGATGCGTATAGAACGTGACGACCTACGTCCTATAATAGTGGACTTCACACTATAACGTCGAGTCAATTTACAGAAATATATATATATATATATATATATATATATATATATATATAAATAAGCGATTGATTCCGACCTTCACCAATGGAGAGAAAGACAGAGAGAGCAGCAACGAATCCGACCTTCCGCCGTCCGATCCAGGGCCAACTCCTTATCTCGTACACCGGCAAAACGGGAGATGCGTCCGGTTAAGCCTCCATCTCGTCACCAGCCAGGTCACCTCCCAGCGCTGACCTCTTGCCCTCAGCGTCCGCAGGAGCCTCCGATATTAGGCCAGAACCGGCCTCTCGTCTCTCCTCACGTAACGCTTCGCTTCTTTGGTCCTCTCGCCACCAAATCTCAGGGTTCGGACTCGCCTGGTCTCTAGCTCTCGCCACCAACTCTCAAGGTTCGGACTCGTCTGGTCTCCAACTCAGAAATCTCCTCTCCATTCGCCGAAATCTCTCCCGCCTTCATTATTTTCCTCCTTTCCATCCAATTCTCTCTTTCTCCATCTCATCAGTTATTGTCACACATAAATGTACTTACTATCCTACACCTGAACTTATTCTATTTATTACTTTTAATATCGCTACGACCGCTACAGTCAACATTAAAACAAGAAACGAAACTGCTTTAAACATGAAGCTCGATGAAAAGCATTTATCTTTTATGTCGGCAGATAAATTATATGTTACTTCTTCGGTAAAGCAAAAGAAAAGTTTTCACCTACATGCTGCAGACGATATTGCTGGTCCATCTTTGTCTAATATGCAACAATAAAAAGAATAATTGCTTGTGTTTCATCAAATGCATTAAGTTAAATAAATACTAATAATAATAGTAAATAATAATAATAATAGCAATAAGTTTAAATAAATAATATACAATATCTATAAAGAACATCGCATCTGCACAAGACTTTATCTTGTTTTAATGTGTACATATTATACTTGTTACAAAGATAAATGTGTAAAAAATATAATAAAAAATAAAATTAAAAAATATAAAAAATACAAAAAAGTGCAAAAAATACAAAAATACAAAAAAATATAATAAAATTTTTTATTTTTCTAATTTTTTTATCTTCTATTATATCTATTCTTTATTATTTTCTAATTACAGATATAACTCTTTCTAATAACAAATATAATTTTTATTTTTTTTTAATATAACGAACATTGTATGTCAATGTTATTAATATAATGCTTACAACTGTAAGCGCTAAAGCGGACGTAGCCTATATCGTAAAGCGCGATCGTTTCGATGGTCAGAAATCAGAATCGCCGAACGAGCAGGCTAGTTGTGAGAATAAAGAGCGAAAGAGTCAGGACTAGGTTTGCTAGCCTCGTCTATTATCCGACGCCGGCCGAACTTCCGAACTCTCACGGACATGCTTTCTCCTTGTGTGCGGCATCCCCATTCCCTGACTCTCGTCTTGAATCTAGCATCACTGTGCTCTTTTATCAGTTCGCTGTTACACGGCCTCGGCGCGTCCTCATGTCGAAACGTTGTTTGGTGCGTTAGCGTTTCGACACGTGTTGTCGGATAATAGTCAGCTGAGTCAGCGTCCTTGCCGAATTGCACATCGGTTGCAATCGGCGCGTTCGCGCATTATTCTTTATTATTGTTTATTTCATATTTTAATTACATAATTCTCGGATTAGTCAGAATCCTTGGGATTCTGATTAGTCGGCGATGTCACGAGGTCGGGTTGCTTTATTTAGATTGCCTCGTAACAATATATATTAGGTATACAAAAAAGTTCTGCTTTTTTTGTAAAATTCGATCTTTATTCAAAAACAAACAAAAAATTATTAATCATCGAAATATTCCCCTTTTGCATCAACAACCTTTTGCCATCTTTCGGATAGCTTGCGAATTCCTTGACGATAGAAGCTCATCGGCTTCGAAGCGATAAAGTCATCAATGCATTTTCGTATCTCTTCAAATCTCGAAATGTGTATCAGCCAAATGATGCTGCAGCGACCGGAATAGGTAGTAATCGCAAGGCGCCATGTCTGGGCTATACGCCGCGTGCGGGAGAAGTTCCCAGCCTAACGCAAAGATATGGTCCTGAGTCGCTTTCGCAACATGTGGTCGAGCATTGTCATGAAGCAAAATCACTTTACGATGTCCTTGGCCAGTAAATGGCCTCTTTTCTTCTAATGCATCAAATTGGTCAATTGTTGTTGGTAGCGGTCTGCCGTGATTGTTTCACCCGATTGTAACAACTCGTAATACAACACACCTTTCCAATCCCACCAGATACAGAGCAAAACCTTCTTGGCGTGGATATTGGGCTTTGGCATCGATGTCGAAGGTTGACCAGAGTCAACCCATGATTTTCTACGTTTAGGGTTATCATAAAGAATCCACTTTTCATCGCCTGTAATGATTTTGTGCAGAAAATCTTTTTTCCGGAACTTTGAAAGCAAAGTGAGTGCAGTGTCACGCCGACGATTTTTGTTGTCTTCGGACAATTCATGTGGAACCCATCTGCCTTCCTTCTGAACCTTTCCTATCATATGTAAACGTACGGAAATGGTTTGCTGCGTAACGCCAAGCTGTTCAGCAAGCTCCTTTTCAGTTTGCGCAGAGTTTATATCCAGCAGTACTTGCAATTCGTCCGTTTCAATCTTTTAAGGGCGTCCAGCACGTGGTTCATCTTCAAGACTGAAATCTCCTTGACGAAATTTTTGATATCATCTTTTACATGTAGTATGACTTACAGCGTTCTCTCCATATGCAGCACAAATCATTGCGATGACTTCAGCAACATTTTTCTTCAGATGAAACGCGAAGTGAATGGAAAATCGAATATGCTCTTTTGTTACTGCCATCGTGAACACTACTGATTTTTGAGGTTATGTGCATCAAACGCCAAATCGTATGGCATTTTAGAAGGCCAAATATCAACGCTTTAAAACCGCAAAAGGGCGGGAAGATATATAAAATTTAAATTGTTATTTCGGTTGTATGAAATTTAAAGCTCAGAACTTTTTTGTATACCTAATACATATACATGATAGTAGGAATATAAGGCCGGTTCTAACTCAGAAGCGTTGAGGGGGGTGCGGGTGTGCGGAGGGAACGGATGGCGCGGGGAAGAGGGGAGGGGGAAGTCAGGGGCGGCAGTCCTTTGAACTGAGCCGCGGGGGGGGTAGGATTCGGTGAAGATGATATAAACAAAAAGATAAACAAAGAGATAAACAAATAGATAAACAAGAAGATAAAGATAAACAAATAGAAAATTGCGACTCGAAGGACATGACGTCACGGGGGGGGGTAGTGAAGAAAGACGAGGTGAGATAAACAAATAGGATAAGATAGCAAGGCGATATAAACAAAATGGGCGGCGAAGATGATATAAAAAAATTGCGCGTGGATATGATTCAGTGGGGGGGGGCCGCCGCCGCGCCGCCGAGTAAAAATAAATATATCTCTCTCGTATTATCTCTTCCGTTGCGGCTCTCTCTGTCTCTCTTATGGCGAATGTTATTTTTCTAATTATTTTATGGTGGGGAAGAAAGAAATGAAAGAAATACATGTTTTTTGCATATTATATATGTTTATATTTGTAAACAAATTGAATACATTTTTAAGTGTGAAATTGTTTTATTCACATGTTTTGTTTCTTATACACTAAAAACTAAAGCTAACAGCTCGCAATCGACGAGTTGACGTCTATCGAAGATATCGCAATCGCGTATCGCGTTCGGCACTTCCTCGGGATCTGTTACAACAGACGCGATGTTGGAGAATCGCGTATACTTGGTATCGATCGTATCGACGAATCTGACGAGTCGATCGAACATCACATCGATACATTCGTCCAGATGAAACATACGGCGCAGGGTCGATTCGATCATCGTTATGCGTACGAGTGTAACGTCGTTCATCTGGTAAACTCTGACGGTTAACGGTCCAACGCTTATAAAATTATCTTTGTAATCGTTTAGCAGTAATTTATAGATATTCCATCGCTGCTCGTAGAGTCCCTTCCACGTTTCGAGAGACAGTATCAATTCCTGCCCCCGATGATCTCCCAGAGCGATCTCCACGTAGCTCGGTGGACCAACGTTGATTCCAATTTCCAGAAATTTGTAACCCGTGGCCGTCAGAGTGTAACGTCTGCTCAGTAAGCGCACCGCGCGACGCTCCACCGAAATACTGTGGAAATTAAATATATAATACTGCACAATATTGGAAAAAAAGAAAAAAAAAAAAATGCAGTTGAAACTTACGCGTTACATTCCTTCTTTTGTTTTTCGCCATTGTACGGTGCGCTGCTTCCTTTGGCGGAATACATTGCGTGTCGTTCGAATGATGGAGGAGTACCGGAGTACCGTTTTTGTCGTGCAGATCGTTCGATGGAGGACTGATCGCGTAAATTTTGTGACATGGCAAACCGTTACCCCCCCCTCCCTCTTTTTTTTCTAGGAATTTCATTGTTGTCAATCAAACATGTAGCGACATGTTTGCAAAGGAGCGCGATGACGTTTCAAATGTTTTTCTAGGAAGAGCCCGCGAAAAGATAGCTCTTCGTAGAACGTCGACATACGTGTCGCGGCGTGTCAAGAGAAGCGCCGATACTCCGGCTGCTATAAACAAATTGGGGAGACTTATGATGGTTTTTTTCGTGGAAATCGGCGTACGTGTCGCGGCGAGTCAAGAGAAGCGCCGATACTCCGGCTGCTATAAACAAATTGGGGAGACCTATGATGATGCTCCGACAAGGGACAAAGAAATTGTCGATGATATATAATGGGTCATGCGGTGTGCAGGATCACTCTCTGCTTCTCCGCTCCTTCTGAGAGAGCGGAAAGAATTCTGGAAGCGTGCACATATTATCATTATAGAGGACACGCATACAATATATTACTACCTCTCTCGCGGCAAAAAGTAGCAGAGATAATTCCAAGAAGCGAGGATACTCATATATGGTTGTTCTATTCCCATCAATCTCCGGACATGGCGGAAATACAACGCTTTGTATACTGGCTTCGAGTTAAAGCAGCTATAGAGAAAAGAAAAAAAGAAAGTAAAAAAAATGTAAAATTGTTTTGATGAGACAGTACAAACAACAATTTAAAAGAATCAAGATTTTGCAATATGGAACACCTAGAGCGAGTGGAACGCGAGCTGCTGGAGCAGTGCAGCCAAGTCGCTACCTTGGTGGAGTGTTTCGCGTGGTTGCAACGATGTGAGGAGTGCATCGAACAACTCGAGGAACTTAGCCGTGTTAAGCGTCCTCGACTCACCGTTGCAAATAGACAATCTGCGGTGGCGAGGATCGCGCGACTCGCGGGTGCAAAAGTACAACTAGAAAGACGTTTCGTGCATGTTGGTGGTGAGTACGCGAGCACCAGTAGAGACAATGGATCTCTCGTTTGGCGAGAAATCGATATGGCATTTGAAAGCCGTATATTGACTGGTGCGGTGATCAATGTGGACTATATCGAGCCGCGACAATTTTTAGAAGACGCTGGTGGTGTAGTGCTCGAGCGAATGCGAGACATTCTACAAAGACACGATAGTGTGAAAGTGAACACCGCGTTCAATGGCGAATTTGTGACGGGCGATAAACGCGCGAACAAAAGTATAAACACTAAAAATAGTGAACTCTTTCGAGTGTCAAATGTGGACGAGTGGTACGAGCAGTACGTTATCGAACCCACGTTGGCGTCGCTCGAAGAATTCCAAGAACGCGACAGTGGATGGGCGCTGTCGCGAATTCTCAATTTGACTATAAACGTGAACAAATATAATCCAATGCACGCGGGATGTTACATCGAATTACCGCGAGAAATTATGTTAAAGCGAGCGGTGATCAATGTACGATCCAAGGACAATGCGTGTTTCGCGTGGTCGGTGATCGCGGCTCTGCATCCGGCTGAAAGGAATACAAATCGGGAATTGTCGTACCCGCATTATACGACAGTGTTAAATTTGCAAGACATTACGTTTCCGATGACGTTGAACCAAATTAAGAAGTTCGAACATCTCAGCGACATTTCAATCAACGTCTATGGTATCAAGGAAAAGGAGATTCTCCCGATATGGCTGACATCAAGGAAGATGGAGAAGCACGCAAATCTATTGTACGTGCAGGATCCGCGTGACGACAACGCGGGGCACTTTGCGTACATCAAAGTACATCAAAATACTTTTGCGACCGGTATGTATTTTAACAAATTTTATTATTTCTCTTATAAAATTGTTTATTAAAAAATCATATTTTCCGTTTGCAGATGTCTACATTACTTCAGTTCGTCTGAAAGATTGCAGTCACATACAACGGACTGCGAAAAGATGAACGATTGCGCCATCCGACTGCCGAGCGAGGACGACAAGTGGCTCGAATTCAAGAACCACACGAATAAGGAACGACTTCCATTCATCGTTTACGCGGACTTGGAGTGCGTACTACGGCGAACGGAACCGGCAGAGAGGAAGACACATCGTACACCTACCAGCAGCACGAGGTATTTAGCATCGGATACTACGTGCGATGCTCGTACGACGACGCGTTATCGGTATATCGATTTCGTCGCGGCGAAGATTGCGTTGCGTGGTTCGTTCGGCAACTCGAAGATTTGGCGCATCAAGTAAAAATTCTGTTATCCGCGAATGTCCCCATGAAAACGTTGTCGAGAGAGCAGTGGGAGGCATATCGTAGCGCGACGCGTTGTCACATTTGCGAGAAATCATTTGCGTCGGACGACACGCGGGTACGCGATCATTGCCATCTTACCGGTCGTTACCGTGGTCCCGCGCACTCAAATTGTAATCTAAATTATAAAGATTCATATTGCATTCCCATAGTATTTCACAATTTATCCGGTTATGACGCGCACTTTATCATCACGGAAATAGCTACGGCGTTCGAAGGCAGGATCGACGTGCTGCCGATAACAAAAGAAAAATATATTTCGTTTACAAAACACGTTCAAGATACCACCGAGAGATCAGATTCGCGAAATTGCGTACGCTTGCGGTTCATAGATTCGTACAAGTTTTTAAATACCAGCCTTGATAAATTGGCATCTTTTCTAACGAAAGAAAAATTAAAAATTTTACGTTCCGAATTTTCCACGGTCTCAAACGAAAATTTTGACTTGTTGACGCGCAAAGGTGTCTTTCCGTACGAATACGTGGATCGCGCGGACAAGCTGCAGGACACGCGCCTACCATCGCGTGAATCGTTCTATAGCTCGTTGACCGGTGACACGGTGTCGGAGAACGATTACGCGCACGCCGCGAACGTCTGGCAGCGGTTCTCCATCCGAACGCTCGGCGAATACAGCGATCTATATCTCAAGACCGATGTCTTGTTATTGGCCGACGTTTTCGAAAATTTCCGCGAAAGTTGCGTCGCGAGTTATGGACTCGATCCCGCGCATTACTACACATTGCCAGGTTTCACGTGGGACGCCATGTTGAAACATACGCGCGTAAAATTTGAGTTGCTCACCGACATCGATATGGTTATGTTTATCGAACGCGGTATACGCGGCGGTCTCAGTCAATGTTCCGGCAGATACGCGCAGGCCAATAACAAGTACATGCGTTCGTACGACCCGTCGAAACCGTCATCATACCTTATGTACTTTGACGTAAACAATCTGTACGGATGGGCGATGTGTCAACCGCTGCCCTATGCCGAATTTCGATGGATGGAAGACATTGAGAACTTTGACGCGAGCGCGATCGCTCCGGATTCGTCTACGGGTTATATTCTCGAGGTCGATCTCGAGTATCCGCATCATTTACACGATCGACACACTGACCTACCTTTCTGTCCGACGCGCGATAAACCACCCGGCACGCGGCAGGATAAACTTCTCGCGACGTTATACGATAAGAAGCGGTACGTCATCCATTATCGCAACCTGCAGCAATGTACGCGCCATGGTCTTCGTATCGCAAAGATACATCGCGTACTACAATTTGCTCAATCCGCCTGGCTCCGCGATTACATCGAACTCAATACACACTTTAGAACGTACGCGAAAAACGATTTTGAGAAAAATTTGTACAAATTAATGAACAACGCGGTATTCGGTAAAACAATGGAAAATGTGCGCAATCACGTCGACGTTAAACTTTTGACCAAATGGGACGGACGGTATGGCGCGGAGGCAATGATCGCGAAACCAAATTTCCACAGCCGCAGCGTCTTTGCGGAAAACTTAATCGCCGTCGAACTGCGTAAACTCGAGGTAAAATTCAACAAGCCGATTTACGTGGGTATGTGTATACTCGACATATCGAAAATCTGCTTGTACGAATTTCACCACGAATACATGTCACCGCTGTATCGCGAGAAATGTAAGATCATGTACACCGACACGGACAGTCTCGTATACCACATCGAGTGCGATGATGTGTACGAGGCGATGAAACGCGATATCGCTAGATTCGATACGAGCGATTATCCGACGGACAACGCGTACGGGATGCCTCTCGCGAATAAAAAAGTACCCGGTCTAATGAAGGATGAGAATAACGGTGCGATAATGACGGAATTCGTCGGACTCAGAGCGAAGATGTACGCGGTGAGGGTGGACGGCAGAAAAGACATTAAAAAGGTGAAAGGTGTAAAGAATAACGTCGTAACGCGAACAATAACGTTCGACGATTATACGCGGTGCTTGAACGAAGAGATCGAAATGACTCGTCGCCAGTCGTGTATAAGATCCAAGCTACACCAAGTATACACGGTGTCCGAGTCGAAAATCGCTCTGAGTCCGTACGACGACAAACGATACATCGTACCGGATTCGACGGAGACGTTACCGTGGGGACATTGGCGGATTCCGTTGTAATATATATATATATATATATATATATATATATATATATATATATATACATGTTTATACAATGTACATATATTTTTATATTTTTTATATAGTTTATATGTATGCATGTATGCACGTATGTATGTACGTACCTATGTATCATATCTATGTATGTATGAACGTATGTATTCTTGTAGTTTTATACGATACTGTTATATATGTAGTATAGATGTATGTATTTTTTGTAGTTTTTATATGTAGTTTTTACAATAAAATTTAGTTGTTCAAATTTATTTTATATATAATTTATAATAGCAACCAAGATCCTGCTTGCTGAGGAATTAGCTTTAATTCTCTCTTCGATTTATTTAATGTATACTCGGCTTAATACATATATTGTTTATAATACATGCAGATTTACATATGTTCTCGTAAGTTACATACATGTATAGTTTAAAAAATGTAATGGGAGAAAAAAATAATAAAAACTCTTTGTATACATGTATACAGTGTATATTTATTTTTTTAATACATTATAAAAATAAAAAAAATGAATTAAATCACACTGCTTTTGTTTATCCATGAGTTATGCGATCTATCGAATCCCAGCCACTTGACGTAAACCTTGTCTCCCTTCCTGCGTAGTACTTTCTCCACGAGATACACGTCCGGATGAGTCGCGCGATGCAATTCGTGCTCGTAGAACGCGCCCGCGACCGATTTTCCGCGATAGTCCTCGAGCAGATAAGTTACGGGATTAGTACGCTGCACTGTAACGATCTTAAACACCTCGGTGGTCCAATTTGGCGTGTAGCCTTTTTCGAAAATTGTCTTGTACTTGCTCACGCGTACCGATTCGCCTACTTTGAATTTTGCTGGACCTGCGATCTTTATCGCGCTGTATACCGTATCCAAGAGTCTTTTGGCGATCGCGGGAGTTACGTCAACGGGTCGCATGCCGATAGTGCGATGCTTGCGCGCGTTGTAATCTGACACGAGACGCGATAGCGCGTCGACCCACTTGTAAGTGCCGTTGAGCGTAAACATCTTCCACATGTCGTTCTTAAGCGTGCGATTGAATCGCTCGACGATCGATGCCTTCAACACCGTATACGTGGAATAATGATTAACGTTGTGTTTTTTCAAGAGTTTTTGCACATCGGCATTGTAAAATTCCTTTCCCATATCCGTTTGCAAGTTTCTCGGGCATCTTCCGCTCTCTCGAATTATCTTAGCGATAGCGTTAGCCGTCTCGCTTCCGACCTTGCTCTTGAGCGGTACGGCCCAGGCGTACTTGCTCAACGCATCGATGACGGTGAGTATGTAGTGATGACCTCTGTTGAAACTCGAGTACGGACGCATCTCGACGATGTCAGCCTGCCACAGATCGTCGTATCCCCGAATTATGACACGTCTTCGTGGAAAATTTCTCCTCGCCGGAGCGTGCAATTCCTCAACGAGTTGTCGCCTCTCGGAGCTAACATTTTTTTCACGTCCATCGGATCGCATGTTTCGACGATGTTTAATAGTAAAGATAAGATATACAATTTAAAATTGTTTTTTTCCTCACTGACGTTAATCGACTGGCTCGTTTCGTCGATACGCGATTAATTTATAATAATGCCGGCTTCGCGAAGTTCCTCGATGATCGACAGCATCTCGTTGTCGTGAGCGTTGTTACCAGCTCGGTGCGAAGCGTCGAGCAATCGGAGTCGATCCACCAGTTCGTTGGGATCGTCCCAATGCACGTAATCGATCTTGTTGTCGTTTAACTTCATGGCGGTTAATATATTGCTCACGCCTGCACCCTTTTTACGCCCGCTACTTCCATACGTAGATACGAGCGGAGCGATGATGTTAATATACTTGGATCCCCTATTGCCCTTGATGGGATTATGGGCGCTGTGACCACGTCTATGAGCATTTGTTGTTAATAGTATACTTTTATACGTTTGTTTGTCATCCTCGATAAAAACCGCGTCATCGGGAAGTCTCTTGAAGATCAATTCGTACAATCCTGGTGTACCATTGTATCTCACATTGTCTATGATTATGGAGTCATTTTTGTCAACGTCAAATTTCTTGTCACCAAGCATCGCACCATTGGTTTTATCGAAATAAACACCGTATACGCGATCAAATGTATCGTTTTTTCCATTATCATCGAGGAGAGGGCTTACGTACTTTTGCCCTAATGGTCCCAGCTGATTATGCAACGCCTCTCGACCTTGTTGCGTTTGCAGACTCTGTTTGATGGTTGTTTCGAATGACGGTTCACTGACGTCTTTTGTTTCGAAAACATCTTCCTTTTGCAGGAACAGCGGTGGTTCTTTCGATGGGTCTTTCGATGGTTGTATCGGTGTAGACTCGAACACGAGTGAATCTGACGCGGCTTTCAATTCTTTCGTTGTACGTCGTTTTTTAGACTGCGGCGTTAATTTCAACCATCCAACATCCGTCCAATATGAATCCTTGTCAGTAGTAGTAGTAATATCGTTATCGTTGTCGTCATCGCTGTCTTCACGTTTTTTCTTAATACCGAGATCCTTTGCTTCTTTTTTAATCGATTGAGATTCCTCGGTTTTTTCAACAATCTGTTTTAGAGGTTCGACGATGGGCTTGAAGCGTTTCTCCAACGCTGTATCTTCAGCTATTTTACCAATTTTTAAAGCGCGATATTTTTTGCGAATCGAATCGCTCGTTTTCGCAATCTGTTTCGCTATTTTCTCGCGATCTTTGGTGTTATCCATGTTGCCTGCTTGACGTATCGACATCGATTAACCACGTTACGGTACCGCGAACGTATTAAATTCCTTTCTGTATCGCCCATTGATAAGCGGACTGTCCTTATCTATCACTAGAAATCCATACTCGCGCTGCCAACAATCGCGGCATAACGCACAGAATTCATCGTATGACATGTCGGTATTCACGTGATCGTTGTAAACATGTTTCAAGTTGGTACCATCCTGTTTGAACAGAATCAGCAGGTTCGCATTGTCGCGTATCAAATGTTTAGGTATCCTCGCGTACGTCTGACAGAGATAGAAGCAATCGACGTTCGAGTGGCGGCCCATCGAAAAGTATTCTCTCACAGCATCTTGCTTATCGCACGCAACGTCGTCGAAGACGAAGATCGAATTGGGACGTGCCTCGCTCGGTGGAATGACGTCACTGTTGTTGGAGAACGTAAAGTAGCCGATTTCTTCTATCGATGTTAGTAAATTTTCCAAGTATCGATATTTCGGTTGTTGCAGCGATTTCGAGTATACGTACACGTTCTCGAAACGTACACCGTGCGGACTCTCGAGCAAGCTTATGAGAACGTTGGTTTTACCACAATTCGACGGCCCGCAAATGATGGCGCGTATAGTACTCGGTAACATTTCACCGTGCTTGCGCTCCGTCGCGATGTCTCCCATCATTCGCGCTCTCTCGTCACAGTTCGCGACGCGTATCGTCAGCGGCTGCCGTACAAATTTCATGTTCGCACTGCGTTATCTAGGCTTCGATCGAACGCCTATTTATAGGCGCGCGAAACCACGAATCGCTCAGTAGCAAAAATGTATCTCGCGCTGTCGCATCCCTCCGATATTCGGGATTTGAGCGCTGAGCAGTTGCAATATATACCGAAGGTCGTACTGTTACGCGTGTGCGGTAATTATATCGATCACGTGTGGGACAAGCTTCCGGAGTATATAAAGGCGGATTTGGAGGTTCAAACCTATCGTCGCTGCGTCGAGCATTATAATCAATCGTGGGATCGAGATCATATAGACGGTCCTGCACCGAGGATAAAGGATTGATGCCAGCAACAGCGTCAAACGAAGGCTACATTGGAGGTCTGCTCAATCGAGCGATAAACGCGCTTCCTTTCGAACTACATATCCCCGGCTATCAGTTTTGCGGTCCGGGTACTCGGCTGAAAAAGCGATTAGCCAGAGGTGAAACGGGCATAAATCCACTGGACGCGGCGTGCCGTGAACACGACATTGCGTATTCTCAGAGCAACGATCTCACCGACAGACACGCGGCGGACAAGGTACTCGCCGATAAAGCCTTAGGACGCGTCATCGCGAGAGATTCGGCTCTGAGCGAGAAAGCTGCAGCTGCAGCCGTTTGGGCAGCGATGAAAGCCAAGACCAAGATCGGCATGGGTATGAAGGCGAAGAAAAAAACCGGCAAAAAAAAGAAACGCATACTTCCAACGGCGAAACGAGGTGGTGTGTTACCGATTTTGCCAATTTTGGGCGCTCTCGGATCCTTAATCGGCGGAGCGGCCAGCGTGGCGAAAGCGATAAACGACAGGAAAGTCGCGCAACGTCCACTGCAACGTCGCGCGATGGAAACGCGCGGACAGGGACTGTATCTCGCTCCGTACAAATACGGACGAGGACTGTATCTCGCCCCGTACAAAGGCGGACGAGGTGTAACAGCGAAAAAAAGAAAAAAAAAACGCCAAAGAGACGATAAAAATACCTACGGGTGTAACCACCAACGTACAATTGGACCAGCTGGCGAAGCGTATGCGCGTACCGTACTTTAGAGGTGTTTTCATGCGTGACGCATTACCGATTAGCGGCGCGCGTCGAAATGAAAATGGTATCGTAAATCTGGACGACACGACGGGCCCCGGTACTCATTGGGTAGCGTACGCAAAGAGAAACAATCGCGTTGTGTACTTTGACAGTTTTGGTAATCTTCGACCGCCCAAGGAACTGATACGATATTTCGGAGACGATGCTACGATAGAGTACAATCGAACGTCCTATCAGACGTACGATCAGAGCGTCTGCGGACAGCTGTGCTTGTGGTTTCTTCTCCAAAACGGTCGACGCGCGTGAATTTATAAAGTCCGACAAAATGTCGCGGCGTCTCAGTATTCGTCGAACGCTTTTTCCATCATGTCGCTGACGCTTACGCTGAGCGGGAAGAGCAGCGTTCTCGCGACAAATTACTCTCCAGCCATAGATTTGAGCGACGATGACTACGAGCTTGGTCTAACAATTTTGGAGACTTATCACACGATACCGAATGTAAACGCTTCGAACAATACATTTTATTTTGGCAAAGACGATGCAGAAATTACGATTCCCGAGGGGTCGTATGAACTGCATGCCATAAATGAATTTTTGAAACGTGAGATTTTACGGAAACGTCCGCGACGCGACGCGCCCGAGGGTAACGCTGGTGACACCGCGCGCGGCGATGACGAGATTGGAGAATACCCGATAGTGCTCCGCGCAAATTACAACACGATGAGGTGTGAGATTAAATGCGCCTACAGAATAAACTTTAACAAGCCTCGTAACATTGGATCGCTGCTGGGTTTCTCGAGGCGTATACTGCAACCGCGAAGGTGGCACGAATCGGACGTGTCGATCAACATAATGAACGTAAACATTATCCGTGTAGAGTGCAACGTGACCGCGGGCGCATACAGCAACGACAAAAGTGTGCACACGATACACGAATTTTCGCCGAGCGTGCCGCCAGGATATAAGATATCGGAAAGGCCGATGCAGATCATTTACCTGCCAGTCATCGTACGGAGCATTACGGAGCTAACGATACGCATTGTTGACCAGAACGGACGATTGCTCGATTTCAGAGGAGAAGAGATCACCGTCAGATTGCACGTACGACGGCGACAGCGATAACGCGAGCGTGACATTTGAGATGCTCGTGTTGAACGAAGCGAAGCATACGCAGAGAGATAACGCATCTTTTACAAAGAAAACATCGATCGACAATATTCGCTCATCCGGCTGCGTCAAGAAGAGGAAGAAACTTAACGCGTCGAACGTTAAATTTTTACAAGCTTTAGGATTCGCGGTGCGCAACTTGTGAAATGACTGATATCCTAAACATCGAAGACGAGCCAATCTTCGACGATCGCATCGTCAAGATTGAGACTCATGCGTACAACCCGTTCGCCAATACGACGTTCGGGTACAGCGATGAGATAAGAATACCTATACAGCAACAGGATCTGTACACATTGCCGTACGAAAGCTTTCTATATATCGAGGGAAAACTAACGAAGAACAGAGTTGTCGAGGGATCTGATGTGGTGCTGGGAAATAATTTTGTCGCGTTCCTGTTCGATGAGATTCGATACGAGCTTGATGGTGTGGAGATTGATCGTAACAGAAACGTGGGCGTAACCAGCACGCTCAAACATTACGTAACGACATCATCCGACAGAAGCGTGATTCTGAGGAATGCCGGTTGGGATGCGCATACCAGCGCGGATGGATATTTTAACTTTTGCGTACCTCTCTACGCACTGTTGGGATTTTGCGAGGATTACAGACGCGTGATAATCAACGCTCGTCACGAGTTGATCTTGATACGATCTCGTAACGACAACAATTGCCTGACGGGAAATTCGGCGTTGGATCCCGTGATCGACTTATTCAAGATACAATGGCGAATGCCGCACGTGTTATTGAGCGAGATAAAAAAACTATCGATGCTGCGCACTTTGGAGAGCGGACGATACTTGAGCATGGCTTTTCGCTCGTGGGATCTGTACGAGTTTCCGCTGTTACAGCGTACAACCAAGCATTCGTGGGCCATCAAGACCGCTACTCAGCTCGAGAAACCGCGATACGTCATCTTTGCTCTGCAAACAGGTCGCAAAAATGTCATGGCTGAGGACACGAGCCGATTCGACGACTGCAATTTAACCAACGTGAAACTCTATCTGAACTCGGAATGTTATCCGTACGACGATATGCATCTTGATTTCGACAAAAACAGATGGTCCGTGTTGTATGAAACGTACGCGCGTTTCTGCAAGGGTTACTACGGATACGAGTATCTCGAGCCGAGTCTCACCGTCACGTCTTTTCTACATAACGGTCCATTCGTAATCATCGATTGTTCTCGACAAAACGAATCGGTCAAGAGCGCAACCGTGGACGTGAGATTGGAATTTGAGACTAAGGAGAACGTACCGATGAATACCACCGCGTACTGTCTCATTATACACGATCGCGTGGTTCACTACAATCCGTTGACCAATGTTGTACGCAAGATCACCTAAGAGCATCGCTGGCACATGAGAGAGAGACAATAAAATCTACGATACATCGAAATCGACCGCAGTCTCGAAAAATTGCTCGTCATGGTCGTGCCAACGTTCGTAGATCTGCAAGGTTTTCTCGTTGGAGGACAGTTTGTTGTAAAGGAGTTTGCCGCTCTCAGAAAACGGACCGTTCTCTCTCACTATATTTTCGCAAGCCCTATACCATGGCATTTCCTCGCAAGTGCCGACAAGTCTCGCGCACGTTGGGTGATACGTCATCACCATAGACTACGATGGGACGACGGAACGATTCCATACAGCAAAGCTAAGAGTTTGATTACAAAGGCTGTGCATGGAACGGAAGAAGACGACGCCGACGACGACGACGACGACGACGATGACAGCGATGCTGTCGTATATGTCAAGGGACACGAAAAACGACAATGGCTGTGGAATTTGCTTCTGGACGATGAGCGCGTGTACATCGAGACTCTGGATGCTGATTACGAAAACGTAGATTCTCTAAACAATCTGGACGCTGATAATACTATGCGATGCGGATATCACTATACTAATTGCGCATTACAAAATGTATTCAAATTATTTAATTGGTGGTCAGATAACCATAAATGAAATAAATATGATATACGAATTATGTTTTTTATTTCTTTTCCATGCGTTGATATACGAATTATGTTTTTTATTTCTTTTCCATGCGTTGATAATTCTCGATAAAACGATCGATGTACCGCTTCTTATCATATAACGCCGAGAAGTTTATCTTGCCGGGATGACTCGCGCGCGCGCCGAGCAGGAATGTAGGTCAGTGTGTCGGTCATGAAAGAAATTGAATCACGATTTAAAAAAGTGAAAAATTTTTTTACTATTTATTGAATGCAAAAAAGAATAACTTATACACTTTTATTTATTGTATATACTATATTTATTGTTTATACTATATTTATTGTATATATTGTATTGTATTGTGTGTATATATATATATATATATATATATATATATATATATATATTTGTGGATATTTGACACTGTTCACCACACTTCTTCATCCTCTTCATATGGACGTAAACCGAAGAGTCTCTGCAGATCGAATACGTCCTCGCGAGTAATTTCATTCCACAAAAAGGATAAATATTCCCTGTGTTGGCGACGCTGGTATCGTATCCATCGCCGATGGTTAATATTCATAAACCCATTTATTTTAATATCATATATGCATAAGTACTGCAAAAAATAATAAAAAATCTCAATTTCACACAATTCATTACATATCAAATAAAGGAAAAAAGGAGAAAAAGTTACGTACTCCATTCGGGTGGCGTATTTGAATTTGTATAACATTCCGCACTTGCACAGTTTCCACGACTGCGATACCGTCGAGATATAATGTCTGTCAAATTACAAAAATATTGAATTTAATATTTTTTACAATATTGAGTTTAATAATATTTTTAAACATTAGAAAGATACATGTGAATACATATACTTACTGCTTCAGTTGGATACGTAATTCTTAACAAATCTCTAATATACGCTAAATAATCGAATTCCTGTGATGTCCTTTCACTTGCCATTTTCTTCTCAGTTAGACACTACGCGATACTTTTTGCGTTTTGTTGTATGCACGCTTTTCTCTCTCTCACATTAGATTTCCACCTACTGTGATCCTGCACACCGCATGACCCATTATATATCATCGACAATTTCTTTATCCCTTGTCGGAGCATCATCATAGGTCTCCCCAATTTGTTTATAGCAGCCGGAGTATCGGCGCTTCTCTTGACACGCCGCGACACGTATGTCGACGTTCTACGAAGAGCTATCTTTTCGCGGGCTCTTCCTAGAAAAACATTTGAAACGTCATCGCGCTCGTCGAATGTTTCATCTGGACGAATGTATCGATGTGATGTTCGATCGACTCGTCAGATTCGTCGATACGATCGATACCAAGTATACGCGATTCTCCAACATCGCGTCTGTTGTAACAGATCCCGAGGAAGTGCCGAACGCGATACGCGATTGCGATATCTTCGATAGACGTCAACTCGTCGATTGCGAGCTGTTAGCTTTAGTTTTTTAGTGTATAAGAAACAAAACATGTGAATAAAACAATTTCACACTTAAAAATGTATTCAATTTGTTTACAAAATATAAACATATATAATATGCAAAAAAACATGTATTTCTTTCATTTCTTTCTTCCCCACCATAAAATAATTAGAACAATAACATTCGCCATAAGAGAGACAAAGAGAGCCGCAACGGAAGAGATAATACGAGAGAGATATATTTATTTTTTACTCGGCGGCGGCGGCGGCGGCGGCGGCGGCGGCGGCGGCGGCTCCCCCACTGAATCATATCCACGCGCAATTTTTTATATCATCTTCGCCGCCCATTTTGTTTATATCGCCTTGCTATCTTATCCTATTTGTTTATCTCACCTCGTCTTTCTTCACTACCCCCCTCCCCGTGTCCTTCGAATCGCAATTTTCTATCTGTTTATCTTTATCTTCTTGTTTATCTATTTGTTTATCTCTTTGTTTATCTTTTTGTTTATATCATCTTCACCGAATCCTACTATCTCCCCCTCGCGGCTCAGTTCAAAGGACTGCCGCCCCTGACTTCCCCCTCCCCTCTTCCCCGCGCCTTCCGTTCCCCCGCACACCCGCACCCCCTCAACGCTTCTGAGTTAGAACCGGCCTTATATTCCTACTCATGATATATAATATTATTATATATATACATAATATATATTATATTATAATATTAAATATTATGATATTAAAATATGTTATCTAAACTAAGACTTAGTTGCGCCAATGAAATTTTGGCTTTAATCGAGACGTGAAAATTTTAAATTTATTGTACCTAAGCACTTAAAGTACTTTAATTTGTTTATTTTATTAAGATTAGTATAAAGCATTTTAGGTTACACTTTTGCTTTGCTACATTAATTTAAAGTTTTACGTCTCGATTAAAGTCAAAATTTCGTTGGCGCAACTAAATCTTAGTTTAGATAAAATATTTTAATATCATAATATTTAATATTATGATATAATATTTTATATATATATATATATATATATATATGTGTGTGTGTGTGTGTGTGTGTGTGTGTGTGTGTGTGTGTGTGTGTGTGTGTGTGTGTGTGTGTAATAATATTATATATCATATTGTGCAAAAATTGCTTTTTTTTTAATATCTTCTCGGATGAAGAGAACGATTAAAGTGGCTTTATGTCGCTTCATGATCATGAATTTGACTGGAACGATGTGAAAGTATTAGACTGTGGAGGTAATTTGCAAAAACGGCTGATCTCAGAAATGCTTTTTATTAAGAGACAGAATAATTGTTTGAAACAGTCTGATACTGAATTCTTGCACCACGCATACGTTTCTGTCTTGAGCAAGCTGTAATCTCGGCTTTGTTTTGATGACAAGTTGTTGACTTGTAGAGTCACTGCGTTCAGTCATTGCCTGGAGCTCAAGGCGTGCGGACGCGCTGTTGATGTGCTGCTCGGTGCTAACCGCCACGTTGCACTCCTGCGCGTCACCGACGAGATACTATTAAAGACCGACAACCGTGGGTAAATTTTCGTCACCACTAAAGGGGCCCCAAGGGGCCCGGAGATAATTGAAGAATATTGATATTACCGACAGTTTTGACTGTTCCGTAGATAAATTAATGAAGATATAACTGTAATAAAATGGATATGAGAGATAAAACAGGAATTATCATATGAGTTAAATTAGAAAATATTTTACCTATAAGAAAATATTTTATATTTTTTTAAATATTTAAATTTGTTTATTTAATTAACAATTATATAAAAATGTATACAATGACATATATTAAATAAAATTATATATGTATTATATATGTATAATGATTATAAAAGTAATAAATTGTTATTTTGATGTCAAAAATATGTGACATTTATAAAAAAAAAAGATTCTATTCTTTCTCCTTGCTGCACTTGTACTCCTTTTATATACTCTGTCAATATATTACAATATATTACTTTGTCACTCTGTTGCTATATTTTTTTCTACTTTATTTTGCCACAATTACAATAATGTTAATGATTAATAATGTAATTAATGATTTTATGACTTTTTAATTATTTTTTTATCTATTATTTTTTGTAGATAAATGAAATTATATAAGAGGAAAAATATACGTATAAATATATTTTATATACAATTATATGTATATATATATATGTATATATGTTCTCATTTATATATAAACAATTAATTTTTTGCTGGAAAAGTAATAAGTTAAAACATTAAATTATTATTTTTCTAAAGCTTAATGGAAACAGTATTAATTAATTATTACTTTTTATTAGTTGGCCGGATCAATGATCTTGCCTTATAACTTAACAAATACTTAACAAAAAGTAACTTTATTATAGTGTTTTGCTCTCGAGATAAGCTACAAGAATATGTAATAGAAAAATAGGGATTTTCACTTAAAAAAACCTTGATCTGATTTTGACAAGATCACTCAAAGTCAAGTCCACATTTCCATCATGTGTCCCCCTTCAAATCATGCAACTTTCATTCGAAAAAGTTTTCGAATGAATAAAATCATCGATTCGCGAGATAATCGATCATATTTAAAATGAAACACTCTGTATATATATATATATATATATTTGTTTCAAAAAAATATATATACAAAAAACAATAAAAATATATATAATATATATAATATATATAATATATAATATATAATGTATAATATATGATATATAATATATAATATATAATATATATTATATATCATATATTATACATTATATATTATATATTATATATATTATATATATTATATATATTTTTATTGTTTTTTGTATATATTGTATATATATTTTTTTGAAACAAATATATATATATATATATACAGAGTGTTTCATTTTAAATATGATCGATTATCTCGCGAATCGATGATTTTATTCATTCGAAAACTTTTTCGAATGAAAGTTGCATGATTTGAAGGGGGACACATGATGGAAATGTGGACTTGACTTTGAGTGATCTTGTATAAATATGAATTAATTACTTATGTAATTGATAGCCTGTGATATGCTTAATTAAATCAAAGTATTTTTTTATTAATTATATAACAACAACATTTCTTTGTGTAGACATCGCGCAGACGTAACCGCCGAATGGATATATCTATATCGCGCTTGTCACTTGTCTACGATTTCTTCGTAACGGCGACGTGAGCAACGAATAGTCTATTGGAAATAATAGTATTTCGATAACATTGTGAGTCCATTAGAATTAACAGTGTTTCGGTAATATTGTGTTGAACAACTATTACAAGTGTATTGAAATGTTCCGTGTAGTGTTACGTAGTGCAGTGAGCATTGAGAACTACGTCTGAAAGCAAGTAAATTTTTAACATTTTCATAATCTTAAGACATGCAAAATGTTGAGTATTTGTAAAGGCAAGAAAACTCATAGTAGTACCTGCATTTATAAAAATTGCGGTATTAATAGTAGACACAATACATTAAATGTTCGATTCTATCGTCTGCCTATTGAAGATAGAGAACGATTAATAACATGGTTAATAAATAACGGTTGTGATTTAGCGGAAGAATCCGATGCAAAATTGCGAAAGTTAAGAATATGTAGTAGGCATTTTCCAATAAATATGATATATCCAAAGGGAAAATTAAAAAAGAATGCAGAATCACTTCTATATCCTGTCGATTTCGATGATGAGGAATTTATTACTGAGAACGTCACGAACATTATGAGCAAATACGCATTTTGAAAGAAAAAGTAGTCAAGCAAAATGCAAAAATACAAAAATTAAGAAAACTTCTTAATGTATCGAGATTGAAAGTTAAAACAAAACATAAGATAATAACTCGTTTACGAAAAAAAATAATCACGGGTGATTTACCAGACACGAGTATTTTAAACGCCTTGTTTCGACGAGTTCAAGGTTTTGTATTAATATTTTTAATAATGCAACTTTTTCACAAGAAAAAAGAAGCTTATAATGACGAAGAAAAACAATTAGCTCAAAAAATGCATTATACTTCGCCAAGTTTATATAGAAAAATGCGCGAAGAATTCGATTTTATATTACCTTCAGAAAGTACAATTAAAACATGGTTTAGTGTAATAGATTTATAGCCTGGAATTTGTAGTACTATGTTTCATTGTTTAAAAGCAAAAGTAAATTGCATGGATAGTAGCGAACAATTGTGTTTTACTTTTTGATGAAATGAAAATAAAAAAAAGTTTTGATTTTAACGAGAAACGGCAAAAAATAGAAGGTTTTGAAGATTTGGGATCACTAGGATATAGCGCGGCAGTCGCGACAAGTGCTTTAATTTTTATGGTTCGAGGTTTATTACATAATTGGAAGCAACCAGCATATTTTATAACTAGTGGCACTTTAAATAATGTTCTTTTATCATCTGCATTAGACAAAGTTATAGAAGCAGTATTAGATTCAGGATTAAAATTGCGTGCTATTGTTTGTGATCAAGGTACTAATAATCAAAGTGCTATAAAATATAAAATTTCTATACATCGTCCTTATTTTATGCATGGACAAGAAAAAATATATGCAATTTTTGATATACCACATATTTATAAATCTATAAGAAATCAACTCTTGAAATATAATGTTATGTACGATGACAATAAAGTAGCATCATGGAACGATGTACGATTATTATGGCAATTGGAAAATGGCAAAGCGACAAGAGCGGCTTGCAAATTATCAGAAAAACATGTAAATCCTAATCATTTTGACAGAATGAAATGCCGTTTAGCTTTACAAGTTTTTAGCCGCAGAGTTTCAGCTGCATTATTAACTGCAGAAATAACAGGAGGAATTGATACTGAAACTGTTATGCATACTGCTGAATTTTTTATTCTTAATAACAGTTTCGATTTTTTAAACAGTCGCAATTGTAATGATCCAAATCCAAATGCTTGTGCTCTATCAGAAATTCGACTTTATGTGGAAAATTATCTAAAACAATTATTAAATGATTGTTCTAAGTGGCGCACTATTACAGATAAAGGTCTCAAAATACCGCCATGTTTTGAAGGATTACAAATTAGTGTTACGTCTATTTTACAATTGTGGGACGATTTAAAACGCGAAGAAATTAAATTTTTCATGACTTCTAGAGTTAATCAAGATCCGTTGGAAAATCTTTTTTCCATGATACGTACATATGGCGGAACATACAATCAAAATCCGAGTGCAAAAGCCTTTCGATTATTGTTACAAAAAACATAGTATTAAATTTGTGTAAGTCTACACAATCTTCAAATTGCTTAAATGATGAAGATGAAATTTTATTTCCAAATATGAATACATCTACATCTCTTCATCGAGTAACATTCGATACAACAATTAATGCATCTAACGATTATGAAAATGATGATGAACAAAATGTACCGATAAATGTTAAAAAAATTGTTATTGACGCATCATATACAAATAATGAAACTCTAGAAGCGTCTGCTATTGAATATTTTGCAGGATTTGTTGCTAAAAAATGTGTTGCAAAATCAAATTGTGATCAATGTCATATTTCATTTATTAATACAAATTTATTAATACAAATACGAACTGACAGATGCAAGACAAATATTAATATATTTTCGAGCATATGAGACCAGTAATGACGAGGAATTAGGACATCTATGTGTACCTACAGAAAAATTTTCATTTGTATTTCGATTAATGAATGCAATATTTGATGCAGGTTATCCTAATATGAGAGGAAATTATAACATATTAGATACTCTATTTCCATTCATGATACAAGCTGTACACACAAAGTATCCAAATTGGTTTCAGCATGAAACTTGTAGCATTCATCGAAAAAATTTGGCATATTATATGATGAAAATTAAGATACATAAAGATTTACTTTGGTTAGGAGAACGATTAAGACTTTCAAAAAGTCATTATAAGCCTACACAGAAATTTAAAAATATACAAAGCATTTAAAAATTTTTTAACATTTAGATACTTATACTCGCGGCAGTACATGCGGAACGAGTACACACAGAAGGATTGCGACTCTTTCAGCGGTACAATCTAAACATTTCTTTACATTTACTCGCGGCACTTTGTGCCAATCGAAGATAAGAAGATCGCGGCTTTTTGAGCGGAACGATCTACAAAAATTCTAAATATTACTCGCGGCATTTTATGCGGATCGAGTAAGAAGATCGCGGCTCTTTAAGCGGAACGATCTGCGAAAAAATTACATTTCGATTGTAAAGCATGCTTCTACTTATCTATTTAGGTAATTTTTGATTCAGGTTGTAAATCTTGCTAAATTTCTTGTATTATTTTGAAATGTGATAAATCTAGAAGTTTTTCATAATGTTTTTATTGTGAATGTAAGAATTAAAAAAATAAATGTAATGCATCCTTAACAGAATCAATGTACTAATAGATTTAAGTTTTTATATATTTTTAAATAAAAATCCTGCTATTTTTTTCCTCAGGATAATTTAATTTTTATAAAATAATGATAATTTTTAAAAATTTAAGAGTTTCTCATTCAAGTATTCAAAGTTCAATGTATATTTTCGCTTATACTAAATAAAAAAAAACATAATACATCAAATTGATTATTTTGTATGTTGTGCAATAATCTCGTCTACATTGTAATTATTATTAACTAAAACATAATAAATTAATTTTAATTTATTTCAAATTTTTAAGAAAATAACAAAATATATATTGTGCAAATATATATTATGCAATTGATTAAGAAAATAATTTTATATGTATTCTTATTTATTATATTGTTTACAATTTTTATACATAAAGTTATATATTACTTATTGTAATAAATATTATATGTAAAATATAATAATCATATAAAAGGATTTTCGTAATATCAATTTCGTATTATCAATTCTGCAATTCATTCATATTATTAATACTATTTATTTTTTTTTCAATGGATACGCTATATGTCAACAATAGCGAGCGGTAACCGAGAACGTAGGAGACGCCGAACATCGTACAGCGCAGCGAGAGAGTACGATAGTATCTCTATCCTTTTCTCGCAGCACGTCAAGTGCGAGAGAGTATGATAATATCTCTATTCTCCTTGCGCAGCGCTTCGAGTGAGATAATAGGATAGTAGTCCTATTTTTTTCTACCGTCCGAGGGTAGTCGAAACTGACACTATGCAACGGATAAACTCACGGTTCAATGTATGCACCCATGACACACACATTGAAGCATAAGCCCATGTTCGTGTACACGCACCGGCAGGAATGGTGTCCTGCGCTCGGCGCGCGGCCGCTACACATACACGCGTACGTCCGTGCTTCGTGGAGCGCGAAGGAGACGCGGAGCGAAGGGAAAAAATAGTGGAGGCAATTCGATGTCTCTATACATCGCGTTTTTCTTTCTTCCATCTCGTTCTGATTAATTATTGATTATTTAATGATTATTTATAATTCGCGACATTTTTTTATTATTTTTAATATATAATAAAAAAATTTCGTCAATTCATTATTCTTTTAAATAATTTTTAATATCGGTTGCTTCAGATAGATGTAAGACATTCAATATCAAAACCCGCAATGATAGTTATAATTTTACACATAACTTTTTTTTAAAATATATAATAAAAGAATTATTACGCGATAATTAAACAATTAATCATATTAAAACAATCAATTAAATAAATAAATAATCATTAAATAATCAATAATTAATCAGAACGAGATGGAAGAAAGAAAAACGCGACGTATAGAGACACCGCGGTCTCTCACTCGCACTAGCGTCGAGTGTGAGACAGCGAAGGAACACCGAAATCGGTATCACGTCGGATTATGCTTTCTCTTTCGATCATGCGTCTTGTGTTAAGGATGCAACATCGAATTGTCTCTACTCTTTTTTCCCTTCGCTCCGCGTCTCCTCGCGCTCCGCGGAGACACGGACGTGCGCGCTTCGTATGTATGTGTAGCAGCCACGCGCCGAGCTCAAGACACCACCCATTCCTGCCGGTGCGTGTACACGGATATAGGCTCACGGTTCAGTGTATGCTGACACACACATTGAAGCATGAGCCCATGTTCGTGTACGGCGTAACGCTGCGTAAACACGATGGCCCGCCAGGCTAGCCGAGTCAGGCTTCGAGTGGTAGAAAAGAATATATGATCTGTTCTGTTTTTTTCTCTCGAACTTATAGCAAAATTAGCAATATGATGTTGGATCTTAAGTTGCCGAATTGATGACGTGCAGCATTATTATCAATCTATTTTCAAAACTTTTACATATTTCTATAAAATTATTATAATATATATTTTGTACAAATATGTAAATATAAAAATCCGCTGAATGTTTATTTTTAATTAATTATTTAATTTAAAGTAATTACCCAAATAGCAAGATGACATTATGATGATGATTTAAGGTCATTTTTCGTCATTCTACGTCAGTATACCAAATAATGATGTAAAATAAACATAACATTTGTCACGAAATATTATTGTCAAATATATCTTCATTATTTTTAAGTCATTTTTAATGAATAAATAAAATAACATTATTATTTACTATCTTTCTTAATTAATTATAATATATAAATAAGAAAAATATTTCCGATATTTAATATATAATTATTAACAAATTCATAAACAAATAAATAAAATATATACAACAATTTATAAACAATTTTTATAAAGCATTTTATAAATAACAATTATATACAACAATTATGTCACGTGCTGATTGTCCGTTTTCGGGTCAATACATTTAAGTTTACCCTGGGATTGGACCGGTTTGTGAATTAATCGATCCCGAATAGAAAACGAATTTTATAAATTTTATATCGCGGATCTTTTATTAATTTGATTATAATTCGGATATTTTATTTAACTTTTAAAAACTTTGTTTATTTATTTTAATTTTAAGTTGGTTTGCAATTCTTTTAATTTTAGGAACAAAGGAAAAGGATTTTAATTTAGTTTGTTTTAATTTAAAAATTACCTTTATTGAGTTGTCTTTAAAATCTATTTAAAATTTCTCCTAAGAGAATTATTACAGAAATTGATTATAAATTTAAGAATTCAACCCTAAGGTTGATCACGCACGACTTAAGACGAAACGAACTGATCGGACCAATGTTACGATCTATTAATCTGACTATCTTACTGCCTGTTTATCTGATAATAATTACTCCTTGTACTAACTGATAACCGCGACCTAAAAATCGAGAACGAACAATAAATCAATCCGCTGCTGCTTTTCCGCACGCATATTTATAGGTAGAAATGGTCAGAACCCCCGCGCAAGCTTCTCACCACTTCTTTCTTTCATTAATTAAGAGGGGGAAAGTTCTTTCCCAAAGTGTCATCCGAATCCTCGTTGCCAACAGGCATAGCATGGTACCAACAAGAATTCAATCGATAAATCAATAAATCAATATATTATCTTACAATACGCATTCTTTCATTTAAAGCTTTTAAAATTTAGATAGCCGTGACAATTATATACAACAATTTATAAACAATTTTATAAAAACAATGATTCTTATTAAAAATAATATAAATTCACGGCTCTATATATATACTTAAATTATTTATACAATAAAATATATATACAAAAATTATATATACAATCGAGATTTTAAAATTTAAATTATTTATACAACATAGTAACATTCATTAACCAGATCTATTATATTTTATGTCAAGATCCCAAATTCACTTATATCATCATTTCAGTAGCAGGTTTCATCCAATATGCAAGTTAAACAGCATCGAGCAGGGTCCCAAGTAAGGATCGTGGGCCATTTTAGAAAGATGCGGCGATAGAAGATAAAAGATGTTTTTAGCACTTTCACTTTTTTTTATTTTTTCATTTTTTTTTTTACTTATTTTTTGTGAAAAATCACGTATTATAGATTTTTAATACTAGCAGTCAATATCGGAATGTAATCGTTATTTTGTCGTTATAAGTATCATATTATCGGTCTGTCACTTATAGACGTCATTATGTGTTCCTTTTTGACGTCTTTTATGACCTGAATTTGATGATATTATCAATATATTAATGGCTTAAAATAGACATTATATTGATGACATCTTGCTATCTGGGTATTTAGTTAATTTAATTAATATTATTTAATTGTTTAGTTAATTTAAAAAATGTCCCTTATATTAAAACAAATTATTTCTAATATTTTTAATAATATTTAGATATTAACTAAAATTATAGTTTTTAATATAGTTTTTTTATTTTTCTTTTTAGAACAAATATCAACAAATACTTTTTCAAACAATAGTTTTAACAAATAAATTAATTATATTTTAATAACTAAGTGATTCAGAGTTAATATACAATATTATTATAGTAAATATTTTAATCTTACCGACAAGAGAACAAAAAAAAGTGTGTGTAAAGCTGGCGTCTCATTTTGTGGAAAAAATCGTACAAATTATTAAGAGTTCTGGCTTCCTTTTTAAGTTTTACAGGTGTCACGTATATTATAGATTTTCCTGATAGGTAAACAAATAATTTTTGCATTAAAGCGAAAAAATCGGTTTGGACAAAGTGGACGCCAAGTTCACGCTGCGGCTCATTTTCCTAAACGAGTTCCGATGCTTGCAAACGTAAGATTTTGAAAAATTATAGTTTATAAGAAATATTATAGTTTCTAAAGAGTTCTCATATAAAAACAAAAAAAATTTTAAATAAGTTGAAGTTAATTATCAGTGCAATAAACAAACTGAGTTGAAACGCAAGCTAATAATTCAGAGTTTTGATTTAACAAATATACTTTTCGTATAGTCCTGAACATATTCATTATAACATGTCAAAACGTTTTCTAAAGAGTTCTAGGCATTGGCGATAATATAAAAAAATGTACGATTTTTAAATAAATAGATACAGTCCAAATGAGTATAATATGAGACGCTGTTTAAATGTCAGCACATCTGATAGTCCAATATACTTTTCATATATTTCTAAATGTATTCTAATGCTTTGGTAAGAATTCTAATCACAAAGAATATTTCGACCAGCGTCTTATACTTTTCCGTTTGTCTCTTTGTTAATTTTATTTTAATTTATTAATTATACGTTCTTAAAGTGTATTGTTTTTAAGTATTTATGTTTTTTTCTTATTTAATATAATTTTGACATTTATAAATATAATATATAATTTATATAGTTATTTTTTTTAATCTATTTTAATTAGATCTTAAATCTATTTTTATTTTCTTGAAAACTATTATTACGTTATTAATTTTTACATTATTTGCTATGCCGTACAAATTCCTTAACACTAATAACATTTTGGGATAAGAAAAGCGAAATATATTCATTGTGAGTTTAATAATATCTTATCGATATGTTTCTCATTTTGTTTCCTATTCTGGCCGCAACTTTTCGAAGAGGGCGTTAGCGTACAGTGAATTTTTCCTGCCCCGCTAATTCCCGTAAGATCGTCGGTCTTTAATAGTATCTCGTCGGTGTGCGCGTGCTTTGTTCGGTTTTGTGTGAGCCGTATATCCGATAATTGGCAACCCTTAAAGACTGTCCTATTTCTTTAAGGATGACATGATGGTACGATCATAATAATTCGAGTTAGTGAAATTAACATTAGTGAGCACATCGGATGAACACAGTATCTTATCTTTATTTTTTGTATACATAGGATGACTCAAACTGGAGTCGAAACGTATGTTATATAGTTTTAAATTGTAATAAAGAATGTAAATTGCGCACTATAAACAGCGCTGATTCTCATTTGTCCCTTACTACATCATATTAAATATAATATATATAAAAAATAATAATAATAAAAAATAAATAATAAATGTTAAATAATAAAAAAATTATAAAAAACTATAAAAAACTAATAATAATAAATAATCAATATAATAAATAATTATTTAAATTAATAATAAATAATTATAATAAATCAAAGTTATTTCAGTCTCCATGAAAGCAGTCTCTTTGTGCTCTAGCAGCATCTTTGTGCTCTAATTGCTTTACCTCGCTGATTACAATAGCCGCAACAGAAAATACGTCAAAATCAATGACGTCATAAAATTCAAGGTAGTACTTTCGTAGTGCACTGCTCTTTATATTGGAACGCTATTCGTAGTATTGATAGTACTCGGAGCGAATAAAGGAACGCACTCTATGGGTGCGTTCCTTTATTCACTTCGAGCGTTCATGCTATGACGTATGGAAGGGGAGCGTTCCGTTTGACCACGTTGCGATTGATCACAGCCACTCACAGCGGCCGGTGCCTAGAGGTTTTCCTCTATTCAAACGCTATGAGTGGCTGGTGTCAATTGCAACGTGGTCAAACGGAACCCCCACCAATGGAAGTGTACTGCGGCTATTGTTCCGTTTTATTTTCATACGCTTTCTAACTGCTTCAAGATTATAAAACGGAACGCAGTTGCAGCATGTTTTCTGAAGCTCCAACTGAAATAATGGCTGGTATATCTAATATTAAAAAAATATAATATAATTTTATAAAAATATAATTTTATTATATATATATTAAATATAATATAATATACATATAAAATTATTAATATATATATATATAAATTAATAATGATAATTTACATAATATTATATAATATTATAATAATTTCATTACATTATATTATTTCATATTATACGCTTTATTTTCTTTAGCATCAATTAAGGTTATTTCAGCTCCATGGAAGCAGACATCTTTGTGCTCTAACTGTTTTATCTCGCTGGTTGCAGTAGCCGCAACAGGAAGTACGTCAAAATCAATGACATCATAGAATTCAAGGCAGTACTTTCGAAGTGCATTACTCTATTTCGGAACGCTATTCGTAGTACTGACAGTACTCGGAATGAATAAAGGAACGCACCTTATCGCGACAGGTCACGTGTTTCGAAAACCTCAACATCAATGGTGCCGACGTTTACTGTCGTAACTGATTAAATTGTGCCGATAGCATTAACCGGAGTTGATGAGACTGGCTCTAAATAGAAAGCACCCTTTGAAACGCAGCCTAGGTAGCCATTGCGAAACAAAAAAAGGAATAATTATAATCAGTTGTGACCATCCTAATAAGGTTCTTATGTGATAAAATATGAAGACTAATGAACACATTGACTGCAAAATATCTAAAATGGAGGTATCTGTCTATCTCCTAATACTATTATTGCTTGCTAAATTATCCAATATTTTGTTTCGACTTCACCAAAGGACCCAAAGAGAGTTTACGACTAATAGCGTTTCCGATGAAATGGAATCTAACCACTTTTTGTACATAAAATGAGATGGATATAGAATGAATTACAAAAAGGAAGAACGAAAAAAAGCGAATGTGCTAACTCAGATTAGATTCCACTTTACCCGAAAATGCAATAACATAAAAAATTTTTTTCTTCATATCATATATTGCATAGTTTAAGTTTTCAGAATTAATTTTCAAAACAGTAAACAATTTTTTATAAATTTTAGAATAATAAGTATAACAGTAAATATAGCAGAATATAAATTTAATCTCTGATTTTATAATTATCTATAATTACAAAATCATATCAAAATATTATATTGTTTCTACTAGGTTGTTAGTAGCTTGATGTGAATATTATTACAAGTTGTTATTAGTTTATTGCAATATTTTGTTTGAATGTATTGTTAAATTCTAAATTAAATTCTTAATGTTTTGTTTACTGATTTCTTCCATGTACTTTCCTATACATATTATTGTCCAGAAGCTTATTTTTTATTCTGCACTAGACTGTAAAATTTTTTTCTGACTCATCAAATTTCAATCTGTTTCATTTGTATCTATTTCAAATACAACAAATGTCTACTAGTTCAACTTTAAAAAGAAACAGATCTTTGATAGTAACATTGAGAGTGTTGGGCTTGGGATTGATATATCAGTATTCATGCATGTTATCTTATTTCTTACTCCATTCATAAATCTGTTTATAAGTCCCTGTATTCTGAATTCTTTTTTATCGATAAAAACTAAAAGTAGCTTTTAAATATGATGACCATATCTTCTTCAAGAAAACAAAAAACAAAGCTGACAATTTTAGAGCTTTATTTCTACATGTTGTTTTCTATCTAAGACAATTTCATAATGCATGTGCAGATTTCTGACAGCCAAACCAGTTTATAACTGTCAGAAATCTGCACATTATGAAATTGTCTTATATGATATACCAAAATGAGATGTGCAATTTTAAATAGTTTAAAACTGATTCAACTGTAGGAACAAACTCTTAAAATAACTTAAATTTGAAATAGGTTCAAAATAATAAAAAATAAAAACACATCTAATTTAAATAATTTTAATTAAAAAAATAAAAAATATAATATACAAGACAAATTATATATATTTAAATTTTATATATATTATTTAAAAAATTTACTCATAAGTATGATAGATATTGAAAAAGTTAATTAGAAAAAAATTTTGCATAAAATAAAAGATAAAAATTTTGAGAAAAAATCTAAAAAACAATTATCTGAAATAAACGATGTATGGTGACCGTATAATTTTTCGATAGTTATATACAATATGTGATAATCGTAGGAACGAGACCTTTCTCAAATTATTAGATTTTTGACATAATTAAAATTATACGCGTGGTATTGCGTGGCATTACCGTGTCTATTACATCTTTTAAGTTCGCCACGGGTAGGGTTGCAAGATAAAAATTTTCAAAACTTACAAGCCAAAAACCCCGGACATTTCGATTGCTCCGGACGTATACAAAAATGCGCTTAAATTAATAAAATTGATTAGAACAATAAATGAATCATTATTTCTATATCTAATTGTTCATTAGCATTCAGAGCAAAGAGAAATTTGAACTGGAAAATAAATAAATAGACTATTTTGATTTAAAATAAAAAGGTTTATTATAAGTTTAATTTAAGTTTTATTAAATATTAAAATTAAAAAATTGTAATCCTTATGTGCTATTTGGTAATGTAGAGTAATGCAAGAGGAATCAAAACAAAATATTTAGAAAATTTCTTGAAACTCCGGACGCTTATAATTATCCTGGACGTTCTCAGAAAATTCCCTCGGACGTCCCCGACGTTCTAAAAAAGAGGACAATGTCCGGGGAAAAGAGGACGGATGGCAACCCTAGCCACGGAAAAGTATTCGAAAAGAAGCTTGTTGAACAGTCTTTAATATCACTGCCGGTAATCCTCAACAGATACATGTACGATTCCAAGCTTTCGAGAATATGTAAAACGTGCGCGCGTGCATATGCTATGTTAAAAACTCGTAAAAATGTAAAAGATCAATCTCATCCCTGAGGTCAATTGCCGCACGTTATGAAAAAGCGATATAAAGAGTAGGAAAGACAATTATGAATATTGTTATATATCAATTGTAAGCTCAAAACTATAAATCCTGAATAGCACGACATTATGTTGTATTAAATAATTACTTTTCAAGGTATTACAATTTATCTTCTATTTTTTGTCATATAAATATATATATATCAAAATATATAAGAATATATAAAAGATATATATAAAATTGTAAAAGATGTCTTCTCATAGTTTTTTATCTATATGCTAATGTTGATTTAAAAGTAAAACATATGATATGATGAATATTTATCAATATTAATTCAGAGTTTTATTTAAACTTTTGTATGCATTTGACACTATTTGTTGTATACTTGACTCTATTTGTTGCTTTCATTCTTATATTTTTCAAAACACCATTTACATGCAATGCTCATCTTTAAAATATGTTAAAATTTTGCTTAAGATCTGTATATTGATAAAATATAATTTTGATTACAAAGCATTATTAAGAGTTTGTACCATAATCTTTTAACTATTCGTGAAACAAACGATGTATTATTATTACAGAATTTTAGTCCCTCTAAAGTGTCCCCCAAGTGTCGAAGGCCTCTAAGATCAAAAATAGAAAACAATTCCTTAAACAATAATTCTCAAAGTTTACAAAAAGAAGAAATATCTAAACAGCAATATATGTCAAATGAAGAAAGTGAAGAATCATTTCAAGTAAGTCTGAAAGTGAAGAATCATTTGAAGATCAGAACATAGAACAGATGCAATTAATAAAAAATAATAATGAGTTAGATAATGAAGTACAATTGTATCCTGGTTTGCAGAATCATTCTAGGACTAGTTCTCCAAAAAAAGAAAATGATTTAAAAAAGACTAAAGATACCAAGCCAGTTATTAAACAAGAAACAAATTTTATACAAGATATAAGCAATTCTTATATCGTCTACATTTTCATAGCAGTAATAGCAATAGTAATTGTCCTAAGTCAATTTAATATCTTTAAAATACAAACACAGACTATAAACAATCCTACTTCATTGTTATATAAATTCATTGAAAGGATTAGAACAAAATTTCATAATCAAAAATCAGATACCTGGAATGACATTTCATCTGCAATACAAGAAGTATCAAAAAATCCTAAGAAACCTTCAATCATTCTACTATTTGCAAATGATATAACCACAATGGATTGTTTAGCCAATGAACTGGCACATGTGAGTCGTACTATTTTAAATGCAGACAGTCATTTGGTATTTAATCCAAAAGATTTTGGAAATGATGCTGGCGAGATTATTAATACATTGAATAAATATTCTCCAGAGAAAAAAAAGGTTGTGGTAAGTATGCATATCCTAAATATAAATTTTGTTTATATGACCTGACTTACATTTACCTAAATTAAATTAATATGTTGTAGATGATTCGTGATATATTGAATATTAATGTAGAAGCAATAAAGGACTTACATAATTTGTGCGATAGAATAAATCCGTTAATAGCAGAGGTTATTTATATTTTTACTGTGCAAACTAATAGTTATCATTCATCACAGAAAAAGCTAGATTTCGTAGAGAAGCAGATTTATAATAAATTGTCAAGAAGCATCAATCAAGATATTTTAGCAGCTCTTGTAATACGCATTACAGATGGAGCAATTGTCTTGGTACAATCTGAACCAAATTTAAAATACTGCTAATCTGCAAAAGAAAAACATTTAAACACATGAGATCTGTTCTTTATAACTGAACTAATGTATATTTGTATTTGAAATAAATATATGTTTAAAGTTTGAAGAGAAAAAACATAAGTATGTTTTTATATAGTTCAGTATAGTGATAAAGAACAAGCTTATAGTTATAATAGTACGTAATAATGTATATAATACAATATTAATAATATATATTAATAATATAGTTCTGTAAATAATGAAATTAAATATTTTCCTAAATAATTGTTTAATTAAGGCGTTTTATGCACGATTTGCAGTTTGTCATTTATACTTGTGAACAGATCAAACAAATACATTGAGTTCTTATTAATTTACCATACACGTTGATTTGTTAGAATAATTTTCAATGAAAACGAAAAAATGGCGAATCGCCAAGATAATTTAGTCTCTGTTATTCGATTTAACTGTAAAACTTTGCCTTCACGCTTTTGATAAATTTAAATAATGTTAATAATAAGTATTAATGGTAAATTAATGCTGAAAGGTAATTATATATGGACTGTATTTTCTTATTCGTACTTAAAAAATAATATTAGTAAACAAAAAATAAAAAGTTGCTGCATTCGTATTAATGAATTTCTGCGAATTTATTATAAATTATGTACAATTGATGCTAATTTAATACAAGATAAGGCGTTCCGATATTCATTGCCAGTACTAAAAATATATAGTTTAGGTCACGTATATTATAGATTTTCAGTACTTGCAGTAAATATAGGAACACAGCCATTAGTTTAACATATAAAAAGCATATATAATGTAATGTAAAATGTAACATTTTTATGATTTTTAGGCTGTGGATTATTATAGTTATAAGTCAAAATTATCAAAACTGAGAAATTACAAATTTTTTTGCATTATATATATTTAATAAACAAATTTTTAGCATTATGTTTTTTGCATTTTGTTTTTATTTTCGTAATAATTTATACAGAAATTTCTAATTTTTTTTCTTGTATTTCTTGTATATAGAAAATAATCAGTATCAACTTAGAACTCACAATTTTCTTGCAAAGACTTTATCATTTACTCTCACAATTATAACAGTTACAGAAAATAAAATTTGTTTCTGGTTGCTATTAAAAAGATATGAAATCTATAGATCTGTTAATTTTATTTTCTTATGCCAATGTTACACGAAATAAATCTTATTTTTTAGCGAACTTTTCTAATCACAATTTCATATTTCTATTTTCGAAAAATATAACGATATTATTATATAGTAATAATGTTTTACGCATATTTCCGAATGACATATTTTTATTTAGCTTCAAAATAAAATACAATAATTAGGATTATTTCGTATATGTGTGATATTAGATTTTGTGTTAATGTGTCAGTCGGCAGTCCATACAACGATTAATAATGTCAAATATCGTATTTTGCTTATTGCCAATTTACAAGATCTTTCACTTTATAACTTTAATTTCAAAAATTCAAAATATAATATTTGTAAATTGCATTACATTGTTAACAAATTATTGCTATATTTATAAATATACGAAGATAATAGAAACTTAGTTTTTTTAACATTTTGTATGAATTGTGTATAATAAACGATACATTGCAAACAAAAATTTATTGGAGCTGCTTATTAACTAGTGAGATATCTTGGTCAGATTAAATACATCATATAAATATTAAATATATATATATATATATATATATATATATATATATATATATATTGATATAAATGGACATTATATTAAAGTTTTATTTAACTTTTTCGTGTTTTTTAAAAAAAATATTGAGAAAGATATATATTTTGTGATTGTAATATATGTGCAACAATATGTAAACAAAAGCAGAAAACTAACGATCTTTAATACAAATTACATAAATCTTAATTAAAATTGTGCAAAATTATTAAAAAATCTATTTTACTTATATATATATATATATATATATATATATATATATATAGATAAGTAAAATAGATTTTTTAATATATATATATATATATATATATATATATATATATATATATATATATATATATATATATAGATAAGTAAAATAGATTTTTTAATAATTTTGCACAATTTTAATTAAGATTTATGTAATTTGTATTAAAGATCGTTAGTTTTCTGCTTTTGTTTACATATTGTTGCACATATATTACAATCACAAAATATATATCTTTCTCAATATTTTTTTTAAAAAACACGAAAAACTTAAATAAAACTTTAATATAATATCCATTTATATCAATTTAGTTTACTTTAATAAAATCCCCTATTTTATTAAAATTTTCTGCTTTAATAAATTCCTTTAACATCTTAATAAAAATATGACAAATATATTTGTGATTGTTTAAATTAGGGTTTCTTTCAACCTTTTTTGATAAAATATTTTTAAGTTAAAAATTATGATAAATTTGTAGATATATACAAATACACACACGCGCGTGTACGTACATATGTATGTGTTAATATATATATTAATTCGTCTGCATGTCAAATAAATTCATTTATATTATTTATTAATATTAATTGAAAATTCCTTTGAACTAAATTATTGAACTAATAGTGATTATGATAAAGATTAATTGAAAAATTCTGATTTAAATCAATTCCTATATGTCCTATTCAAGTTATTATAGTTTATTATTCTTTGTTTCATAAAGCAACTTGCAAAAATTTTATTAAGAATTAGCATGCAATATATATAATATAATGATAAATCCTTTTTTTTACTGCATTAATGTATTATTTGGTAAGCATTTCATAAATTGGCAACAAGTATTCATAGCTGCACACTTTACTAATGTGATACATTAGCAATGTTTCAACTAATTGCAGTACAGTCATTTTCTGTCGTAATAATTCAAATCGGTAACTAAAAGTACACAGTATATAAGGTTTGTATGATATAGTATAGTGTATCGTCAAACCTTTAAATAATAAATACATTTCATATATACAGTCATAGACTTTTCATACAGAATGTCCAAAATCTATTCATACGTTATACAATTTCAATATCTTTCATTTTCATCATATGCAATTAAACAGTTAAACTAATTATATTACTTTAAAATATAATTTAAATATTATTTAAAAATTTAATTATAAAAGTATGAGACATTTATTCTATATAGAAATCAATTTGTAATTTTTTCTTATAATATAAAATGGCTACAATGATAAATCAAAAAATCTTAATTTTCTTTACATCTGTAAATCATTTTCACAGTTATGACATTTTTAGAATAAAATTCATCTCTGGTTGTAAATTAGAGGAATATTTATATATTGATAATTAGGAACTAATAATTGATTACTGGATTAACAAAGATGTAGATATAATTAAAGCCAATATTTAACATTATTTATTATTTAATTAAAGAAAATTGAAATAGATCTTGCATATATATCAGTATTAATTACATATATCACAAACTGCAAATACCTTAATCAATTCTTGCAAACTGTTGCAATATTGCGTTAATAATCAAATATAACTGTTATTTCGCTTCTTAAGGACACTCTGTATAGAAGTCTTAAAATTACGAGATACATATTTACAGTAAAAAAGTTTAATTGGTCATGTTTCTATTTAGTATAGTAAAGTGAGTACCGCGTTGCGTAATGTTGTCCGTGTTGGCTACGTAGTCGCGTACTTCAGTCATTCAGTTAGTATCTTGCAGGATATTGCAAGTTACTTTTTTTTCGTAATTCTGCGTCAGTCACATGTTAGACGAGGTATGAGTCTGCTTCGACAAATTATTCTGATCATTGTTTCCATTTCTACTTAAGCATTAAGATGTCTATATTTTAAAAACTGAATATCTTATTGAATATCTCATACTGAAAATGCAAGTATAAGTGTTCCTACACAAATTGTTTCAAGACTAACGCAGACATTGTCGCAATTTGCCATAAGCAAATGAAAATGATCATTCTAGATCGTGATACACAGTAAATCATGGATTGTTTAAAAGAATAAGAAAAGAAATCAACTGAAAATGTATAAAGACCTTTACTGCTTTTACTTTGATGAATAGATATTTTTTGGTCACTATTAATAATTTTAATACAGATCGATGTACCGATTTTTAGAACATATAAATCCCTGTAGAACAAATAACATTAACATTTAACGAAAGTTTCAGAAATTGAAAGATAGCTGATTAAAATTCAAAGCCTTGTACTGGCAACTGGGAAGAATCTGGTGCAGTAAATTGATATTCTTGTCCCTGTGAATCAATTGAAGGTACAAGTCTAGTATCTTCTTCCTCAGATCCAAAGTATCGCTCAATAATATCAAAGGCCTTTTGATAGATATCCATATTCTGGTGGGATTGTAAGAATTCTATTTTGTCTAGGCCTAAAACATTAAAAAAAAAATATTAATACTATATTTGACTAATATTTGATGTCCATTTATTAATATATCTCTTTTATGTAAAACTTATATTAAATTGACGTTTTACCATAACATTCCTCAATAAGAACTGCATAAGGGTTGAGACCATTATGCATAGTTGCATCTTGTTCTCCTAGACGTAAAATATTTTCTATTCCATTCAAAGCAACCTGAACAATCTTGACATCCATAACTGTAAGCAAGTCACAAAGTGGTGGAATACATCCTTGCATTGCAAGGTATCGGATTTGATCAGCTGTTCCGCCACTGGTAGCATTTGTAATTGCCCATGCAGCTTCCTTTCGTGTTTTAAATTCAGCTTTACTTAAAATTTCAATTAAAACCGGAAAAATATTAGCGTCAATCACCGCCTAAAAGTGAAAGAAAGACGTCATATAAACTATTAACATATATATGGATCTGCGTGTATGTGCGCGCGCATACGCGTACGTGTTACACGCATGGACGTTCTACATATTCTCAAAAGATTGGAACGTACTTGTATCTGTTGAGGATTACCGGCAGTGATATTAGAGACTGTCCAACAAGCTTCTTTTCGAACACTTTCCCGTGGCGAACTTAAAAGATGTAATAGACACGGTAATGCCGAGCAATTTAATACAACTTGCGTTTGCACATCATCTCCAGTAACTATATTTCCTACAGCGCGAAGAGCTGCGCTTATTACATTATTTTGTTCATGCCTGAAAAAATTTTCATCAATTATACTCCGCACGCACGCACGCACGCACGCACGCACGCACGCACGCACGCACGCACGCACGCACGCACGCACGCACGCACGCACGCACGCACGCACGCACGCACGCACGCACGCACGCACGCACGCACGCACGCACGCACGCACGCACGCACGCACGCACGCACGCACGCACGCACGCACGCACGCACGCACGCACGCACGCACGCACGCACGCACGCACGCACGCACGCACGCACGCGCACGCACGCACGCACGCACGCACGCACGCACGCACGCACGCACGCACGCACGCACGCACGCACGCACGCACGCACGCACGCACGCACGCACGCACGCACGCACGCACGCACGCACGCACGCACGCACGCACGCACGCACGCACGCACGCACGCACGCACGCACGCACGCACGCACGCACGCACGCACGCACGCACGCACGCACGCACGCACGCACGCACGCACGCACGCACGCACGCACGCACGCACGCACGCACGCACGCACGCACGCACGCACGCACGCACGCACGCACGCACGCACGCACGCACGCACGCACGCACGCACGCACGCACGCACGCACGCACGCACGCACGCACGCACGCACGCACGCACGCACGCACGCACGCACGCACGCACGCACGCACGCACACGCACGCACGCACGCACGCACGCACGCACGCACGCACGCACGCACGCACGCACGCACGCACGCACGCACGCACGCACGCACGCACGCACGCACGCACGCACGCACGCACGCACGCACGCACGCACGCACGCACGCACGCACGCACGCACGCACGCACGCACGCACGCACGCACGCACGCACGCACGCACGCACGCACGCACGCACGCACGCACGCACGCACGCACGCACGCACGCACGCACGCACGCACGCACGCACGCACGCACGCACGCACGCACGCACGCACGCACGCACGCACGCACGCACGCACGCACGCACGCACGCACGCACGCACGCACGCACGCACGCACGCACGCACGCACGCACGCACGCACGCACGCACGCACGCACGCACGCACGCACGCACGCACGCACGCACGCACGCACGCACGCACGCACGCACGCACGCACGCACGCACGCACGCACGCACGCACGCACGCACGCACGCACGCACGCACGCACGCACGCACGCACGCACGCACGCACGCACGCACGCACGCACGCACGCACGCACGCACGCACGCACGCACGCACGCACGCACGCACGCACGCACGCACGCACGCACGCACGCACGCACGCACGCACGCACGCACGCACGCACGCACGCACGCACGCACGCACGCACGCACGCACGCACGCACGCACGCACGCACGCACGCACGCACGCACGCACGCACGCACGCACGCACGCACGCACGCACGCACGCACGCACGCACGCACACGCACGCACGCACGCACGCACGCACGCACGCACGCACGCACGCACGCACGCACGCACGCACGCACGCACGCACGCACGCACGCACGCACGCACGCACGCACGCACGCACGCACGCACGCACGCACGCACGCACGCACGCACGCACGCACGCACGCACGCACGCACGCACGCACGCACGCACGCACGCACGCACGCACGCACGCACGCACGCACGCACGCACGCACGCACGCACGCACGCACGCACGCACGCACGCACGCACGCACGCACGCACGCACGCACGCACGCACGCACGCACGCACGCACGCACGCACGCACGCACGCACGCACGCACGCACGCACGCACGCACGCACGCACGCACGCACGCACGCACGCACGCACGCACGCACGCACGCACGCACGCACGCACGCACGCACGCACGCACGCACGCACGCACGCACGCACGCACGCACGCACGCACGCACGCACGCACGCACGCACGCACGCACGCACGCACGCACGCACGCACGCACGCACGCACGCACGCACGCACGCACGCACGCACGCACGCACGCACGCACGCACGCACGCACGCACGCACGCACGCACGCACGCACGCACGCACGCACGCACGCACGCACGCGCACGCACGCACGCACGCACGCACGCACGCACGCACGCACGCACGCACGCACGCACGCACGCACGCACGCACGCACGCACGCACGCACGCACGCACGCACGCACGCACGCACGCACGCACGCACGCACGCACGCACGCACGCACGCACGCACGCACGCACGCACGCACACGCACGCACGCACGCACGCACGCACGCACGCACGCACGCACGCACGCACGCACGCACGCACGCACGCACGCACGCACGCACGCACGCACGCACACGCACGCACGCACGCACGCACGCACGCACGCACGCACGCACGCACGCACACGCACGCACGCACGCACGCACGCACGCACGCACGCGCACGCACGCACGCACGCACGCACGCACGCACGCACGCACGCACGCACGCACGCACGCACGCACGCACGCACGCACGCACGCACGCACGCACGCACGCACGCACGCACGCACGCACGCACGCACGCACGCACGCACGCACGCACGCACGCACGCACGCACGCACGCACGCACGCACGCACGCACGCACGCACGCACGCACGCACGCACGCACGCACGCACGCACGCACGCACGCACGCACGCACGCACGCACGCACGCACGCACGCACGCACGCACGCACGCACGCACGCACGCACGCACGCACGCACGCACGCGAGTATAAATTTTATAATTTTGACATCTTATATAAGATCCAACATACATAAGAAGTTCCACGAGACGTCTGCAAACACCAGCATCAATAACTGCTTGAATCTTATCATTTGGACCGTCACTTAAATAAGAAAGAGCCCAACAAGCATCAGCAAGTACATCATAATCAGTATGATTGAGAAGATGCGCTAACACCGGCAAACACGGAGCAACCTTTGCAAAAGCCGGTGCTGGATTTTTTCCTCGACAAAGGTTTGATAATGCCCATACCGCATTGCGAGTCATAGAAAGTCGTGTTGCCTTCGATAACAGCCTGTAAAAAAAATGTGATATATTAACTGAATATAATACTAATACTATTAATACAGCACATAATCTTTCAATTTTTTTGAAGTATATATAGTATATCTAGTGATGAATGAACAAGTTTACATAAAAACTAGAATTATAAACATACTGCAGGAGTGGCGTAAGGATACCGTTGGCTAATACATGATCTCTGCATTCAGGGCTATCTCCTGCAATATTGCCTAATGCCCAGACAGCTTGCTCCTGTACATCTTCAAATTCAGAACCAAGTAAAGATATAAAAGTAGGAACAGCTCCTGCATCTATTACAATACGTGTCTGTTGAGATGTACCACTTGCTATGTTCGTTAGAGCCCATGCTGCTTCAAACTAAAAATATATATTATTTATGTCTCTGATACATAACACAAATACTTAATGTTTTTATTTCTATATACTAACCTGCAGAGTACAATTTGTATTATTTTTAAGAAATTCTACAAACTGTGGTACTATTCCTGTGTGTATCACCTCATCTATGGGAGGATTTGGCTCTCTTGATAATAATTTTCTAAATTTCTGCGTTGCTGCCAATTGATCTTGTATGTTAGGACTATATAATGCATCTACCATGTCAGATGTTATAATACCAGGAGATTGCTAAAATACAATTTATATAGAAAAAAAAAAATTATGAAATAGTATATAAGAATAATAAGATGTAATAATTATATTACTGATTGTGCTGTAGGAAGTGAATATTCATCTGTGGATGTAACATTATCTTCATCTGCAACAATGTTAGGAACATTGCGGCGTTTTGATAATTGTTGTTCACGTTTCTGTTTTCTTAATTGGACTCCCTCTTCTTCTCTGCGTCTCCGCAATTCTTGTGAATCTAACCCTACGTTTTTATAACGATGTTTGTGTGTAGGTCCAGTTGACATCTAAAAATGACAAAGTATATCTATTACATTTTAGTTTTATATAAATGTTATTCTTAATTAAACTTAGATACATATAAGGTGAAATTAAATACAATTCACAAATAATATAATCACAATTAATTTTTGATGCTCTTCATTTTAATTTATAATCGTTATAGTATTATTACATTATAATTATTATAATTTTATTATAACATATATACAGAAGACATTTTTATTTATTTGTATATCAGAATTAAGAATTCTAAAAATTTCTTATTCAGTATGGAACAATTGAAAAGATAATTTATTTATTATGCACAGATTAGTTTACTGAATTATGATAGTAAATATTAGAATTATATTTCTAAATTATCTGATATTTCATCATTCACATATCTAAAAAGACAACTTTAATTTTTTTATTTTTTTGCTAAGCTTTATTTAACATTTTATACTACAATAAAATTTTTATTTTTGGAAAAGAAAAAAAATATGATAAATATTATATGATTCATGAAGTAGTTTTGCAGTTATAATTTTCATCACTATCATTAATATGAGATATAAAAAGTAAAAAAAAATGACATATATTATATAAGTATTTTAAAGTATTATTTTAAATATTTTTTTATAGAATATATGCATAGCATGTATGTTTATAGAAATAATTTATTAATTATATTCTTTTTAAAAATTAGACTAAAATTATGATTACTTTGCTTTCAAATCTTTGCTACTTTCTATTAATCTAACATCCATTTCTACCAATGTAAATTAATTTTAATTTCGAGTTAAGTGTATTCTTTATTTTTTCTAATTTTTCGAATTAGAAAAAGAAGAAAAGCAAATTAAATCAAAATTAAAATTAATCTACATTGGTAGAAATAAGCATAAGACAAAACAATTAAACAATGCTTTTATGCAGATTATCTTAACGAAGAAAATTTGCATTTATGTCCTCACAATTTCGCAATTCAATAATTATTTATATCAAGTATATAAGCAAATTATTAAAGTAAAAAAAAAAGAAAGGCCAATTTTACTCTTCCTTCCTCGTTTAAAAATATCTTCAAATACGAGCATGCGCGCTATACATCATTGTACACACGTAGATTCACTGGCCACTCATCATGTGAATATGCAAGTACAATACAAAGGCGGATGACGAAAATGACGAAATTCCAAATAAAATTCATGGAGGGAAAGACGTCTCGGGAAGGGAGAAAGAGAAAAAATAGGAAACAAACAGCGAAATGCAATGCCATTATCGACATCAATGGTTGTCGCTCTGATTTAACAATAGATTCCGCGGGGGTTAGGAGTTATCGTCAGGATAACTCGGAGCAGGGATGTCGCCTAGAGAAATAGCAAAGCTATCGTTTTGTACGTGCCAATCGCGCACTATCATAAACGAAACAGCATACGAAAAGTTGTGACCGCCATCGTCGATTCCATGGCGCGCGGTCAGTCACTTGGACATTTTGGTATACGCACGGCCAACGCAAATTGACATAGTCTGAAATTGTCTTGAGCTTATAATACATTAATGCACGCGCGCTATGGTGTGTCCGTGAGTGGTCCCAATTAGCTTAGAGAATTGACCACGAGCATAATAACAATCACACTTTGTACTTACGGTTATAGTAGCAAATTCGAATCTCAGATTAGAGAGTCAAGCGAAAAAGATTATACAAGTTCAACGCGAGCTCAGGCGCCGCGAGATCTTTCTCTTTCTGCCGTGAACTACGGATTGATACCAGATCGGACAGACACGAGTCGCATGATCGCGACGATCACGACGCGTATCGAATCATGGTGGAGTCCTATGAGGCCATATTTGCCGTGTACTACGTAATCGCGGAACTAATCAGAACTAGCAGACTGCGTTTTTCGCTACGTGTAAATAATTTCTCTCCTGTCCCATGGCATGTAAAAAAAGTGACCTGTGTACATGCGTAACCAATCGTATTTGTCTATTTTCTTAGGCCTGTTCTACAATGCGTCGTGTGTTGATGTCGTGGTCGTGAGCCGTAAGAATGGACCAATCACAATCAAGTATTCTCCCCACATTCGACTGTGACTGGTCAATTCTTGTGGCTTGCGACCTTTGATATAGACATGGAGGGGGAATATTGGCACCGAAAGTGTGTCCAAAGTATGTGCGAGAGAGAAAAATATACTCGTGATACTCGTTCTTTCTGCGCATGCGAATTGACAAATACTATAGGCAAGCAATATATAGTGTGATGTGAAGAACAATAGTGACAAGACTATCATAAATGATATTATATAGGGATGTAGTAGTGAAATGTCAAATAAATATTAACATATACCATTATAACACAAGAAAATAATTTTTATTGATGTTTAAAATGAATCAATTTTGTAAACTTACATCTAATATAATCTTTGTTGTATTGAATCGGTAGCGCACTTAGCCTCATAGAATAACAAAATTAACGCAAATTAACGTAAATTACAATTATGCTTTTAATAAGTAGCGTTTTATGGTTGTCAAATCATCTTGCTGCAAAATGTGTTCTGTCATTGCGCTGTCATTAAACACTGAATGACAAACATCGTTAAACACTTTCATAGTCACAATTGTCTTAATATTTTTTCTAGTGCAAATTATATTATAATTTGATCGAATAATTGCTTCAGAGCATTGTGTTATTTTTATGATATCATCCGAAGGAAAAATTAAATTACCTTTGTTTTTGACAATAATCAAAATTGAGTCAGTCGATTTTGCAATGACAAAAGTTGCACAAATGTGACAAATATGTCCTAATAACTTTCTTACAACAAATCCACTGATATATTTAAGTACGTCGTCGACATGGACTGAGTACTGTTAATAATAAATAATTATGGTCAAATATATCAGCAGATAATTGTTTCTCATCAATTTCAGTGAATAAGCTATTGCTTACGATTTTGATGCATGCGCAGAGACGACGAGTATCATATCTTTTTCTCTCGCACACACTTTTGGCTTATAGGAAATATAGGCAATTCCTTCTGCATGTCTATATGCTCAAATCTTGCGACACCGACACACGACGCATTATAGAACAGGCCTTAGCGCTCTACAACAGAATGCTAAATATCGTAATTTATTGGTTACGCTATTTAAAAAAACGCGCTATTGGACAGGAGGGAAAAAAATTCGTGTTTTATTTCGTACACACATATCTATAATGTATTTAATCATATAATCTCGATATAAGTCACATAAGTATGAATTCAAATGATGTATTGATTTATATTTGTGCATTATTTCGACAAATTTATTCAAACGTTTTTTATCGTTCAACTATACATCTGAAATTAAAAAAATTGATAACTATTTGGTTTTTAATAAAAAAAAAAAATAAGCAAATGTTGTACCCCGGATGGGCTACGATGTTAATATTAGGGATAGTCGGGTTCGTTAAGCCTAAGGAGTTGGAACTCCGAGCAGGATCAAAAGAATGTAGGGATCTTCTTGAATTCACTAACACACACTTTCTTTATTTTAATTGATTTATTCTAACAAGTGCACAAATGCTTTATATATTAACGATTATATTTTACACACGGTTAAACGTCGTCGGGCGACTCGGTGCGTATCGCCCGAGTCACCTGAGATGCTGATAGTACGGTTCGCGTGAACTTCGCTACGAGATTCGGTAATATCTCGTGCGATTATTGTAAGTTCGATTTCGAACGGCACGTAATTTTCGACTCTCCCGACTTCGCCTTATGTAGCCGGTTATATAGACTGGTCGATGCCCGATCAGCATTCTGATCGGTTGCGTCGATTGATCGCGTGATATTGATTGATCAATATCACGCCTGGTTCGAAATTGAGGAATTTGCTGATAGACTTTTCGCAATATTCTCGCGCGATGCGTTTCTTTCGAAAGACTGATCGCAATTTTGGCGATCACGCATTTGTGTCGTCTTTCGAAAGACTTTTTCCGAATTCATGCGGACTACTTTTATTATTGTTGTAGGTCTGGCTACAACACAAAATCAACGAGCAAATGTACGTATATATTGGGTTCATTCTATATTTTCCTATGAAAATTGCTTATGTCAAGGAGCAGTGATAATCTTGTGAAAGAATTACAATTTCTTAATGATAATACATTCTAATTATTTTCGGATATAGATATGGAAATATATCAAGATCTGTTAAACTCTGTAAGACTATGTAAGAAATAGACGACTGTAAGCAGTCATGAAAGAGATTCGGAATATAAACAGCTAACAGAGAGGAGGAGCCGTCGCGTTCGTGCAGACTAATGTCCGTTTCTCCCAACGTGCTTCAAAATTTGAACCGAGTTTAAACTCCGATCAATGACATTTTGCGTTCCACTAAGTTTTTTGTACAAGTTCAAGTTAGTTAAACGACGTTCATTCTGAACGCCTATTTTTGGCCGGTTAACAAGTTTGAACGGTGTTTAAGCAGAAGACAGCGCAAAACGTATGTGAATATCAGTATTTGAGGGTATATTTAGTATATTATTTTATTAAACAAACTATATTCATCGTTAAATAATTGAAAGCTAGTACAGTAAATAAATAAAATAACATTTATGACAAATTAATTTATTATTTATTTATGACAAATAAATAAAACTTCCTTTTGATCATATTTATATCACAAAACGAGTAAAAATTAAACCTTTTATTTGATAATTATATATAAGGCTATGAGTAAAACAGTAATTTATAATAAATACAAGTAATAGTAGTTTATAATAAATGTAAGTAATCTTGTAATAATGTAAGATTTAATTTTTGGTTATTCAAAAATATACCTATGATAATAGGAAAATTAAAATCAACACATTTTTTGAAAATAAATAAAAATAACTGTAAATAAAATTAAATTTTGCTTTAATTTACGAAAATAATAAAAATTTAAGAACTTTTATCTATAAAAAAAATATTTTATATATATATATATATATATTTATAACATTTTTAATCTTCGTTGTTCTTTTTCTAAAATAAAAGTTTTTAACTCTAATTCTTTCTGTAATATTTCAACTTGCAATTTTTCTTTTTGCAATTGCATTTTTAAAATTTCAGTTTCAAGTTCATGTTTTTCTTTTCCATTATTCATCATTATATTTATTAACTCTATTTTTATTATCCACTAACAAATAATCAACGTTTTTTTTATACTCTTCCGAGTTTCGTCATGAAGTTGAAGATTATTTGAAGTTTTTTTTTTGCTTGATCATCTCGATACTTTTATCGTCAAATTTTTATCCTTTCTGTTATGCTCATTATGCACCAATCACATTACTTGATACAAATTTAATTGGAATTAGCAGACATTGGATATACGATTGGAACCAAGATAAAGTTGAAGGAAAACAAATTAAATTGATCGAAAATTAAATTGCGTTCAAAATTGAACACAGTTTACAGAAACTCTGAATTGAACCATGTTGGAGAAAATGGGCTTAAGTGTCTTGATAGTAAAGGGATCCCGAGTTCAAATCAGTCGGTCTCCGTTTATTTTTCCGAATCTAATAAATATCTTTTAACTACTTACTTTCAACTACTTATAGCGAAACAGGAATGTATTTGAATGCCGATAACTAGGACTGCGTATTCGCTTACTACGTTTACACGGCGAGGTTAATCTGGCTTAGGACCTCTTTCACCAATTTTCGATTAAGCTAACCGACGGTTAACTCGACCATCACGATTGTTAACGACTAAGAACTAAACTGCTTATTATAAATCGGTTAAAATTTTTATTTAAGCGAATAATTGTTTAATAATTTTTATTTACGTTAATTATCAGATATTACTTACAATTTCATTTATCTATCAAGATACCTACAACACGAAAAGAATATTAGATCAAAGAACATTCACTATTTTTTGAGCATTGAATTACAGTTGGCTCTCCTGCGGGTTAACTCCCGACTAACTTAACCGAAGATTGGTGAAAGAGGCCCTTAAGGCCGGTCTCATCAACTCCGGTTAACATTATCGGTTAATTTGGCCAGCAGAATTGCCAACAGCAAGAAATCCAAAATCGGTCTGGGTCTTATACTTTCTAATCTATTCATGACAAAGAGAATGGGTGTTTACGATAACCTTAGTTCGAGTTAGTTTCACTAAGATCGAAAAATATGATAGGCACAATCACCTAATACCTTCATGACAACTCAACTCAATGCTGTCCTGTATTCCCATTAGTTGAGTTGAGTTGAGTTATTTCCAGATCGGTAAGCGAGGTGAATGTATTTCATCCGCAAAAAATTTTTATATTGCGTCATTTTGTATTACGATTATATCTCAAATTATAATGATTTTTGTTTAGATCCTTTTGCATATCACGTCTAAGTACAAAAAGAAAAGAAGAAAAGTTTAGTTAATCCATTAACAAGCAAATCTCAATAGGTTTTATAGGTCTACTATAGATAAATCTATGATAGAAACAAACAATGTCGGTATGTATATATCTCTTTAATAAATATAATTATATATAAGTTCATTATTATCTTTTTAAATAATAAATAATATTTTTAAATATAGTTAATTACAGAGTTCGATGGACAGATGCTAAAATACTGTTAGCAAAAATGCATACACACGCAGAATCTTTTACTACCCCATTGAATAAACAAGTCTGGAAAAATATTGCTGCATCTATCAACAGTTATGGATATAATTTGACTGCAAATAATTTATATAAAATGGACTGATATGAAGAAAAAATATAAAACAATTAAAGACATGAAAAATCGAACTGGTGCAGCAAAACAAACTTGGGAATATTTCAATATTATTGATGACATGTTGGGAAAAAGTCCTGCAATTGCACCGTTGTCCATTGCATCAAATATACGTGGTTTTACAATAAATAAACATGTTTGCAATTCATGTGATGAAGAAAATGAAAAAGAAAATGAATTAAATGTCGCATCAACCAATATTTTGAAGAACAGAGATATAAAAAAAAGAAAATCGAAAACAAGAGTCTGGATGAAAACATTAATAGAACAAAAAGAAAAACATCATTAAGAAAAGTGTGCGCAAAAAGAACGATTTTTATCTTTATTAGAAAAACATTTCAAGACAAAATAGGAAAGAATAGAAAAATATTTTTAAACACAATATGATTTTAGTTCACACATAGGATTATTAAGTATATAGGTTAAGTATCACATACTTTATATTCTTTAATACGAGAATTTATTTTCTTAATATAACTAAAAATTAATTTCATCAATATCTAAAATATAACACATTTATACTTCTTATATTTTCATATGTTAACATTTTATTTTATATGTTCGCTTCTCATATTTGAAAATATATGATACTAAAATTATATTATTAGTATTGTGATATATTATTAGATTGTGTTTAAAAGCAATATTATATTTAAAAGCAAGTTTATTTATTTTTTATTATAACAAAATGTTTTAAGTTTTAGGCAAATCTAATTATATTGTATGAATTACAAACATCTGTTGCTCATATTTAATAAAATAAAGTCATTGTTATTCATACTCACTCATAAGTTTCTATAAAACTGTGTATGTGCATTTTAGAATATTAAGATATATATTAAACATAACTATGTTGTACTTAATAACATTGATATTTTTGTTTTGAAATAGTTTTGAGTTTATTTTAAAGTTATATGTTACGTTATATGTTTTAAAGTTATATGTAATAAATGTTTTGAATATGATTATACATATATGTGTTGTTGCTTTTTTATCATTAGCTTGATGCCATATCTCTTATCCTTCAAAATCACGTAAAAAATGATATTTATTACCAAATATATTATAATTTTCCTAAATAAAAGTTTATAATAAAGTTTATTTTATATAAATTTTGTTTTGTAATAATATCTTATGATCTTATATTTCTATAATTAAATTATATATTCGTTTAACTCTTTTAGTATTACAAGCATATATACAGGATATACGTCGAGTATGCATATAGAACTAATCATTTAAATAGAAAAGTATACATACATAGATACATACCGTACTTTGTTGTTTACTTTATTTCCTTAACAGTATATATATATATAATCATGGATATAAATATACATATATATTTTTTATAACAATTTATTACATTTTATAAATACAATTTTAGAATAAGTGAAAGATAATCTCTTTTTTCTGCTCCATTTATAAATGCAATGTCATTATTTTGTATTTCTAGTCATCAAATGCATCTTCATCTATAAGTGCATCTTCATTTTCTATGCATATATTATGTAAGATGCAACAAATAAGAATAACTAAAGGTATCATTTCCGTATTATATATATAAATATATTGTTCCCCTAAATCTTCCTTTTAACGTTCCAAAAGCACGCTCGATGATTACACGTGTTTTTGAGTGTTTTGTGTTAAACCTTCTCTATACATCAGTTAAATGACCGTTATCTCGATACGGAGTTAACATATTGTAACGGTACGTCCCTGCGCGCTCGGTATTCGCTTGTCGCTAGGCACGGACGCGGGGACGTGCGCTCGGATTTTCGCTCGCCGGATGCCGGGTTCGTAGCGGTAGACGTTGCCAGGCAACCGGGCCCGCGCGTGTGCGTTGCTAGGCAACCGTGGACGCTAGCCGTGACACGTGGGGCGGGCGTCGCGGGAAAGTCCGAGAACGCTCCGACTTTCGAGATGAGATGGAGTGACAATACAGAGAACTCTCGGTATTGTCGGGAGGAAGAAAATCTGAGAACCCTCTGATTTTCCCCAGCCGGGAGGTGCAAGAATATCGAGAACGCTCGGTATCCGTTGCGAGAGCGAGAAAGCGGAGAACACTCCGAATGCTCGAGAAAGGACAGAACAGGAATACGGAGAACGCTCGGTATTCGCTGAGAGAATCCTCTCGTGCTGTTCTGATCGGAACGGTTGTCGGTGTTGGACAGGTCGGAGGAGCGGATAGGACTGGTGTCTCTGGTAAAAATTCGTCGGGTATTTATACCCCTATCCGCGTCACGTGTCACCGTTTAATTTGTTAATATAACAATAGTCACGTTGTTGCTGCGTGACAGCTCGTCGGCGCGCGTGTGTCGGTCGGTCGTGGTCGGGAGTATTCGGGCGGCTTCGGATGGCGCTGGCCGCATTTGCGCGCGTTAGTAATAGAGCATCTTTCGGATGCTCTGTTACATCTCCCCCCTTCGTTATCCTAAATGTTTCTATTTCGGGCATCACACCTCCCGCTTGTAATGGCACTCACCCTGCCTGTTGAAACGTAGTACAAATTTACGTGCCCCTACGCGCGCCTTGTACAAACGGGAGATGCGAGCCGCGAAATAAGGCACTCTTATACAGAGCCCGTCAGCTACCATCACCTCGATCGGCGGCGGTCCTGCTGGTTCGAACGAGGGCATCGTCGGTCGGTCGGTGGGCGGTGATGTTGCCTCGGCCGGGACGTGAGGAGCGCCGCCGCTCTCGGTGGCCGCGGGTATGGCGCTTGGTCGTTCGTCGGCGGATGAGCTGGCGGGTACGAGGCGGTGGTCCCGCGCTGCGACCGTGGCGGTGGATACGGTCGGCTTTTTGTTGGAGCGGTGGTCCCGCGCTGCGACCGTGGCGGTGGATACGGTCGGACGTTTGTTGGAACGGTGGTCCCTCGTTGCGACCGTGGCGGTGGATACGGTCGGATTCTTGTGGGAACGGTGGTCCCTCGTTGCGACCGTGGCGGTGGATACGGTCGGATTTTTGTTGGTATCGGTGGCGATTTTAACAATGGGCCGCGCTGACGGAAATCCTCCTTCGTCGTCGGACAGATCCGAAAGGCTGCCGAACAGTTCGGCTAATTTTGCCGCGCACCTGCTGGCCGGCGATACAGTGTACTTTTTGCCTCCTCTGGGCGGTGGTGGTGGCGGAGTCTGGAGCAGACCTTGCAGCTTCCGCTCATTGCTCGCGGTGGATCGCTGCACCCTCGTGTCCACCGCCGGAACCACTCGTATCGGGTGGCGGACGGTGGTGATGCTTCGAACGGTCGGCTTGGCGGCTGGTTTGACCGTCGTAGGGGCGGGCCGGTAGCGATGCCCGGATTCCTCGGCGGTGTTTGCGAGTCGTTCCCAGAGGACCTCGAACTCGGGATCGTAGCGTGCTGAAGTTTGCCGTTGATCTGCCATGCTTGCTGATGCGGACTTTTTCCCGGATCGGAAATGCCGCATATTTATACCCCGTTCAGGGTATAAAAAATTTACCCCGCTCGGGGACGGAGCAATCCGTGGCTTCGCGTGATTCGTCAGATTTTTCATGTTTTTCGGGTAAACTTATTCTGTTTAAACGGTCCGTTGTTGTCGGTCTCGTCGGTTTCGTCGGTCTTGTTTACGTCGTTGTCCGGAGCCGGCTTTAAGTCATGTATGTGTATATGTCGATGCCACTTTCCCCGGTCGTCGCGCAAGTCAAAAATTACCGGCAATATTATTTTGCGTACGGTTAACGGCCCGATGTATGTCGGCGCTAGTTTTGCCGCGACGGCCTCGTTTTTGTTAGATAGGATGTGCACGCGCCTCCACACCTTGTCTCCGACGACGGGCTTCCATGCGCGGTGTCGCATGTCATAATATTTCGCCTGCCTCTGGAATGCCTGCGCGAGATTGGCGCGGACGACCTCATATGCTTCCCGGAGGATGCGGCTATTCGTCTCGGGCGGCGACACGGTGAGGTCGCGTTGATCCGCGGGGAGGGGGCTGTTTATCTCTCGCCCATAATTTAGAAACGCCGGGCTATACCCGGTGGCTTCATGCCATGCCGTGTTATAGGCGAACTGCAACGCCTCAAGGTTTCGGTCTCAACGACGATGATCGCGATTGACATATTGTCGGATCATGGTTTTGACAGTTTTGTTTGTTCCACCGGGTTGCATTGGGGCGTGTACGCAGGGGAGGTGCGGTGCGAAATATTAAACGTTTCTAACGTCTTTCTAAATTGGCCGGAGATAAATTGTCGCCCGTTGTCGGAGACGAGGGTGCGTGGACATCCGTGTCGGTATATGATGCGACTCTCGACGGCTTGCGCGACGGCGGCGGCGGTGGCACGGCGGAGTGGTTGTAATTCCACCCATTTTGTGAAACGGTCCTGTATCACTAGCAGCCACGAATGCCCATTTACCGAGCGAGGTAACGGTCCTATCAGATCGATCGTTATTTGTTCTCATGGATAAGACACGGGGGCCGTGTGTAAAAAGCCGGTGGGTCGGTTTTGCAAAGGTTTATGCGTGAGGCAATTTTTGCAATTTCGAACGTACCGGGCGGTGTCAGAAAACATACCAGGCCAGTAGTATAATCGCGCAGCACGAGCGATCGTTTTGGCGATACCAAGGTGGCCGGCTGTCGGTTCATCATGCAACCGTCGCAGTATTTCGGTACGTTTTTCTCGCGGTATGCATTCCTTCCATTGTTCGTCGGCCGGGACCTCGCGAAAGTCGGTTGAATGTAGGAAATGGCGGTACAGCTTTCCGTTCTCGATCCGATATTCGGGGAAATCGGCAGGTCTTTCCTTCACCCGGTGGAATTGCCGTTTATACCAAGGGCATGGACTTCCTTGGCGAGTGGAATGAACGGGCGTTTGTCGGGACAGCGCGTCGGCCACGCGGTTCAACTGCCCCTTCCGATATTTGATATCGAAGGTGTATTGCTGGAGCTCGAGCGCCCAGCGGCCTAATCGTCCCGTCGGAGACTCCAGGCGTTGCAGCCATCGGAGGGCCTGGTGATCGGTTATTACCGTAAATTCATAGCCCTCCAGATAGCCGCGCAAATGTCGGATTCCCCACACGACCGCTAAATATTCGAGCTCGGTCGCGCTGTAATTTCTCTCGGCTCCGTTGAGCGTTCGACTAGCGTATGCGACTACGCGTTCGCCCTCCTCCAGGTGTTGTGTCAAGACCGCCCCTAGTCCGTGAGTGCTTGCATCGGTCTGCAGTATGAATCGCCGATTAAAATCCGGGCAGGCGAGGACTGGGGCGGTAGTGAGCGCCTTTTTTAGTTCGCGGAATGATTTTTCTTCCGCTGCTCCCCATTGCCATTTGACGCCCTTTTTTGTTAATGTGGTCAGTGGGGCGGCGGTGGTGGAAAAGTTCGGGATGAACCTTCTGTACCAAGAGGCCACTCCCACGAATTGTCGAATCTGTTTGATATTGGTAGGTGCGGACCATTGGGCGATGGCTTTAATTTTGTCGGGATCGGTCTGAATGCCGCGGCGGTTAATTACATGACCGAGGTACTTAAGCTCGGTAAGGCAGAAATGGCACTTTTCGGGATTTAACCGGAGGCGGGCGTCGCGCAGTCGGCGGAAAACTTCTGCGAGGTGTATTAGATGTGATTCGAAAGACGGCCTGGCGACGACGATGTCGTCGAGATATACGAATACGTTCGGTTCGAGTTCGGGGCCGAGTATGCTATCGAGGAGGCGTTGAAACGTGGCCGGTGCAGAATGTAGTCCGAACGGCATTACTTTGAATTGCATCAGCCCTCGTCCGGGCACTGTGAACGCGGTTATCGGTCGGCTTTCGGGGCGAGGGGTACCTGCCAATATCCCTGTTTAAGATCGAGGGTGGACAAATAGCGCGCGCCGCGGAGTTTATCTAAGGTAGCGGCGATGTGTGGCAGCGGATACGCGTCTCGCTCGATTACTTCGTTTACCTTGCGGAAATCGATGCAAAACCGTCGCTTGCTATCTTTTTTTCGTACGATCACGACGGGGGAACTCCACGCGCTGGAGGAGGGCTCGATGATACCTTCATCCTCCATCTGTTGGACTTCTTCGTCGATGATTTTTTGCATCGCGGGATTTCGGGGGCGATATCGCTGTTTGATCGGTACGGCGGTTTTAACTCGGATGACATGGGTAATGCGATCGGTGGGCCCTTTCACGCCCTCGAATTTGGCCATTTCGACATTCAGGAAGTCTGTTAATTCGCATTCTTCTCGGGGCGTGCGGCGTGTCAAACCGGCGGTGACGGCATAGGAGGGGTGATATTGTCCGGTGGTTGCGGAGGGAGGGAGTAGGGTCAAGCGGAGGCGGGCCCATAGGTCTATACCGATCAAGATTGTACTGTCGAGAGTCGGTAGGATCTGGAAGGGGTGGCGGATATCTTGATGGTGAGTGGTTAGAGGTAGCGTAATCTTTCCGCTAATAGGGGCGAGTGCCCCATCGGCTAAATGGATCTGGCTTTTGGCGGGGGTAATTTCGCAACCGATCCCTTGAGCATAGCGCGCGGTCTCAGAATTTATCATTGAGATTTCGGACCCCGTATCTATGCGCGCGGAGAAGGTTCGTGTGCCGATTCGGACGCGGATGTGTGGACGTGGTGTATATTCTACGTCTGCGAGTTTTCCGGCCGGGGTGTGTTGTTGGCGGCCCCGGCCGTCGGGGCGTTTCCCGGACGGGAATGGCATTCTTTCGTCAGTACCCCGTCTTTACCGCATTGCGAGCAAAATTTCCGGGGAGGTCGTTTGCATGAGAACCGATCGTGACCTCGTTGCTTGCATCTCCAGCACGTATTCTGGCGATCGTAGGGGATTGGTTGCGATGGCGTGGCCGTATTCACGCGTCGACATTCGCGTCCGTCTTTATTCTCTATTGCGCGAGCTTTTTATATTTCTTCGTATTCGGCGGCTTGGTCTATAAGCTCGTGCAACGTGGTTCTTTCGTTGATCCGGACGAACATTTTGTACTCGGCCCTTATGTTCTCGTAGAGTCGGTCTATTTTTTCGAGCGTCGAGTGATTTCCCGCGGGGCGCATTAATGTGAGCATATGTGTGGCGTACTGCGAGAAGGTTTCGTCGGGGTGTTGCCTCCGGTCGCGAATTTCTTGTGCCAATTTTATCTGATAGCGACGCGGTAGGAAGTGACGGCGGAAATCGGTTAAGAAATCTCCCCAGCCCGACCATTCGTTCTCGTTATTGCGATACCAGGACAGTGCATTTCCTTTAAGTAAACATCCACCGACACCGAAATTTCCCCAGTCACCCCACTGCTTTCCGGCGTACCCTCGGCAGAAATGGGGCACGCAAAAACCATGAATCAAATCCGGAAATGGGGGTGCCACTTCGACGGCCGCGATCCTCTCTCCTTTCTGGAAAGACTTACTGAATTACAGAGACAATATAGATATTCCAACGAGACTATGCTAGAAGGGCTGCCGAAAAATTTATATATAGAATAGTACATTATGTGTATGCATTGTGTGCGCGCGTACGTGTGCGCGCGTATGTGTATATGTGTGTGTAAGCTCGCGTGCGCGCTTGTTTGTATAGACATACGCAAATGCCTGAACATAAAATAATTTTAGCATTATTGCTAATGCAATTTTTAAAAAGTTAAAGGAAAAGACATATGAGAATAAGACATAAAAAAGATGTTCTGAAAATGTCTTAATATCAAATACATAAATATAAAAAATAAAATTTCATATTATTTTATTTAAAAATTAAAGACGTTATTAATGTAATTGGAATAATTAATAAAGGTAATTCAAGGTTATCAAATTATTTCTTTCCAAAAGCTGTATAATTCTTATCTTTAAGACAATTTTAAAAATATAGAACAATTCAACAAAATCTCAAAGACAAATAAAAAAAACTTAAAGAAAGTAATCGGAAACTACTTTAGCTAAATACATTTTAACAGAATTTTTTTATATGCAGAAATGAAACACACTGACCTGTAAATTTCCTGATTACCAAAAAACCTTAAAGTAATGGCAATTTGCTTTCCAGGAGATATTTTTTCAGCATTTTGGTTACGATACAAATGTTGCCCAAGATCTTCTATCAACATTTCATATATACGCTTTTCTACGCGAAAATGTGATTCGAAATCTGTTCAACAATATTAATGCTATTTTACTATATTTAAGTAATTATACTTAACATTAATACAATACAATCATTTGTGCAGAATTAAAACAATAACACAGTAAAACTCTCTCTCTCTCTCTCTCTCTCTCTCTCTCTCTCTCTCTTTCTCTTTCTTCGAATTCTTACCTGTTAAAGAATATGTCAAAACGACATTTTCAAAAAAATATGGTATTTTATAATGATGTTCTCTTTCATAAAATAATCAACTTCATCATCTGATGAATCTTCAAATAATATTTGCCAAATGTGGACGTCCATTAGCCGTCCAGCGAAATTTCACGGTGGATGGTTCCACATGGAACATGACATCCATTAGAGGTCCATAATCTCCTACGATTTTCATGCGACATCTATTTCCATGGTGAAAGTCGGATAAATCTCGCCCACGTAGCATAGCATTGCCTAAAAGCGATAAAAAAGCGCAAATGCAGGAATTCAGCGCTTTTTTAATGCTTTAAAAGCATATTAGCGCTTTAAAAGCGCGTTCAAAATCCATTAAAAAAGGCACGTTATAAGCGCGTTTAACCAGTGCAGAGTAAATGCTATTTTATAGAACTGTGAACACGTTTAGAATTCATCTAAAAAGCGCGTTATGAGCGTGTTATAAGCGCGTACGACCAATACAGTATAAACGCAGTCTTGCAGTATTTTTACAGCACTTTATCTTTCAAATATAGGCGCATATTATATAGTATAGCTACAATACATGTAATAATGTAAACTTATGTCTGTTATACAATATTATTACATCATGTGCTGTGGTTCTACCATATAATATGCCCCTATATTTGAAAAATAAAGTGCAGTAAGAATGCTGTAAGATTGCATTTATGTTGTGCTGGTCGTACGCGTTTATAACGTGCTTATAACACGCTTTTTTCTGTAGTATTCTGTAGATAGAAGTTTTGATATGAAAAGCTGAGATAGTTGAAAATAATCTGAGATAATTGTAAATATATTTGTTATTATACTTTATATATTTTATGTATTTTTTATATTCATATATCTTTTATATCTATGTACCAAAATTTGATCATTTTTTTATCAAAATTTATACTTTTATATCTACTTTATATATCTTATATATTTAATGTATTTATTATATTGATTATATTATATTTATTGTATTGATACTTTATAATAATAAAATTATTATATTATTTAATAACGAGATTTTGATAAAATTATCTTTTTTTCGCATTGCTCCTAAGTCACATACTGATATATCCTGTCACTTTTGATTTTGAAAAATTGCCTTCATATTGTTTAGCACAGACATCTGAAAAAAGGATTAAAAATACTATATTATGTATAAAAATTAATAAATACAGGATTTAATTTGTAATAAAATTATGTTCATTAAGAATAGATCAAATGTATTTTAAGATACAGCAAGAATGAAAGAGAATTTCGTGTGTATGAAAGAATCTGGCAAAAAATGTTACTCTGTTCCGCGAACCGAAATATTAAATATTACAGTTTTCACTATTCAAGGTTAAGATCTTGTCGATTAAACATCGATTAAACGTAGCGACACAGAAGGAAAATCACAAGTGATTATAAAATTCTAATTTCTAAAATTAATCCTAATTTCATCGAAATTGGAAGTGAGGAGCGAGTAAACTTAACAATCATCAATAATACAAACAACACATGCATTCGAAATAACCTCTGTGTGAAAATGAGTCCATATTTTTATTAAGAGACGCGCGGGAACGTCTCTCTAGATGGCAGTCTCACGGACATTTATGAATAATGCATGATCATCCGAAATTAATCACGGGGACGCTTGCGTCTTGTCGCTTCATTGTGCGCACTCGGTAGATCCAGTATACAGTAACGCAACTCCCTTCAATATATAAAGCCAAAATCGCATACAAATTGAAATTGTACTTTGTACAATAACGCCATCTGAACTTACTTTTCCACTTTATCTTTATGCTCTCTTTTTAATTCATTGTTACATTAGAGAAATTTGATTTACAAATAAGTATAAAATTGTAATATAAGACACATATATTTGGTTTATGTAAAAGAGCAGTCTTAAAAAAATAATATACATTATGTATAAGGTATTGTGGTGATCTCTCTCGTTTTTCGGCCATCGTGCATAGCATATCGCTCGGAATAGATCTTCGTTCTCGTGATTTTTTAAATGATATAATTATAAAGGATATTACAGCTCTCAAGGACTTGCTCATCGAAAGGTTCAGTGAAATGATAAGGAATGCTGTCGCATTCGCTCAAGACTACATCCTCAAGGCGTGCTCGTATTCAACACGTGGCATTTACGTGACCGGCCAGTGAATCCTTTCTCATTTCTCTGATCATTGGACTTGCGCACTTAGAGAGCATTAATATAATCTCTCCAAGATTTACGGAATACTTTTTGGCTCATCATTTCGGACTTCTCATAAACTTTGAAACTGTGTCTGCTCATCTAGTATCCAGCTCAAATATTGATGTCTCAAATATTCTTGTGACATTATATTTCTCAACCGTGTGATATTTTGTCTATGATATTTTTCGGTATAGAATAAGTTAATCGCGGCATAGCTTCGTTCGCAGGCCCAGTACATTTTATAAGAATTATCATCCTATCTAATTCTTAAACATTTGGTCCTTCGAGCCGGATTGTGAGTGAGAAATCCAAGATGCTGTGTCAGTGATTCGTGTTCATCTCACATCACATTGACTCTCAGTGACTTCTAGACTGCTCTTCGACTTTGGACGGCGCGAGTCAAGATGAAGCTTGTGTTTATGCACGTGAAAATCAACGAGGCTTTCATGCTCAATATGACTGACGCTAAGAAATCGGAAATTGCTAAGCTCGAAGTGCCCGCTTCTGCTCTCGCAGTCAGCTTTGCTGGTCCGTCGGGCTCTGATGTGCTCCTGGATCCGATCGCTCATCTCGGTGCTCTTTTCAAACCAACTCGAGGTCATTAAGGAGCAACTCACCCGCTGAGCTATCTATAGAGCTTGCCCTTAAGGTAAGGTCTCAGCACAATGGCTTACTATACTGAGGGAACTGCTCGATGATTTTGACAGCTCAACTGCTTCACTCGAGGAGCTTAACGAATTGAAGGCTCAGGCTGACAAAGAGTTCAAAGCGATCTCCAAGGAGTACTCTTTCTTTGAAGTTTTATGGCCGGCAAGTTTTCTCGACCATGAATATTTCGCGAATAATTTCTATTTGCAGGGTCAGAGGACCTTTGCTCTGAAGCGAGAGATTGCCAAGACCAAAACTCAGCTCACTAGTTCCGCTCCTCCCAGCTCTCAAGGGAACTCCAAACTTCCGGACATATCATTGCCGGAATTTCGAGGTAATTACGCGGATTGGTCGACATTTAGCGACATGTTCAGGAGTCTTATTCTGGACAATCAGCACCTATCGGATGTAGAACGTCTTTACCTGCAAGGTCCGCCTGCTCAGCTGATCTCTAATTTGCCGCTCACCGGTGCATCTCTCGAAGAGTAATGGAAATTGCTCACAGCGCTTCGAGAACAAATGACTACTCGTTCAGTTTCATTTGGATCTCTTCACCATCTCGACGCTCACACAAAAAAATGTCACCACTCTCAATCGGCTCATCATCACGGTGATAGAGGCTTACACGGCCTTGACGACATTAGGTGTCAAAGATTTGGGTGATCATATCTTAGTTCATCATATTTCTCGTCATCTGGATCTCAATGTTATCTCAACTCAAGAAGCATAAGAAACTTCTCTTGTCTCATCTCAGAAATATCCATCATTTGCTCAATTAAAGGCATTCTTGGATGCTCGAGCTTGGATTCCGAGCTCTCGAACGCATAGAGTCAACTCATCCGCCATCGGCACAGGCACCGAAAAGAACAGTTCTCACGGCTTCGGCTCATTCAGACCAGCCTGCCGTCTCGAAAACCACGGCATTCTCACAAGGCTCGACAGCTCATCCATGTGACTATTGTGATGGCCATCACTACATAGTTACATGTGATCAGTTCAGGAATCTTGGACCTTCAGCCCGAAAATCTGTGGATTGAGGGTCTTGAGTGGCTCTTCATCGAAGTGCTCTTCTGCTCCTCTTCTGTTCTTCCTTATTACTTGCCTCATCATGGAGCGCTTAAAGCCGACAGCTCAACTTCGGGTTGTATTCAATGGTTCAAGCTCTACCTCATCAGAGAAATCTTTCAATGACATCATGCACACGGAGGCAAATTTGCTGCTCAATATTACGTCCTCATCTGGATTTGCCATCATCGGCATATATTCGCCACAGACATCACTAAGATGTACGTCAGGTGAAAATTCATCCAGAAAATTGGGGTCTTCAACGCCAACTATCCTCTAGATAGATGATCAGCTCAATGAAGTCTCTTTCCAGCTCACTACAGTTACATACGGAACAAAGGTTGCTCCATTTTTAGCAACTCGGGTTCTTTTGCAACTGGTTGAAGATGAAGGATGTTCATTTCCGCTTGCTATACCATCATTCACCCATGGTCGATACATGGGTAATATATTCGGAGGTGCAGATACCATTGACCAACTCATTTCTGTCGCTCAACAAATTATAGGCTTGTGCAATGCGGGCGATTTCCCACTCGTAAAATGGCATGCAACAAATCCAGAATTACTCTCAGCAGTCTCATCAAAATCAACTCTTGACGACTGCGCGAAATTACTCGGATTAAGTTGGCTTCCTCAAGAAGATAGATTCATTTTCTCATCCAAGTTTAATGATCAGCCAAGTAAACTCATAAACTCATGTGCCTCTTATCTGAAGTAGCATAGATATTCGATCGGTTTTCTTTCTCCAGTCGTCATCAAGCAAAAATGCTGGATTACAGGAGCTTTGGTTGTACATTCTGGGCTGGGACGATTCATTACCAGCCCTTCTCAGCTCTAAATGGTCGCAATAAGAGCTGAACTTATATCGCTAGCGTCTCAATTCCACGATGGTTTGGAACACGGAGCTACTCAAGAGTGGAACTTCATAGTTTTTCGGATGCATCTCAACTCGCCATGGCAATAGTCATTTATTTGACTGTCAGGTCACCATCCACTGGCTTTGTGATGTCACTTGTATGCTCAAAGACTAAAGTTGCTCCGCTTAAAAAACTAACCAGAGATCCTAGATTAGAACTCACTGCAGTGCTGCTATTCACTCATGTCTCACGTTCAAGCCACACTTCAGCTCAAAGTAAATTCAACTTATTTGTGGACGGATTTTCAAGTCTCATATGGATCAAATCTCATGCATCTCGTTAGAAAAATTACGTCAGGAACAGAGTAGCCCAAATCCAACAATTGTCGACAAATACCATCTGGCGCCACGTTCCTGGCTCTATGAATCCAGCAGATTGCGCCTCTCGAAGTGTTTCGACTGATCAGCTCATTGCTCCATTGGTGGATCGGACCTCAATGGCTTACTCAGTCTCAAGAGTTCTGGCTAGCTCAGCCTCTCTCCAAGATTTTTTAACATGGAAGGTCCTGGATTGGCATTGCTTGCTACTGCCTCAGCACCAACCTTTCATTGAAACTTAGTGTACAGGTACTCTTCACTCTATAAGTTGTTCAGAAGCACTATGTTCCAGGCTCATATGCAGGCTCAAGCAATAGTTCAGCTCTCCTCCAGCTATCATCATTCCCACACAAGATATTGAACAGGCTAAACTCTTCTCAATCAAGACAATTCAAGGGCATACTTCTCTCATGAACTCAAGATGCTCAACCACGGAACTCAACTACCATTAGCTCATGCCTTCTCCAGATTGACGGCATTCATTGATGACCAAGGTATCATTCGTATTGGAGAAAGACTCAACGAACTCTCAATTAGTTATCAGGAAAGGCATCCGGCAATCCTGCCACGTCACTCTCAACTCTCATCTTTCATCATCGCCGATGCTCACAAGGCTATTCTCCATGGTGGTACTCAACTGACGCTTGCTAAAATCCGTCAGACTTATTGGATGATTGGTGGAAGAGCTTCAGTAAAATCTCATGTACTCAAATGTATGGTCTGCGTTCGACAACAAGGAATTCGTGCACGTCAGCTCATGGGTCAGCTTCCTCTCGCCCTCCCATGGCTTTTTACACATAGAAGTGGACTACGCAGGTCAATGCAGCTCAAGGTTTGGAAGGGATGAGGCTTCAAAACATACAAGGGCTGGATCTGTGTATTTGTGTGTCTCGCAACATCTGCAATTCATTTAGAGGTCATCAGCGACTACTCAACGGAAGGTTTTCTAGTTGCGTACAGAAGATTTGTTTCAAAAAGAGGAGCAGTTCATACTCTTGACTCAAACTGTGGAACCAATTTTATCGATGCAGACACGGCTCTCAAGAAACTTTTCATCGACAGCTCAACAGAACACAAGGTCATCACTTCATCTATTTCAACTAACGGTACCAATTGGAAGTTCAACGCTCCAGTATCGCCACACATGAGTAGTAAATGGGAAACTGTTGTGAAATCGACCAAATTCCATCTTCAACGACAATTGGAGACACACTGCTCACCTACGCAGAATTCTCAACATTTTTTACTCAAATAAAAGCTGTTCTCAACTCTCGACAGCTCTAACCGCTCAATGATAACCCTGAAGATGTCTCTGTTCTAACTCTTGGTCATTTTCTCATTGGATCTCCTCTCAACTCAATCCCTCTGCTTGATTTGTCCTCTTCAAGGATGTCTAAGTGGCAGCTCATTCAACAACGGGTTCAATAATTCTGGTCCCAATGATTGGGTCACTATCTATAGCGTCAACAATCCATTTCCAAGTGGCATCATCCATTCAACATCATCAAGATTGGCTCATTGGTTCTGCTCAAAGATGAGAGACTACTACCAAGCTCGTAATCTCTAGCAAGGAGGAAAGGAGTTTCACCCAGGAAAGGATGAACTCTTCAGGATTGTCACGCTCAAAATTGCCACCAGAACACTCACTCATCGTCAAGTTCGCATTCTTTACCTGCTCATCCGGATGATCAACATCAACAAAAACTTGCTGATGGCGGGCGGAATGTTCGAGAATGAGTCCATATTCTCATTAAGAGACGCGCGGGAGTGTCTCTCTAGATAGCAGCACCTCATGGACGTGCTCGACACAATGGCTAATCGTGCATCGCGCATGACTGCATTGTATATACGCAATGATTCGTTCTCTATCAAAACGCCATCATGGATATTTATATAGTCCATTCTTATTTCAACAATTGTCTTAAATAATATCTGAAAATGCTAATATAGCTCTGATAATTGGTTTATAAAACATTTTAAGACCGTACTTAAAACGTTACTAAATATGACAGATTACAAATACCGACTAAAGATCTTGCGCTTTTAAAACGCTTTTTAAGCATTTCATATAGCTGTGCAAAACTGCGCATGCTATTGAGAACTCAACAATGCTTTTAAAGCGCTTTGCACGCGCTGCTGTGCTACGTGGGATGATTGGAGCAGGTATTTTTAAGCGTTTTTGAAACAAATTATACGTTTTCAAGCAACTTTTAGACTTAAAAATAATTTTTGAAACAATGTGAAACGAAATCCATCGAGTTATTTAACCATGAAAAAAGTACAAATCTGACAGCAGTTTTTGGAGGTGCATTATCAACAGAGCTTTTAGAATGCATTGCATGCTGTTGTATTACATGAGTCTAATGAAGATCTAAAGATCTCCATGATAGAACTCTACCAAACCTCCATTAGATGTCTCATGGAGGTTATATAGATGAATTACAGATGTTTCATAAAACTTTTATGAATCATATACAGAACTTAATTGGAGGTTTTAGATCCTTTGTAAATAATTACTTTATGATAATAATTAAGAATATATACTTATAAATAAATTAAAAATTTATTTCATCTTATTATATCTATATTACTATATCTTATTTATTCATATTTGATTGTATATAAATGATTATGCCAAATACAAGAAAACATATATTGTCAAAGAGAAATATCTCATATATTTAATATGATCAATAAATATATAAATGAGTAAATAGAATGTATACGTAAATTTATACGTAACCAGTACTCACATGGAACATGATATTAAAAATCCATATAACATACTTCCATATAACATACTTCCATATATATAAAATACATATTCCATATAACATATATATAAAATACATATTCCATATAACATATATATAAAATACATATACACAATAACATATATATAATATACATATAACATCTTCATATCTTATATATATAATTAAATTTTCTACAAAAATTACACATGCTATCAGGATATTGACATTGAGACTATTTGAATCTTATGACAATATGATAACATTTACTAATCGAAGATCTGTCATATTTTTACATCAAAATTTTAAGTTTAATTATACTATTATTTTAGTATCTGATTTCAGTCGATCACAGAGGTGGAATGAGCTCAACCGTGTATACTCCAAAGATGGGTGACCCTCGGAAAAATTATGTGACGTTACCGTTATGTGACATTACAAGATAAAAAAGATTTCATTAGTTCCATTGCACGTTACGTATGTATGTGCGTTTCGTTCCTTTAAAGAAATATTTTTGTTCAGCATTCATTGTAACGAAGCATCTGTGAAAGCTCCGTTACTAGCGCACGCTACGCGGCCCACGTCATCCGGGGCCGTCCGAATATCCCCGACCGCGACCGAACAATACTCACGCGCCGGCTGCGTGACAGATTAGCTGATCGTTAAACAATTTTTAACAAATCGCGTGTTGACACGTCAACACAAAAAGAGTATATAAACCTGGCAAATTTTTGCAAAGGAATCCAGACCTGTCCGATCATCCGACTCATCCTTCCGAAATCACCGATCCGTTCCGAACAACGCGAGAATCTTCTCGCACCGAATACCGAATACTGAGCGTTCTCAGTATTCTCGATTCTTTCCCGTCCGGAAAATTGGGAAGTTCTCGAGTTTTTCTTCTACAGAATACTGGACGCTCGCGTATTCTCGCTCTCTCCTGTCTAAAAAGTCAGAGCGTTCTCGGACTTTTCTCCTGCAGGGCGCTCGCCGGTAACCCCGGTATCCCCGTTTCCTCTCATGTGAAGAAGTCGGAGCGTTCTCGGACTTTTCACCTTCCTTACTCTTGCAGAACATCGAGCATTCTCGGTATTTTCCATTTCTCACGCACGAAAAGTCGAAGCGTTCTCGGGATTTTCCTTCAATGTACATGGAAACACGCGTCGTGAAAGCGTCGGTGGTTGCCTAGCAATCCGTGCGTCCGAACGCCTGGCAACACGCGGGCCCAGTTGCCTAGCAACGCGCTGCATATCTGATCCGCGCACAATCCGGCGATTATCACCATTGAATTCGCTATTCAACCGCGCTACGAATATCACAAATCGGCGAACGCGACATATGCGAACGGCGCTACGCTGTGAGAGCCAAAGACCATCATCTATATAAATTAGCTTTACATATTAGTTTAAAATAAATCTAATTATTTTATTGTAACTACACACTTCTACAGCGTCTGCGAATTTTTTACCGAACCCGACAATATATCCGTCCGATCGAATCACGTCCTTGCTTCCGTACCGCTCATTTCCCGATCGCGCAGGGACGTACCGTTTCATCATAAAAAAATTTATTATTATTATTCTTTTTATTATTATTATTAACTTTTTCTGTAGAGATCTTCTGGAGGGTTCATGGATGTCTAATGGAAGTTACAAACCAATCAATAGATTATTTTATATTGACTGTATTTTATGCCACGGGGGGGTCACTGATACAGTCATATTATCAAATATTTAATGGCTTAAGATATTAACTATATAAATTAGTTAACAATGCAAAATATTAGTGTGAGTTTTTTAACAATTTTATATTGTATCTTTTAAAAAGTATTTTAATAATAACATTGCAATAAAAGTTTTTATTGCAACAAGACGTCAATAATAATAATATTAATGCATCAAAAGAGTCAAGTAAGAAAGAAAGAATTTTTCAAAACCGAAAATTTATTTTATATGCAATTTGACAAATTTGAATAATAGTATAAAATCATATTTATAAAGAAAGCATTATATTAGCACAAGTATTCAGTTATAACTGAATAAGGATTGTTTCTATATACGGTTTTTTTATCGAAAATATTAAATTATTAATATATTTCATATAATTCATCTTGAATTTTTAAATGTTGATGATTGTAAGGATTACATAAAATAAGAAAATATTAATCGACATGTAAAAACATAATCAATTAAAAACATTAGAGCTGAATATTCATGCTAATATGTTTTGTGTAACTTTAAATATTATTTTTAAATGTATCGATCTGTGCGCCTAATAAATTCTTTTAACAGTTTTTCAAGAGGGAAAGTTTTATTATTGACATTATTTTACATTAGACGCTTAGTAACATTATTATTAAATTGATCAATTTAATATTGATATTACTGCTCTTCTTTCTTTATCTTAGCATGCAATTTGACGGATTTGAATAGTGTATAAAACTCACTAAAGAAATATTAGCACAAATATCCAGTTATAACCGAATAAGGATTGCATTTATATACAACTTTTTTATTGAAAATATTCAATCATTAATATATTTCATATAATTCGTCTTGAATTATATTTTTTTTCTGCGATATCTTGATTGGTACTTTCACGACGTTTATTTCATAAGCAACTGTCATTGCATATTTTGACAGTCCTGCGTATCGAGGGGTTAATAATAATAGTGCAACAAGACGTCAATAATAATAATAATAGTGCATCAAGACATCAAGTAAGAAAGAATTTTTCAAAACCGAAAATTTATTTTGCATGCAATTTGACAAATTTGAATAATAGTATATAAAATCATATATATAAAGAAATATTAGCACAAGTATTCAGTTATAGCCGAATAAGGATTGTTTCTATATACGACTTTTTTATTGAAAATATTAAATCATTAATATATTTTATATAATTCGTCTTGAATTTTTAGAATTACATATAATAAGAATTACATATAATAAGAAAATATTGATCGACATGTGAAAACATAATCAATTAAAAATAGAGCTGGATATTCATGCTAATATGTTTCGTTAAATATTATTTTTAAGTGTATTGATTTGTGTGCCTAATAAATTTTTTTAACTTTCAAGAGAATTTTAGCTTTTCAAGAGAAAACGTTTTTATTATTGACATAATTTTACATTAGATGCTTGACATTATTATTAAATTGATCAATTTAATATTAATATTACTGTTTTTCTTTCTTCATCTTAGAATTTTTTGCAAAAATTTATTCTGGATGCAATTTGACGAATTTGAACAATAATATATAAAATTACTAAAGAAATATTAATATAAGTATCCAGTTATAACCAAATAAGGTTTATTTTTATATAAGACTTTTTTATTGAAAATAATATTAAATTATCAGTATATTTTATATAATTTGTCTTGAATTTTCAAATGTTGATGATTGTAAGGATTACATATGATAAGAAAATATTAATCGACATGTGAAAACATAATTAATTAAAAACAAGCTTTCGATTAGAGCTTAGAGGTATTCATACTAATATGTTTTGTATGATTTTAAGGCTCCTGAGTAGTCATCGAGGCTATATTGGAATCGTGATGTCATAGGCGAGAAATGACACAATAAAGTTTATTACGATAGTTTTACAAATAAAGAGATATTTGACAAATAAAGAGATTTACAAATAAAGAGATACTAAACTAAAATCTGATATGGCTTTAAGACATTTGTGAAAATGGGCTGTTGCTATTCTTTCTCTTCCTGATAGTCAATAAATAATCTGTAAAAGGCACGTGAAATGAAGTTTGTTCAGGCAGAAAACACATGATTTGACAGCTGTTGAAAGAAGTGGAAAAAATGCTTTTACATGTTCGAAGATAATTTTAGCTGCCGTCCATTTTTACGAATCTGATAAGTACGAAACAAATCACATCTGCACAATTAAGAACATAATAACGAAAATAGTCGCAATAAAAAATTTCGTTGTCCGTATGTATTTATATAACGATGAACAAAGACAAGAATAAGATGAACAAGAATGAATGAGTTTTTATTTTTCACCGTGACGATACATCGTTACCGTCAACGCGAAGTTCTTCGCTGAGTACTCAGGAGCCTTAAATATCATTTTTATTACGTATATCGAATTGTATGCCTAATAAATTCTTTTAATAGAGATTTTTTTTTAAGAGAGAAAGTTTTATTACTGACATTATTTTATATTAGATGCTTGTTAACATTATTATTAAATTGATCAATTTAATATCAATATTACTGCTCTTCTTTCTTTCTTAAAATTTTTCGAAACCGAACATTTGTTCTGCACGCAATTTGAATAATAATATATAATCACTAAAGAAATATTAGCACAAGTTATAATCGAATAAGGATTGTTTTTATTGTTATAAATATTTTTTATACATTTCTTATATTATACATATTTTTTAAGACAGATATGTTCACTCATCTCAAATTTGACGTTAAGAATAACTTATATGTCTCGAAAAATATAATATATATATATATATCTCCTGAGTTAACCTGAAAAAAATATATAATAATTTTTAATTGTCTATGTAATTAATATATATATCACAAAATATCAATATAAAATCCATAACGAAGTATTATATTTGTATAAGTATTATATAATTTGTATAAGTATTTTATATATATATATATATATATACATATATCGGCGCTATATAAAATACCATAAACATTTGAAAATATCAGCGCTATACAACAGCTGCCACAAATATTGAAAAATATCAGCGCTATATAAGAGCTGCCACAAACATTAAAAAATATCGACTGCTATTAGCACTGATTCTGATCTAACCATAGTGCGAAAATGTCCGTACATTCGAAGAATCTTATAACTTCCCGAGTAAACATTTTCATATGTGATTATATATAAATATATATTATTATATATTATTTATATATAATTATATTTTATCATATATTATATCATGCATAAGCTGATATGAAATAATATTTGTCCATATATGTAAATATATGACTTCATATTCGATTTTAAATGATCATGTATATTAGTATATTTCAGATATACATAGTCATATATAGTATTGTGTATAAATATATATGATTTAAATTCTATTATATATAATAATTAATGTCATACATGACTTGATATATCAATAATATATGATTTCATATTTTTGTAAACCAATCGAATATAATCTTACGAGGGTAGTCTGAAAAGTTTTGAGCCTTAACATGAAGATGACGTTACTCGTCAAAACCATTCTAGTACAATAGTATATGCTTTGAAAGACTTTTGTGAAAATTTCAGCCATTTTGGATGCTCAGTTGTTGTTTGACAATCGTTTGTGTCAGTCGATGTCAGTGTTTTTGTAAAAATGGAAAAAATTGAATATCGTGCCGTGATTAAATTCTTACATTTGAAAGGCAATACGCCTGCGCAAATTAAAATCGAGTTGGACGCTGTTTACGGGGACTCTGCCCCATCATTTGCCACCGTAAAAAGATGGGCAGCTGAATTTAAACGTGGTCGTACCAGCTTGACTGATGATGAGCGTTCGGGACGGCCAAAAACTACGACCACCGCTGATAACATCGAAAATGTTCACCAAATGGTACTCGACGACCGTCGAATCAAGGTTATGAGCATATCGAAAGAACGCATTTATCATACATTGGCTGAAGAATTGGATATGCGCAAGCTATCCGCGCATTGGGTGCCGCGCTTGCTCATTTTGGACCAAAAACGAATTCGAATGAACATTTCCAAGGCCCTGTTGGAACGGTTCAAACGAAACGAGTCAGATTTTTTGCGTCGATTCATAACTATAGATAAAACTTGGATCCATCACTACACTCCAAAGACAAAAAAACAGTCAAAACAGTGGACTGCAAAGGGTGAATCTGCTCCGAAAAAGGTGAAGACGGTTTCATCAGCTGGGAAGGTAATGGCGACTGTTTTTTGGGATAGTCACGGAATTGTGTGTATCGACTATCTTGAAAAAGGTAAAACAATAACGGGAGCATATTATCGCATCATTACTTGATAAGCTGAAGGCAGAAATTGCAAAAAAACGGCCGCATTTGAAGAAGAAGAAAGTGCTGTTTCATCAAGACAACGCACCTGCTCACACTTCGGCGGTCGCCATGACCAAAATTCACGAACTGCACTTCGAATTGGTTGACCACCCACCGTATTCACCAGATCTGGCCCCCAGCGATTTTTTCCTGTTTTCTAAGCTTAAAGTTTCGCTTGGAGGACAGAGATTTTCATCGAACGAGGAGGTCATCGCGTAAATGCCTATTTTGTGGAGCAAGACGCCAACTATTATTTGGAGGGGTTAAAGAGGTTAGAGTATCGATGGGAAAAGTGTATCGATTTAAAAGGAGATTATGTTGAAAAATAAAACTATATTTGATCGAAAAAATATTTGTTTCTATGTTAGGCTCAAAACTTTTCAGACTACCCTCGTAATTCTTGGCCCGCAATGGCGACGAAATAAGTAGAATCTTATAGATGCATAAATGTTCTTATAGGCGATTTTGTGCCCAGATGAAGAGTTTGTATCAAAATTTTTCTTTGACTTTTAATTTATTAATAATTATTTATTTAATTGTCTTATTAGTACATTACTGTATACCTATGAATAGATTTGGGTGTACCAAGATTTGTCGTAAAACTAGCATCAACATCTTTCGTTGTCAAGAATGAGCTGCTCATTCTTAAGCTGTTCACAGAGTTGATACTCTGTTAGCGTCGTTCTGTTTAATTTCTATTTTGATCTCGTTTTTTTCTACTGATTGCGTGCGTGCGTGCGTGCGTGCGTGCGTGCGTGTGTGTGTGATATATTTATATATATATATATACATATATATATATATATATATATATATATATATATATATATATATATACACACACACGACTGTTTGGCGCTGTTTAACGACTGCCACATTGAAAAATATTGGCTGCTATTGATATTGATTTTGATCATCTATACATAGTACAAAAATGTCTGTGCATACAAAAAACCTATAACTTTAATGCCTCAAGAGAAAGACATAATTGTTCACGGTGAATGTTTGACAGACGAACATATGGAACATTTTCAATATCTTTTAAGAAGTTGTTCAGAATATATGCCTGTTGAAACATGGCGAATACAATTATCTGATACAACCTATACCAATAGATAATCTATACAACCTATACCAATAGATAAAAACATATACAAATACTACATAGTTTACCTGGTCCACTACATGGTCCTTTATATGGACATTGGGCATTTGTAGTTATTACGATAGAAAAGATATATGATTAAATAATAAGATTTTACATAAACATCATGAACAATTTTTAAAAAGATTATTTCCAACATACGATTTTCAGAAACGTCCTATCAAATTTCCTACTGTACAACATCAATCGAATTATAGTGACTGTGGTTTTCGCCATAGTTTTTGCAGTTTCATTATTATTTAATATTAAACCTGACAAAGTAAAATATAAACATAAATTAATATGTTCATATTTAATAAAAATTCTTGAAACAAATGTAATTGAGCATTTTCCTTAAGATCCACAATATGTTGCTAAAAAAATATTTCCAATACCAATAATAAAAGCAAAAGAGGCTGAAACAATTCGTATACGTATGATACATCAATCTGAGACGGACCAACAGAAATCGAATCAATTAAGAAAATATCGTAACATGTATACCAGTAAAAAAGAGTTTAACAAAACACAATTAACGTTTCAAAACGCTACAAAGAAAATACAATTAACGGAAAGTGTTTCAATAAAAATTATAGAAAAATCAGTCCATACTAAAATTGAATAAAATAAAAATAACAAAACAAAACTGAACAAAATAAAAATAAATGTTTTCAAAATAATAAATACAATTAACGCAAAGCGCTTCACAAAAAGTTATGGAAAAGCTAATTAATACTGAGACTGAACAAAACAATAAAAATAAATATCAAAATAAAGATCAGTATCTGTTTAAGAAGATCGTGCTAAAAAATGTCAACAGCATTTAGAAAATAATTGTTTTAAAAAACGTCATCGATATAATAAACAAGATCTAGAAAATAATCGCGCTAAATAAAGATTATGATATAAGAGAGATTTAGATAATAATCGCGCTAAAAAAATGGAGCAATATAAAAAAGATTTAGAGAATAATCGTCTATATGAACAGAATTTAGATAACAATCGTGCTATGACGTCGTCGATATAAACAGGATATAAAAAAATAATCGTGCTAAAAAATGAATACGTTTTTTTAGCACGATTATTTAAAAAATTTTCAGCAAGAACATAACAGACAAAAAGCAAACTGTCATATAGTGATTATATAATAATACTACGAAAAAACGATACTACGAAAAAAAGAAATTAAAATCCAGCATTATTAAAAAAAATGGTGACATTGCCAAAAACATTATTAGAAAATATGAAAGATTTTGGTCCCGAAATTATATTATAAAATTTCGTAATCTTATAGCAATTGAAGAAATTTCAAGGGAATTGATATTAAAGACCACATTGAAAAACAAATAGAAGCCGAAAGAATTGTACGTTGATGTATGCATATTCGGAACAATTATGTCTGCAATATGTAAGATATTAACATTACTTAAAAAGAAACCAGAAATATACTTGAATCTTGCAAATGATGATAAATACAAAACAATTGATAATAAATTAAGTGCATTTTGTGGCAAATCGAGATATATAGCTAAGTCTGAAAATTATTTTATCGGTAACACATATCATAATATTACTGAATCATAATCTTTGAAAATGAATATATTATATATGTATAATATGTATTACTAAGAAATGTACTGCTAAGAAATACATAATGTAAGAAAATAAGTTAATGTAATACAGTAGGAATATAATACAATAAATGTGTATGTATATGTTTTAATGCAACCTGGGCGCGCCAAGTTTTTGTATGTCTGTTTGATTTTAAGATCGCTCTATAAAATATATTACTCTTCTTAAAATATATAGCAGAAACAGAATAATACAATTATATATATCGTGCAATATTGAAACTGTTTTGGAATTCTAATAGTTATTAGTTAGAAAACATATGTTCAGAGTTTAATACGTTTAATGAAATGTTATTGTTATATGAAGAATCAAATCTTTTATAGATATAATTATTAGATCTTATTTTTCGAAACTTTGAAATATAATAATTTATTTAACTTGGCGCCAATTATTGATATCAAATCCCTAGGTGGCCCGCGCCTTCTTCGATCCCGCGGGAGATTTGAAGGTGATCCTTTATCCTCAGCCAAGCTTATGAGAGGAGGAGGGCAGCCAATTATTCTTTGGCCAGCGGGCCCGTTGTTGCGGTCGCGTGCGGCGTAATTATTTTCAGGGCGCGAAATGACGGCTATTATTTCTGCATGTATTATGCGCCCCGACGAGGATCAACGTGATGTACGGATGTAGGAGGGACCGCCGAACAGAGAGCGACGTGAAGGAGGTTTCGCAGATCGTATTATCCCTCTCGCAATTACGTCAGCGGGAATGGAAGTGCCACTGTTATATAAATCTCTTTTTCTAGCCGAGAAAGCGTCATTGCCAATCGAGAGGCGAGCGTGGCGAACGAATGGGGAAGGCGCCATCCCACGAAGCAAAAGTGTGGAAGACGGTTACGGGATGTCCCGGCGAGACTCCGGAGGGACTGGCAACCGGCGAGGACACCGAGTTGGCGGGACGAGATGCAAGGATCTCGAAGCCAGAGGAGTCAAGAAACCAAAAGACGTAGCCGCAGATGCCACCGCTCTTTGAATTTCCCACAAGGACTTCGCGGCGCGCGGCCGATTGGAGCCACGCGATTAGTCGATTTTCGGTCAATAAGAAATCGCGAGAGAGGGATAGCGATCACCTGCGTGTGTTCCGCGAGGGCGCGGAAGAATCACTTATCGTGATGCGCTTTGACAGGAAGGACGTGTATCCGAGCTCATTAACCTGCCGCAAGAAAGCAATCGTCATTAGTGAGTCGGGCGCTTTTTTCCTTTATAAAACCGTCACCTCCGTCGTTGCGCGAACAGCGGGTGAAGAGTCGCGGGAGTGCCGGTAGCGCGAATTTGTGCAAGTGATAGTTAGAGAAACGATCCTAGTGCCGATGCCTGCGACGATCACGACGATTACCCGCCATCGAAGGAAGACCGGACAACGTTTCGCCTTTCCCCCCAACGGTCACGTTAAGTCATTTTCGTTAATGTTATTTTGCCGTTTCGTAATGTAAGCGTCGTTTTTGTGTGCCGCGTTTAAGCGGCTCTTAATTGTTGTACTGAGTTATGACGTCGTTGTACTGAAATGACGTCACATTTATGCGTCGAGTTGTGGTAGTGATTGAGAAATCGCTTTCGGGTAGTGTCGCGTATCTCAGCGTTATCGCTAGCTTATCGTTTGCTTTAGTACGGTGGTTGTTGTTATTTTTTTTGTGTATCGCGTTATTATGCTTTCGCGAGCTTAACTCTCAACACATCTTTGCTTGCGCGTGCTATTAATCGGGCTGCGGATTGCTGTGCACTTGTTGCCGTTTGATTGCGCCATTCAACTAATTGCATGCTTGTTGCTTTATATTTGCTACCAGTCTCGCTTCGAATTCCGAATGCTCGTAATAGCGAATTTCGCATGGAAAGTCGATGTGCCGCAGATATTGTAACCGAAAGTTCTTATTATTGCCGATCATCTCTGTGTACGTCGCGCGCCCTTCAAATCAGCTGTTTACCGCGATTAGGTAAACAAGGGGGCCCTAACCCCCTCGTCAAGGGGGAGAGGGGCAGAGGGGGGTCGTAGAATCCCCAGGGGGTTCGTATCCGAGGAGCATGGTTTTCTTTCCTCGGGGTTTGTATCCGGGGAGAGAAGGTGGATCCCTCTGGCGATCGTCGAGATAAGTTTATCCTCCTCGGTTGGTAAGGCGGTCGCGGGGTTTCCCCCGTCTTCGACGTCGGCGCGGCGCTTTCTAGCGCTTTCCGCGTAATTCCCGGGCGCGTTTTCGACGCCCTAGCGTTTCCCACTAGATAACCCCGGGCGCGTTTTCGACGCCCTAGCGTTTTCCGCGCGGTCTAGCGCTTTCCGCGTAACCCCCCGGGCGAGTCTAGCGCTTTCCGCGTAACCTCGGGCACGTCTTCGACGCCGCCTTAGCGTTTTCCGCGGGGGATCTAGCGCGTCCTGTTTCGCGGGATGCTGCGGTTTGTTACGTCACCTTAGGCGTGTCCGTGTCTAGACGTTGTTTGCAGGATGCTGCGGTTTGTTACGTCGCCTTAGGCGTGTCTAGTCTGTTTTTATAATGTTGCGATTTGACGCGTCATCGAGGTGATTCGCGTTTGAGCGTTTTCCGCGGAGTCTAGCGCGTCCTGTTTTGCAGGATGCTGCGGTTTGTTACGTCGCCTTAGGCGTGTTTCATATCTAGGTGTCGTCTATGAGGATATAACGCGTGCCGCTTGTTCTGTTTTGTAGAACGTTGCGGTTTGACGTGTCGTCGAGGTGATTCTTTTGACCGATACTTGTCGCCGTGTTTACGATGACGAGAACCGTTAAAGTAGTGAATCGATGCCAGCTATGTGAGACACGAATGATCGATGACGATGAGATGTGTTGGTGCCATTCGCTGGATGACCTAACATCTTCTCCATTGCGAAACGTGACGGCGTATCCATCGGTCAATGTGACGGAATACGTCGTGAGAGGACAATATACACCGATTTCTAATCAATTAAAGAGGCGCGGTTATCGATTTCCGCCTCAGCGTGAGACTTCACCTAAAAAGTTAATAGAGGCATGTGTATGTCATCACTATCGAGGGATGGCATATAATCTTTTAGGAGGAGATACTCTACGAAAAGAAGAAGCCGATCGAGATTAGTAGACGACAGGAGTACATGGTGAATTTTCATGAAAGCGACTATTACGATGTATTTAACGACAACGATGACGACGAGATGTTTTTTTGCGCTCATCGCAAGTATTGAAGGAAAAGCGGTGCTGTTTCATCAGCCGCGTACAAGGAGGAGAGAAAAAGAAGAGAGCGCATTGGCAACAATTAGCGCAACTAAGTGTGCATATAAATATGTACTATAATCATAATATAACTATGGATTGTATATATGAATATGTATGAGAATAAGACTAACCGCGAGAGACGGAGTTTTTTCCTCGTTCGTTTGCGTATCGCGGGGACGAGAGGCGGATCGGCGACGCGCCGGGAGTCTTCAATTAGCGATACCGAGGGTGACGTTATATTATCGGGAATGTATGAGAGATGGAGGTCGCGCGAGGAGAGAATCGTCGTAGGAGTGTTAATAATGACGAGAGAATATTTTATTACTTTATTGTTGTATTATTTTATCAGGCACGTAAAAAGAGGAAAGAGCTATTTGTAGGATGTTGCGGTTAGGCGCGTTCTGTGTCTAGGCGTTTTCCGTGGAGATCTAGCGCATCTTGTTTTTGCGGCAACGGGAAGGCGCGCGTTCTGATTATGTAGGATGCCGCGCGTTTTGTCATTTCGGAATGTTGCGGTTGTCGCGTTTTCGACGCTCGGGGTATATATCTAGTCATGAGAGGTAGTTTTTTCCATTGTTAAGAACGTGATATATGGAAGAAGTCGCGCTTAACGGTGGTTCGTCTTCGAGCGAGAGCGACGATCCGCTTTTACGCGCGTTCGATCGTAACGTGACGCATCGCGATCTCGACGACTATCGTTGCGAGTTGATTATCGAGAGTGACGATAGTTTAGAGTGTTACAAGACTATCGCGCCTGGCAACAACGAGAAGTGGATTGTGGCGAGAGAAGATGTTCGCTCGGAACGTGATCACGTATCACTTGCAAGGGAGATCGGTACGGAGAGTCCGCGAGAGAAACTGTGGATCGAAACGTTGCTCGCTCTGAGCGACAGAGCGGTGATCTACGAGAGAACAGCGAGAGAAAAGTTCGAGATGTTAAATTCGTCGTTCCTACGGACGGTTGGGGTAACACTGTGTGGGAAGCGATATGGAGAAGAGTCGCGATCTTCTCGAACGCGCGGCGGGGGTTGAAGGGATGTGCGCCTATCGTATTTGGAAACGGGAGTGTATCGAGTGTCTCGAGGTCTTGAGAGATAGATGTGAGAATAGAGTCGATCTTACCGGAACGATAAATTCTCTGGTCTCTCGAGTAGCGCAGTTGGAGGGTGCGAGATTCGCTTTGAGTCGATGTTTTGGTTACTTGGGTGCAGGATACGACGGTTCGAAGGGATTCGAATGGGTGGATATCGAGACGGCTTTCGCGAATCGCGTACGAACGGGTGCTGTGGTAAACATCGAGTACATCGAACCTCGACGGCGCGTTCGCGAGGACGCAACGGCCACGGTGCTCGAGCGAGTCGATCTCGATATGCACGCGTGTTTAAAGGTCAACACCGTATTTCACGGGGAGTTTGTCGCAAATAATAAGAGCGCTGTTAAGAGCATTCACACGAGGAATTGTCAGCTATTCGGTATGTCCGATCTACGAGAATGGTACGACGGAGACGTTATGAATGTTGTTCTGATGTCGCTGGAGGAATTTCAGGAACCGCGATAGCGGTTGGGCGTTACTTCGGATATTAAATTTGATGATCAATGTAAACAAGTGTAATCCTATGTACGCTGGATGTTGGATGTCACTTCCTCCGAAGATAAGATGTAAGAGAGCCGTGATTAACGTACGTTCAAACGACAACGCGTGTTTCGCGTGGGCGGTGATGGCCGCTCTATATCCCGTTGATCTACACTCGGACAGACCGTCGTCGTATCCTCACTATTTGTTGGTGCTGAATTTCGAGGGTATCGACTTTCCTATGACACTACGAAACATTGCTAGATTCGAACGTCTTAACGATTTGTCTATTAACGTATTTGCCATTCGAGAGAAAAGGGGAAGGAACGATATCATGATCGTTCCTTTGTCGCTTACGGGGAACAAAAAGTCTACGCACGTAAATTTGCTCTATCTGTCGAATAAGCGGTGCGGCGATAACGTCGGTCATTTCGTATGGTAAAGCATCTGTCTCGACTGTTAACGTCACAAATAAACAAGCATAAGGAAAAAAAATACATATGCGACCGGTAAGCATAAGAGAGATTATGCGAGATAAATTTTGTATTAATTATAAATTGTATTTTTCAGATGTCTACATTATTTTTACTCGGACGAGAAATTAGTCGCGCATAGCGTCGAATGCGGAAGAGCGAACGACTGCGTCGTTATTCTTCCGAACGAGGAGGACAAGTTGCTCTCTCACAATCACGACAGAAAGGAGAGACTACGATTCGTCGTGTATGCAGATCTGGAGTGCGTTTTAGAAAAGGGAGATCAACGGTTCACTGGGAATCTCGACGATAGATTCGCCTATCAACACCACAAGGCGTTTACCGTGGGATATTATTTGCGTAGCACGTACAACGGAATCGCGTATAGATCTCGCCGAGGCGACGACTGCGTCTCGTGATTCGTCGAGGAGCTGCGCGCTCTCGCGTGTCGCGTGAAGAAGCTTCTGTGCGCGAGCGTACCGATGTCGGAGCTCACGCCGAACGAGCGGAGCGCTTTTCAAAAGGCGACAAATTGTCACGTGCGGAAGGACCTTTGGGTCGTACGATATTCGCGATATAAAATTTAAATTGTTATTTCGGTTATATAAAATCTAAAGCTCAGAACTTTTTTGTACACCTAATAGTATAAAAATTTGTATGTAGAATAAGTAGATGTAGAATAAGTAATATTGTATACTCTTTATTCATTACAATACAGCTGTTTTATGAATTCAAGAGTTATGTGTATTGTCCATTCCTAACCATTTGACGAAAACTCTGTCGTTCTTTCTACGTAGCACTTTCTCTACGAGATATCGGGATTGGAAACTCGCAGTAATTCGTGTTCGTAAAACCCTCCGGCTATTAGCTCTTTACGATAGTCTTTCAGCAGATACGTCACGGGATTTGTACGTTGCACCTTAGCGATTCGAAAAATCTCGGTCGTCCAGTTAGGCGTATATCCCTTCTCGAAAATCGTTTTGAACTTGCTGAAGCGTACCGGATCGTTCACCTTGACTCTTGCGGGGGCTACGATCTTCAAATGACTGTATACTGTGGAGAGGAATCTCTTGGCAATGGCGGGAGTTACGTCCACCGGTCGCATTCCGATCGTTCGATGCGCGCGGTTGTTATACTCCGAATGTAAACGCGGTAGAGCGTCGAGCCATCTGTACGATCCGTTGAGCGTGAAGAGCTTCCACATGTTGTTCTTGAGCGTGCGATTAAATCGCTCCACAACCGCCGCCTTCATCACCGAGTCGAGTAGTGGCGTATATCGTACCTATCAGTAACCGCTTTTACGGAGGCATTGTAGAACTCCTTGCCCTTGTTCGTTTGTAGATTTCGCGGATGTCGAGCGTCGACGAATATCTCGGATAACGCCACGGTTACCTCGCTTCCGCTTTTGCTCTTCAGCGGCACAGCCTACGCGTACTTGCTCAACACGTCGATAACCGTCATTACGTAGTTGTAGCCTTTGTTTCGTCGCGCGTATGGACGCATCTCAACGACATCGGCCTACCACAGGTCGTCGTAACCGCGCACCATGACTCGACGACACGGAAAGTTTCTTCGCGCGGGCGCGTAAAGCTCCTCGACGAGTCTCCTCTTCTCGACGCTCATCGCTAATTTACGAGGAGGCGCGATTCACGTTGGTTTTATTCGTGCTCATCGCTTCGCGCGTTCGCTCCTGTTCCTCGTTCCAAACGATAATCGCGTGTTTCATGGTATTTGGAATATCCATTTTTAGTGCGACTAGTAATTCGTTTATCGTTTCTCTAATCACTATTTTATCCACGTTCAACGAGGCCAGCGTCTTGTCCAGTGTCTCTCTCGTTACCGCTTTGTCCATCAGTTCTCTCGCGATCCTCGTCAGATCTGTCACGCTACGCGCGAAATTCTCTACGTTCGTCGATATTTTCTCGCGGCTCGTCGACGACGCGTCGAGCTCGTTTCGCAGGGATTTCTCTAGATTTCGCGGTGATTCCTCTAGGATCTGCGTTCGTTTCTTCTGAGCGTCGCCGAGCATCTCGACGATCTTTCGGATCTCGCTGGAGTCTCTAGCTCACACTTTGTCCTGTTTTTTCTCCGTTCGTCTCAGCGCACGTTGAAACATGGACAGGTCTTTAATTCGTTGGTTGTTCCGTTTATCGAGCGCTTGTTTCGTTTCCCTTATTCGTTTATCGAGATCGATGAGCGAAGCCTCCCTCCTCTCCTCGATCTGTCGCAGTAATTCCTCTAGATTTCGCGTTCGTTTCTCCTGAGCGTTACCGAGTGTCTCGATGACCCTTCGGATCTCGCTCAGATCTTTCTCTCGCGATTCCGTTTCTCGAGCTCTCGTTCCATCGCGTCTCTCGTCTCCTCTATTCGTTTGTCGTGATCGACGAGCGAGGCCTCTCTCTTCTTCTCGAGGTGTCGCAGAACATCCACTTCGGTTTTTACGTCGTAATACTGTAGGAGATTATTCCGAATTTGCTTGTTCATATCTTCCAGCTGTTTTCGTAGCTCGTTTGTTAGAACTTTCGACTCCTCGCTCCTTACGCGAAGCGCGTCGTCGACGTAACCCTTGGTCGTCGCGTCGGTATCGTCGATCGAAACGCGCGGACAGGGACTGTATCTCGCTCCGTACAAAGACGGACGAGGCGTAATAGCGAAAAAAGAAAAAAAGAAAAAAAAACGTCAAAGAGACAATAAAAATACCTACGAGTATAACTACCAACGTACAATTGAACCAGCTGACGAATCATATGCGTGTATCATACTTCAGAGTTTTTATGCGTGATGCATTACCGATTAGCGGCGCGCGTCGAAAAGATAGCCGTATCGTAAATCTGGACGACACTCATGGGTCCCGGCACTCATTGGGTAGTATACGCAAAGAGAAACGATTGTGTCATATATTTTGAGTTTCGGTAATCTTCGACCGCCCAAGAAACTGGTATGATATTTTGGAGACAACGTTACGATAGAGTACAATCCTGAAGAGAGAACGTCCTGTCAGACGTACAATCAGAGCGTCTGCGGACAACAGTGTCTGTGATTTCTTCAAACGGTCGACACGCGTGAATTTATAAAGTTCGACAAAATGTCGACGTCTCAGTATTCGTTGAACGCTTTTTCCATCATGTCGCTGACGCTTATGCTAAGCGGGAAGAGCAGTGTTCTCGCGGCAAACTATTTTCCAGTCATAGATTTGAGCGATGATGACTATGAGCTTGATCTAACAATTTTGGAGATTTATTACACGATACCGAATGTAAAATAAATAAAAAATTGTGCTTCGAACAACAAATTTTATTTTGACAAAGACGACGCAGAAATTACGATTCCCGAGGGGTCGAACTGCAAGCCATAAATGAATTTTTGTAATGTGAGATTTTACGGAAACATCCGCGACGCGTCTGATGGTAACGCCGGTGACACCGCGCGCGGCGATGATGAGATTGATGAATACCCGATAGTGCTCCGCGCAAATTACAACACAATGAGGTGTGAGATTAAATGTGATTACAGAATAAACTTTAACAAGCCCAATAACATTGGATCGCTGCTTGGTTTTTCGTCGAAGCGTATATTGCAACCGCGAAAATGGTATAAATCGGACATGTCAATCAACATAATGAATGTAAACATTATCCGTGTAGAGTGCAACGTGATCGCGGGCGCGTATAGCAACGACAAAAGTGTGCACACGATACATGAATACATTTCGCCGAGCGTGCCGCCAGGATATAAGATATCGGAAAGGTCGATGCAAATTATTTACTTGCCAGTCATCGTACGGAGCATTACGAAGCTAACGATACGCATTGTTGACCAGAATGGACGATTGTTCGATTTCAGAGGAGAAGAAATCACCGTCAGATTGCACGTACGACAGCGACAACGATAACTCGAGCGCGACATTTAGGATGCTCGTATTGAACGAAGCGAAACACGCGCAAAGAGATAACGCATCTTTTACAAAGAAAACACCGATCGACAATACTCGCTCATCCGGCTGCATCATCAAGAAGAGGAAGAAACTCAACGCGTCGAACGTTAAATTTTTACAAGCTTTAGGATTCGCGGTGCGCAACTTGTGAGATGACTGACATCCTAAATATCGAAGACGAGCCAATCTTCGACGATCGCATCGTCAAGATTGAGACTCATACGTACAATCCGTTTGCCAATGTTCGGGTACAGCGATGAGATAAGAATACCCATACAGCAACAGGATCTGTACATTGCCACGAAAACTTTCTATATGTCGAAGGAAAACTAACAAAGAACAAAGTTGTCGACGGATCTGATGTGATGTTGGGAAATAATTTTGTTGCGTTCATGTTCAATGAGATTCGATACGAGCTCGATAGCGTGGAGATTGATCGTAACAGAAACGTGGACATAACTAGCGCGCTCAAACACTACATAACGACGTCATCCGAGAGAAGTGTAATTCTGAGGAATGCTGGCTAGCATGCGCATACTAACGCGGATGGATATTTTAACTTTTGCGTATCTCTCTACGCACTGTTAGGATTCTGCGAGGATTACAGACGCATGGTAATCAACGCTTGTCACGAGTTGATCTTAATACGATCGCGTAACGACAACAATTGCCTGATGGGAAATTCGGCTTTGAATTCCGTGATCGATTTATTCAAGATACAATGGCGAATGCCGCACGTGTTATTGAACGAGATAACAAAACTATCGAGGGAAAACTAACGAAGAACAAAGTTGTCGACGAATCTGAGGTGATGTTGGGAAATAATTTTGTTGCGTTCATATTCGGTGAGATTCGATACGAGCTCGATGGCGTGGAGATTGATCGTAACAGAAACGTGGGCATAACTTGCGCGCTCAAACACTACATAACGACGTCATCTGAGAGAAGCGTGATTCTAAGGAATGCTGCGCACTTTGGAGAGCGAACGATACTTGAGCATGGCTTTTCGCTCGTGGGATCTATACGAGTTTCCGCTGTTATAGCGTACAATCAAGCATTCGTAAGCCATCAAGACCGCTACTCAGCTTGAGAAGCCGCAATACGTCATCTTCGCTCTGCAAACAGGCCGAAAGAATGTCATGGCCGAGGACACGAGCCGATTCGACTGCAACCAATGTTGTACGCAAGATCACTAAGAGCATCGTTGGTATATAGAGATAGAGATAGAGAGACAATAAAATCTACGATACATCGAAATCGACTGCAGTCTTCTTCTCGACAACAGTCAACTATCTGTGCCAACGTTCGTAGGTTTCCTCGTTGAAGGACAGTTTGTCGTAAAAGAGTTTGCTGCTCTCAAAGAATGAACCGTTCTCTCTCATTACATTTTCGCAAGTCCTATACCGTGGCATTTCTTGGCAAGTGCCGACAAGTCTCGCGCACGGTGAGTGATATGTCATCATCATAGATCGACTCATCGATGACAAAGAAATTGCGTTATGATTTAAGCGTGAAACTTTTTATTCACATTTTCTTTTTTAAATGGCACTTTATATATTTTTTTATAGCTGATTAGGTTTTTTCTTGAAATAAAAATTTTACAATTAATTGATAATAACGCAATCCTTTGTTTTCTTTCTGTTTATGGTCACTAGTAGTAAACTCGTTTATTATGCTATCTGCATTGTACGATTCTTTGTCTTTTTATGCTATCTGCAATTGTACGATTCTTTGTTTTTTTCTTGGCCACTATAACACGCCTGTTCATGAAATACTACCATAATAGAGTATTGCCATTCAGCGAGGTCATTGGATTTTTTGTTCACTCCATCTTTCAAAAGAGGGGGGGTATTAACGCTCTGCCGTGTCAAAATTTACGTGGGTGCGATCAGTTCTTCGTCATTCGTTTGTACGAATGAACCATACGAACGTACTCTGCTTCTCCATCATTTATTTGTACGAACGATCCATACGCAATGTACTCCGCCAAAGGAAGCAATACACTGTACGATGGTAAAACAAAGAAGGAATATAACACGTAAGTTCGACATTTTCTTTTTTTCTTTTTGCAACATTACGCAATATTATGCTTAATTTCTGTTATACAGCATTTCGATGGAGCTTCGCGCAGTGCGCTTACTGAGTAGACAACCTAACGACTACGGGCTTCAAGTTTCTGGAAATTGGATTCACTGTTGGTCCACCGAGCTACGTGAAGATCGCCCTGAGAGATCATCGAGGACAGGAGCTGATACTGTCTCTCAAAACATGGAAAGGATTCCATGAGCAACAATGGAATATCTACAAATTATTATGAAACAATTATAAAGACAATTTTATAAGCGTCAGATTGTTAACGGTCCGAGTTTGCATGATGAACGACGTTACACTCGTCTTGAATCTTCAAACGTACGCATTATGAATACGCAGTATGGTCGAATCGATGTTACGCCGTATGTTTAATCTCGCCGAATGTATATTGATGTAACGTTCAATCAACTAGACAGATTCGTCGATACGATCGATGAAAAGTATACGCGATTCTCCAACATTGCGTCTATTATAACAAATCCCGAGGGGGTACCATACGTGATACGCGATAGCGATATCTTCGATAGGCATCAACTCGTTGATTGCGAATTGTTGGCTTTACTTTTTAGTATGTATGAAAAAAAGACGATGTAACAAAAATGTGAATAAAAACGTTTTCACGCTTAAAAATATGATTTCAATCAAAACAAATCTATTTCCCATCTCAAAATAAAATAATATTCCGGTTATGATAGGATATTATTTATTGGTATAATATCAATAAAAAAAGGGTAATATCTCTTTTTTTTCTTATTAAATTCATTTCATTTTCTATAGTTTATTTTTTATAGTTTCCCATTTTCGCCACCAAAATTGATTACTTCCTAAACTTCCTTCGTGAGAACTTGGACTTGGCCAAATAGAAATGAGCACGTTTCAGTATTTATTACTAAAAAAAAACAAGAAAAAAAATTAAGAGATGAGAATTTACCGATTAATACATTTACCGACTAATACATTATTTTCATTGAATAATTTTTCGGATTTTTCGAGATTGTTCGAAATTAACACGTTGTGACACGTACATTTGTTTATAGTAGCCGGAGTATCGGCGTTTTTTTTTCCTTTCTTTTCCTAATTTTTACAAAAAACATCTTTTCTAACAGCTCTTCCTAGACAAAAAAAGACCCTCTCTTTCCCTTCCTCCCTCAAAAGTACATTCCAAAGGACCATTGCCAAAGCATTTTCCCTTCTCCGTGCCTACCAGTTACCCCCTCTCCTTTACCCCCGCATCACCGAGTTGCCACGTACACTCGCACCCCGCTCGGAGCCCCTGGGTTAGAACCGGCCTAGTATACCTACTAACTGCAATAAAAAACCCCTCGTCGTAACACCAAAGGTTTGCGACGAAGCAATGATGTACTAAGAGCAAATATAAAAATAAACGTAAAAACAGATGTAAAAATAAGAATAATAACCTATGTAAAACTTAACTATAAGATTAGCGTAAGCATTGTGTACTGCTTCTCGAAACATCATTGTATTACTAGTATAAGCGCTGAGCTAAAGAAAACTCCCTTTCGTTTTCTTTTCTCAAGGGAGAGAGATGTTGCGAGGCAACCTAATTAATGCGACCCGACCTTGTAACATCGCTGATTAGCCAGAATCCCAAGGATTCTGACTAACCCAAGAATTATTAACTAAGAAATTAAAATAAGTAATTAAAATAATAAGAATAATGTGCGCCCGTGCCGATTGCAACTGATGTGCAATTCGGCAAGGACGCTGACTCCGATAATACGTGTTGAAACGTTGACGTATCAAACAACGTTTCGACACGAGGACGCGCCGCGTAACAGCGGACCGATAAAAAAGCGACGAGAACAATCAAACTCGGCTCAGAATCAGAGGCATGGACGTACGAGTATCGACGCGTAGGAATACTGAGGAAATGTGATAGTTCGCAGGTGATTCTGAAGTAACGAACATCCAAGTCAATTTAATAAAGTGTTTTATTCAAACTCGGAGTGAATTTGTGGCGTTCCTTCTCCCTCTTCCACTCTCCCTTTGGTTGCGCCCGGAGCAGCACAACAGTCATTCGTCGTCAGTGTATTAAATAATGACGTAAAATAATGTAACATTTATCACGAAATATTATCGGCATAAATATATCGTCATTTAATCGTTATTTTTTTAGACATTTTTAAATAATAAATAAATAATAAAATTTACATTATTAATTACTATCTTTCTTAATTAACTATAATATATAAACAAGAAAAATATTTCCTATATTTAATACAATTATTAACAAATTCATAAACAAGTAAAATAATTATACAACAATTTTCATAAAGAAAATGATTCTCATTAAACATAATATAGGTTCATGACTCTATATATGTAATTAAATTATTTACAAGAATTACATGTGCAATCGAGATTTTAAAATTGAGACTATTTATACAATATAGTAACATTCATTAACCAGATAACTTATCATATTTTAAGCCGAAATCCTATAATCACTTATTTCTTCATTTCAATAACAGATTTCATCCTAATACAAAGATTAAGCGACAGGATCTCCAAGTGGATGGATGACCAATTTTAGAAACATGCGGTGATAGGAGATAAAAGATGTTTCATCAATTTCTCTCATTTTTTTATTTTTTTCCATTTATTTTCCGTAAGGAATGCGCTCCTCGTCGTGGTGGTGGCGATCTTATCGAGCCTGCGTTGCCAACGACACATCGATGGTATCCGGATCTGGGCCGAAGAGCTCGAGGTAGGCCTCTTTGACTCCTGGTCGGATCGGATCGTACGATAGCGGCGGTCGTTCTTCTAAAATCTTGTTAATCGCTTCGAGGATGCTAGCTTCGACGCTTTCGCTTGCCATTTTGCTAACGAATTAAGCGGATAATTTCTGTTGTTTGCTGATCGCGTTTTCCCCTACTATTTTGCTATCTTTCGGCAGTTAATCTATTTGTTTATTAACTTAAATTTTTCCAAGACCGAGGCCTCGGTGTTGTTTATTTCTGGCGTCGCTCGGTCTGCCCCTTCTTTTTATTGGGATTGCTGAAGGGCCCGTCGATGGTGATGATGTTCGGTGTCGCGTCAATGATGGTGACGTCAGTCGAGTCCTTGTCGGCGTCGTCGCTCGACGTTTCGGTGGCGCTGCCGGTTTTGATCGCTTTCGGCGCGTCATCGGATTTCGGTGCGACGGTTTCAAGTCCTGAAGGTGAATATGCCGATATCATTTTCCACGCTTACTCCGTAAATCAAAGATTACGGGGGAAATGGCCTTTTTCACCTCCAGAGGCCCGATGTAGCGCGGCGCGAGCTTTGCATTGAACGCATTTTGTTTGTTGGAAAGGAGGTGGTCGCGCTTCCACACTCACTTTCCGATTACGGGTCGCCAGTCCCATCGTAATTTCGAGCTTGCTGTTGGCAGGCTCGCGCTAGATTTACGCGGACGAGTTCATATGCGTCCGTGAGATGTCGACGTAAGACGTTCGGTTTTTCTTTTTCAGCGGCGGGTTCGTCATGGTTTGCAAACAGACGTGGTTCTCGATCCAAATTCACATCATAACGTATCACGATTTCGACAGCGAAATCAGTGGTGACGATCGTTGCGAGTCGGTTATCGGTAGTGACAAGACTATCGCACCTAGTAACGACATGAGTGGGTCGCGGTGAGAGAGGACGTTCGCTGGAACGAGGGCACGTATCACCTGAGATCGACAAGAGATCGGTACAGAGAACCTGCGAGAGAAATTGTGGATCGAAATGTTGCTCACTCTGAGCCACAGAGCGGTGATCTATAAGAGAATAGCGAGAGAGAAAAAGATAATTTAGAATGTCACGAGACTATCGGACCTAGTAACGACAATGAGAGGATCACAGTGAGAGAAGATGTTCGCTGAAACGAGGCCACGTATCACCTGCGACAAGAGATCGGTACAAAGAGCCCGCGAGAGAAACTGTGGATCGAAATGTTGCTCGCTCTGAGCGACAGAACGGTGATCTACGAGAGAATAGTGAGAGAGAGAGAGAACTTCGAGATGTCAAATTCGTCGTTCCTACGGACGGTCGGGGTAACACCGTGTGGGGGTTGCGATATGAAGAAGAGTCGCGATCTTCTCAAGCGGCGGGCGTTGAAGAGATGTGCGCCTATCGCGTTTGGGAACGGGAGTGTGTCGAGTGTCTCGAGGTTTTGAGGTGCGAGAATAGAGTCTACGGGCCTACGGTTATCGGAACGATAAATTCTGTGATTTCTCAAGTAGCGCAGTTGGAGGGTGCGAGACTCGCTTTGAGTCGACGTTTTGATTACTCGGGTGCAGAGTACGACGGTTCGAAGGGGTTTGAGTGGGTAGATATCGAGACGGCTTTCGCGAATCGCACAAACGGATGCGGTAAACATCGAGTACGTCGAATCCTGGCAGTTTCTCGAGGACGCGAGAGACACAGTGCTCGAGCGAGTGCGCGTCAATCTCGATATACATACATTTAAAGGTCAACACCGTGTTTCACGGAGAATTCGTTGCGAATAATAAGAGCGTCATTAAGAACATTCGCACGAGAAATCGTTAGCTATTCGGTATATCCGATCTACGAGAATAGTACGACAGAGACGTTATGGATGTTATTTTGACATCGCTGGAGGAATTTCAGGAACGCGACAGCAGTTGGGCATTATTTCGGATATTAAATTTGATGATTACAATGTGAACAAGTGTAATCTTATGCACGCTGGATGTTGGATGTCACTTCCTCCGGAAATAAGGAATAAGAGAGCCGTGATTAATGTACGTTAATAACGTGAATAACGTACGTTTAAATGACAACGCGTGCTTCGCGTGGGCGGTGATGGCCGCTCTGTATCCCGTCGATCCGGAGAGACCTTCGTCGTATCCTCACTATTCGATGGTATTGAGTTTCCTATGACGTTACGAAAAATCGTTAAATTTGAGCATCTTAATGATTTGTCTATTAATGTATTTGCCATTCGAGAGAAAAAGGAGATATCATGATCGTTCTTTTGTTGCTCACGAGGAACAAGAAATCTACGCACGTGAGTTTGCTCTATCTGTCGAACGATGGGCGCGGCAATAACATCACTTCATATGGATAAAGCACCTGTCTCGACTGTTGGCATCCCAAATAAACAGGCATAAGGAGAGAAAGTACATATGTGATCTGTAAGTGTAAGAGAGACTATGTTCGTCACGAGATAAATTTTTATATTAATCATAAATCGTTTTTTTTTTCAGATGTCTGCATTACTTTTACTCAAACGAGAAATTAGTCGCGCATAGCGTCGAGTGTGGAAGAGCGAACGACTGCGCCGTTACTCTTCCGAGCGAGGATGACAAGTGGCTTTCCTTCGGCAATCGCGACAGAAAGGAAAGATTCTGATTCATTGTATACGCCGATCTGGAATACGTTTTAGAAAAGGGAGATCGACGATACGCGGGAAATCTCGACAATAGATTCGCCTATCAATATCATAAGGTGTTCAGCGTGGGATATTATTTGCGTAGCTTACACAACGGAATCGTATCCGCATATAGATCTCGTCGCGGCGACGACTGCGCCTCGTGGTTCATTGACGAATTGCGCGCTCTCGCGTGTCGCGTGAGGAAGGTTCTCTTGGCGAGCGTACTGATGTCGGAGCTCACGCAGGACGAGTAGAGCGCTTTTCAAAGGGCGACAAATTGCCACGTATGTAGAAGGATCTTTGGACCGCACGACGTTCGCGTGCGCGATCATTGTCATCTTACCAGATGTTACAGAGGACTCACGCAAGCGAGCTGTAATTTGAACTATCAGAATGCGTTCGTTATTCCCGTTCGTATTTTTTCACAATCTATCTGGTTACGACGCGCATTTTATTATTAGGGATATAGCGAACGCTTTCGAGGGTAGAATCGACTTGTTACCGTTGACTAAGGAGAATTACATCGCGTTTTCGAAAATCGTCAATGATTCGGCGTACGACAAATGGAAAAATTGCGTTAAGCTATGTTTCGTAGATTCGTTTAGTTTCGTAGTTTCTCAATGCTAGTTTCGAGAAATTAGCTTCGTATCTAGATCGGGAAAAATTGAGGATCGCGCGATTCAAATTCTTCGGTCTCGTCGCGGAGGATTTCGAGTTGCTCATGCGCAAGAGCGTATTTCGATACGTCGATAGCGTGAGGACTCTCGGCGAGTACAGCGATCTATACTTAAAAACGGATGTGCTTCTCTTGGCGGACGTTTTTGAAAATTTTCGGGACACCTGTATGGAGAGTTACAGTTTGGATCCAGCGCATTATTTCACGTTACCGAGATACATGCTATGGACATTAAAATACACGAACGTTTGATTCGATCTGCTTACCGATATCGATATGGTATTGTTCGTAGAGCGCGGTATACACGGCGGTTGTGTCAATGCTCGAATAGATACGCGCGAGTTAACAACTAATATGAATCATCGTATGACTCATATCGACCGTCGTTGTACCTCATGTACTACAACGTGAACAATCCCTACAATTGGGCCATGTGCGACCCTTACGCGGAATTACGGTGGGTCGAGGACGTCGAGAGTCTCGATGTTATGTGCCATTTGACTCCGATATCGGTTATATTCTAGAGGTCGATCTCGAGTATCCATGATATCTTCATGACGATCTTCCGACGCATGAGAAACCGTCAGGAAAGCGAAACGACAAAAGCTACTCGTCACGCTCTACGACAACGTCACGCGTTACGTGACGCACTTGTCGCAATCTTCAGCAGTGCGTGCGACACGGTTCACGCGTGACGAAAATCTATCGCGCGTTGCAGTTCCCACAGTCTTCTTGGCTGCGTGCATACATCGAGCTTAATACGGCTCGAGCTCCGGAACGGAGAACTCGCGCAAGCACCGAGTTCGAAAGAAATCTATAATAAACTGATGAACAACGCGATTTTCGACAAGACTATGGAAAACGTGCGCGATCACGTAGACGTGAGGCTTGTAACACTGGGACGGAAAGATACGACGCGGAGGCGCTGATCGCGAAACCGAACTTTCACAGCAGGAGCGTCTTCGACAAGAATCTTATAACCGTCGAGTTGCGCAAACTCGAAGTTAAGTTTAACAAACCGATCTATGTCGGTATGTATATTTTAGAGATATCCAAGACGCGTTTGTACAAATTTCATTACGATTATATAGTCCCGTTTTATCGCTCTAAATGCAAAATCATATATATGGACACCGATAGCTTGATATATTTTCTGGAATGTGATAATGTTTACGAAAATATAAAGCGGGATATCGCGACATTCGACAGCGACTACCCCGACGACAACGCGTACGATATGCCACGCGCGAACAAGAAGTTTCTCGATTTGATAAAAGAGAACAACGGAGCGATCATGACGGAGTTCATAGGGCTCAGAGCAAAGATGTACGCTCTGAGAGTTCTGGGAAAGAGCGATAGAGGATAAAGGGCGTCAAGAGAAGCATCGTCGCGAAAACGATAACGTTCGAGGATTTTGCGTAATGCTTGAAGGAATCGTCGCAGCATTCGAGACGTCAGGCGTGCGTACGCTCGATGCTGCACGAGGTTTACACCGTGTCCGAATTAAAGCTAGCCTTGAGTTACGATGACAAGCGTAATACCCGACTCCACCGATACATTATCTTGGGGTCATAAAATATCGTTATTAGATACCAATGTAGTATAAATACTTTCACCAATATAGTATAAGTAAGTAATGATTTTTCACGTAAGATATTATTTGTACTCTTTTATTCATTATATATTACAATACAGCCGTTTTATGTATCCAAAAGTTATGTGTTCATTCTTAACTATTTAACGAAAATTCTTCGTCCTTTCTACGCACCTTCTCTACGAGATAGATATCGATATTGGAAATTCGCAGTAACTCATGTTCGTAGAATCCTCCGGCCACTGGCTCTCCGCGATAGTTTTTCAGCAGATACGTTACGGCATTCGTACATCTTGACGATTTGAAAAATCTTGATCGTCCAGTTAGGCGTATATCCCTTCTCGAATATTGTTTTGACTTGCTGACACGTATCGTACATATCGTTTGAACCTCGTGGAGGCTGCGATCTTCATGTAACTGTATACCGTGGAGAGAAGTTTCTTGGCAACGACGGGAGTTACGTTCGCCGATCGCATTCCGATTGTTCGATGTACGCGGTTGTTATACTTCGAGATTAAACGCGGTAAAACATCGAACCATCTGTACGATCCGTTGAGCGTGAAGAACTTCCACATGTCATTCTTGAGCGTGCGATTAAATCGCTCCACTACCGTCGCCTTCATCACCGAGTACGTCGAGTAGTGATATATATCATAGCTGTTCATAACCCCTTTTACGGAGGCGTTGTAGAACTTCTTGCCCTTGTTTGTAGATTTCACGGATGTCAAGCATCGTCGCGAAATATCTTGGACAACGCCGCGGTTACCTCGCTTCCGCTCTTGCTTTTCAGTGGCACCGCCCACGCGTACTTGCTCAACACGTCGATAATCGTCATCACGTAATTGTAACCTTTGTTTTGTCGCACGTACGGACGCATCTCGACACATCGGTCTGCCAGATCGTCGTAACCGCGCACTACGACGCGATGTCGCGGAAAATTTCTTCGCGCGGGTGCGTTAAGGGTCCTCGACGAGTCTCCTCTTCTCGATGCTCATCGCTTATGCGGAAGCGCGATTCGCGCTAGTTTTATTCGTGCTCGTCGTTTCGCGCATTTGCTCTTCTTCCTCATACCAAACGTTAATCGCGTATTTCATGGTATTCGGGATATCCGTTTTTAGCGCGACTAGTAATTCGTATATCGTTTGCCTAATCACCATTTTATCCACGTTCAATGAGGCCAGCGTCTTGTTCAACGTCTCTCTCGTTACCGCTTTGTCCGTCAGTTCTCTCGCGATCCTCGTCAGATCGATCATGCTACGGGCGAGATTCTCCACGTCCCTCGAGATCCACGTCGGCTCGCGGCTCGTCGACGATGCGTCGACGACGCGTTGAGCTCGTTACGCAAGGATTCCTCTAGGTTCCGCATCCATTTTTCCTGAACGTCGACGACTTTTTGAATCTCGCTCGTAATTTGTTCCACTTCTCGAGCGCTCGTTCTATCGCGTCTTTCGTCTCTCCTGTTCGTTTGTCGTGATCGATGAGCGAGACCTCCCTCTTCTTTTCGAAGTGTCGCAGAATGTCCACTTCGGTTCTTACATCATAATATTGTAGGAAAATATTCCGAATTCGCTTGTTCATATCTTCCAGCTGTTTTTGTAATTCGTTCGTTAGAGCATTTGACTCTTTGTTCCTTACGCGAAGCGCGTCGTCGATGTAATCCTTGATCGTCGCGTCGGCGTCGTCGATCGGCGCGTCCAGATGCCGTATCTTGAATCTGTTGACATCGTAGTCGTCTGAATTCAAGCAGAGCGCGTTACACACGTACGCTCGTAGAGACTCGATCGTCGGACGATTGTCGACGCCGCGCTGTCTCTTTAGAAACTTCTCGAATTTGTTCACGGACATCAAGCTTTCACGGATGACGAATCTACCACGCGCGATAATCTGTTCGTAATCTCGGCGATCTGCGTATCGTACTTTAAAAATAATCTGGCTACACGCGCCATAGATTCCTCCAATTCGCCGATCGACTTGGCCATCCTCTCGTTCGTCTCCGACAGCAACGCTCGGGTGCTCGCCGAGAGTTCGTTCGCGTAGCTTCTCGTCTCGGAGATCCTCAAAACGCGCTATCTGTAACTCTTCCTCCGTCGTTGTCGGTGCGGCTAAACGCCGTATGGTTCTCTTTCTCGCGTCGTAGTAATCATCTGTTCGCTCAGACAGAGCGCGTTGTTACGCACGTAACGACGTAGGGACTCGATCAACTGTCGCGAGTGTACCCTGTCGCCTCCGCCGAACGATTCCAACGGTCTTCCGATCTTGGTCACCAACATAACGGAAATACCGGCCGTAGCGAGCGTGTGCCGCGTTTTTTACTCGATCGCGTCGATCCCGCAAAGCTCCTCGAATATCGACAGAATCTCGTGATTGTCGTGAGCATCGTGAGCGTCGTTGCCCGCTCGTCGAGAGGCGTCGAGCAATCGAAGACGGTCGACTAGCTCGTTGGGATCGTTCCAATGAACGTATTCGATTCTATTGCAGGGATGCCATTTCATGTACGATTGCAGCCACGCTGCAGCACGTAGAGGGGATAGACTGGCACACACACTAACGCGAGCGCTCGTCCGTGTACGCTCCGCGCTTCGGCCAAGTTCGAGCGGTAGAGAAGGAGTACCGACAACTGCTGTCTTCTTCTTTCTCGAGAAACGCTGTACCGCTGATTTGAAGCTGGCGTCTCATGACATGACACGAATTAATCATGCGATGTCATTGTCGATTATTTTTACATATACTTTTATACATATATTTTATTAAGTTAATAACATTATATTATTACAATATATTTTTTTCATACATAAATAAAAATTAAAATTTATAAATACAAAAATCCACTCTTTGCCAATATATACGCTTTTTATTTGCAAAAAGTAATTATTATATTAAAAAAATTTATTGTGGTCTTATAAAGATATTTATATATAATTATTAAAAACTTAGCGTTTGTATATTGTATTCCTTGTACTTTTATTGTATTTATTTTCTATAAATATAAAAACGTATATATTGTTGCTCGACGGAAACCGCGAGAAGGTGGTGGTCTCTTCCGTCAGGAGGAAAATGTAAAAAATTATTTATTTAAATTATTAATAAAAAATAATTTAAATAATTTAATTATTGTAATATTAAAAATTAATTTTTTAATATTGCAAAATTGATTTTTTACATTTCCCTGTGTGTGTGTGTTATGTATAACTATACGCATACATATTATTGATACAAATTCGCTTTTTTTTCTCATAATATCTCCCGCAAACAAGATTTTTTACACGCTTATTCTTTTTAAGCGTGATGTCTTCTGTGGACAAGATTTTTTACACGCTTATCCTCTTTAAGCGTAATGTCTGCTATGGACAAGATTTTTTACACGCTTATCCTCTTTAAGCGTGATGTCTGCTACGGACAAAATTTTTTACACGCTTATTCTCTTTAAGCGTGATGTCTGCTATGGACAAGATTTTTTACACGCTTATTCTCTTTAAGCGTGATGTCTGCTATGGACAAGATTCTAATAATATAATATTTAACATTTTTAACCTGCCCACGAGGGACTAGCAATTTCATTGTCATTCACGGCATGTAGCCTTAAAGTACTGCGTTTTTTTTAGCAATATTAGCATATAATTTATCTGTTGACATAAGAGACAAATACTTTTCTTCAATCATCATGTTTAAACATGTTTCTCCTCTCGCCCTTAATCCTGATTTTAAAACGCACGTGGCATTAATGGAAGCCGACGATAATCTATTTCGATTTTTTGTTTTTAAATTACTTAAAGAGGAAAACATTCTCTCTGGGTCGGCATTTGAATTTGGAAGTGATCGAACAGCATTCAGAACATTTGTTAAATTTGGATACTTAGTAATATTATTTGGATGTTTTGGATGTAAAATTTCCTTCCACATATTATCAAAATTTAATTTGGAAAGATTTTGCTTCTCTTCCAAAATCTAATGGCAATGTAATCCATTCTTTCTTTAAAGCATTTTCATCAACACTACCGATAGTTTTAGCTATAAAAGAAACATCATTAAATGAAGTTTCTCTATCAGTATTGAATAAGCTTACAAAAGGTCTAAAAACTTGTAATTTTAATAAAAATTTATTATTTATCGGTAATCTTTTACGAATTTCTTCTGCAGCAGTTACATAAAACATCAAGCAATTTGTTCGAACAGCTGTAACTGCGTCTTCGTGTCCTTGCATCAGTAATTCGTAAAGATATTCTTCGCATTCTGTACCTAAATTAATTTTATGAAGAATTTTGTGATTCTCTGATAAAGAGAAAACTGTGTTTACAGAAAAAGGTTTTAAATATTCATCTTTTAAAAAGTTTCGGCAAATTTGAAAAAGAAACTGTAAAGATTTTGGCTGCAATAAATGAATTCGTGTTTCTGATGCTTGAAAAAATGCATTGAATGCGTTAAAGAAATTTAAAACGTATTTTAAAAAAAGAAAATAGGCTTTTGTTTCAATATTACCCATTATAGACAACAGATGTTCTCCACGTTGTGTTTTTTCACTTACAACTATTTCGTTCAAAAAATATTTAATTGTTTCCCAAGATTCCAGAAGTCTTTCTACACATAAGTAATGAGAAAGCCAGCGTGTATCACATAATTTTAACAATTTGTGATTTGTTTCTTGGAAACACTCAGAAAATTCATTGTAAACAGATAATCGTTTGGGGCTATTGTTAATAAAACTAGAAGTTTTTCGTAAAAATTCTTCTCAAAATTCTGGTATTTTATTACATGCAGCATGCGTTATTAATGCGGCGGAATGGCAAGGGCATGTAAATGTTAATAAATGTGGACATACTTCTTCTAATTTTTTTTAAATGATGAAAATTTTCCTATCATGACAGATGCATTGTCGCATGATAGAGCTATAATATTTAAAAATATTTAAAAATGGTATTTTCATTTTCCACATTTCACATTTAAATGCTTGAAACAATTTTTCTGCGCTGGAATCTTTGGCATCAATATTAATTAATTTAATTAATTGTGAACGAACATCTAATGTCTCCGGGTCAACGTATCGTACCATAAAAGTCATCCATTTAGTATTACAAATATCAGACGTTTCGTCAATAAATATTGAAAATTTTGTGTTCTGAATTTTGTTAACGATACGTTCCGTTTCAATTGGACATAAAACGTTTGTAATAATATTTTTACATTTTGTACGACCCATGCTCATGCTTTTTAATATATTAGGATCTTTTCCTATATGTTGAAAAAAATTAAGAATCTCTTTTGCAGTTTGATGAGAAATATTTTTATCAGCAATTAATGCGGCATATCTAATTTCTGCTAACTTTTTACGCTCATCAAACGACAAAAGTGATTCATTATCTTCCGTTTGCAAATTTTGATTTGATTTATTTATCTCAATGAAATTTTTATATTTATCTAAATGTGTTTTGGATTCTGCGTGACGATATATTTGTGCTAAACTACCAGTAATAGTTTTATTGCAAATTGAACAAAAAGATAAATTTGCATTGTTAGGAACTTCTCGTAACCAACATTTGAATTCTTCGATATCTAACCATTTCTGTTGAAAAACTGGTTGAGATATTTTTTTTGATTTTTCATCATTGTTAGATAATGATGATCCTTTTTTAAGATTATTTTTATGACATGCAGAATCTGCATGGCGAGAAATTAATGAACTACATGAAAAATTCTTATTGCAAATGCTACAATGATACTGACTATTATTATTTGATACTTCGCGTATCCATGATTGATATCTATTATCAGTAAGCCAAGCTTTTATAAAGCTTCGTTTACGTTTTTTGATTGATTCGTCACACATTTCCATATCAATTTTAAAAGGACAAAAAATCGAAAAAAGATAAAAAGAGAAATAGAATATGAATATAATATGAAAATTATATGTATGCGTGTGTCACGGAAAGAGATCAGGATTCTGTTATTTGTCAAAATATTTTACGATCCTAAATCTCTCTCCGTATACGTATATGTGAATATATTTTTATATATATATATATATATATATATATATATATATATATATATATATATATACATACATATACATACATATACACATATATACATATATACACACACACGTGTGTGTGTGTGTGTGTGTGTGTGTGTGTGTGTGTGTGTGTGTGTGTGTGTGTGTGTGTGTGTGTGTGTGTGTGTGTGTGTGTGTGTGTGTGTGTGTAAATGTATATATGGAAAGTTATACCTTTTAATCTCGAATATATTCTTCAATATTAAAAAGTTAAGATGGGGATACACGATACACGATGTGATCGAAAGATGGTACACGAAGTCACCGAAAGACAAATGAAATCGTCGCGCATCGTGAGATAAACAATAGAAAATCGAGATCATTGTTTCTTTCGGCGATACAGTGAGCAGCATATTTGACGACGCAATGGCAGGTTAGTTACAATTTATTATTATTTCAGAAATATAAATCACATTTTCAATGTAATTTAATATGCTTCATTATCGTATGCGTGTGCCTGCGTGTACGTGTGCCTGTGTGTACGTGTGCCTGCGTGTACGTGTGCCTGCATGTGCGTATGCTGTGTGCGTACGCGTGTACGTGTGTATTAAACTTTATCATTATCTGATATCAGTAGTATAATCAGTAGTATAATAATGTTACTATTATACTATTATAATGTTACTATATATAGTTTATGTATTTTACAGAGCAAAAGAAAAAATTTGCGGACATGCTGCAACAGCAGCAAAAACAACATGAGCTGCAAATGCAGCAATTGAGAGAGCAGCATGAGCTGCAATTACAACAGCTGCGGGAGCAGATAAACTTGCTGGTAAGAAAAAGAACGCTTTTGCTGACAAATATAACAATTTGGACAGATATGTAAATAATTTTATTTTATCTTTAAAATGATTATCTGTGAAATCTTATATTCAAATCGGTTGCTAGATCAGAAATTTGTGAACATTATTATTATATTTAAGTGTCCTACGTAATAATATTGATGGTCCAATAAAATTATTTCCAGATCTGTATTTGGTTAATTTGTAATTTTTAGATTTTTCAAAAATTTTTTTTATACAGAAACAACAACCGCAGCAGTCGCAGCAGCAGCCGCAGCAGCAGCAGCAAGATAGTGGTATTATTTATTGAAATAATTATATGTATATAAATACACACATATATGTCATGTATAATACATATATATGTAAACATATTAATTGACATTTAATTATTTTCAGTGCCTCATAGACGAAATAGTGGTGGACGTTCCCGTGCAAGATGGGCCTTGCAACGAGGGGGACGGATGTCATATAGTTGGAGGGGGGGCCGGAGGGGGAGAGGAGAAAGAGGCCCAGAAAGAAATAGAGGAGGAAAAAATATAACTGTAAAAAAATATTATTTCAAATAAAAAATATAAAAATAAATTTAAATGGATTAATTATTATTAATTATTATTAATTATTAATTTAAGTAGATTAAATTTTTATTAAAAGAAGTATTAATTATTCTTTTTAGTAATAATTAGTAATAATTTTATTTATTTTATTTTATATTATTTTAGTAATAATTATTCTTTTTAGTAATAATTTATCAAAGAAGCATTAAACATTTAAGAACTAATAACAATAATGAAAAGATAAGAGTGTTAACATAATTTGAATTTCTTTTTGCAATTGATATATTCATATCAGTTATTAATTTTATTATTATATATTATTTATTAATATCATAAAAGCTATATAGTCTTTTTATATTCAGCTCCCTTTTATATAATAATATATCTAATATTTATTTTATATATTTATTGGTATATATATATATATATATATATATATATATTGTTTATTTATATATTTATTTATATACTTATTCAGCTTTTAATAGCTATATCTAAATCTTTATAAGACCACAATAAATTTTTTTTAATATAATAATTACTTTTTGCAAATAAAAAGCATATATATTGGCAAAGAGTGGATTTTTATATTTACAAATTTTAATTTTTATTTATGTATGAAAAAAATATATTGTAATAATATAATGTTATTAACTTAATAAAATATATGTATAAAAGTATATGTAAAAATAATCGACAATGACATCGCATGATTAATTCGTGTCATGTCATGAGACGCCAGTTTCAAATCAGCGGTACAGCGTTTCTCGAGAAAGAAGAAGACAGCAGTTGTCGGTACTCCTTCTCTACCGCTCGAACTTGGCCGAAGCGCGGAGCGTACACGGACGAGCGCTCGCGCTAGTGTGTGTGTATCAGTCTATCCCCTCTACGTGCTGCAGCGTGACTGCAATCGTACATGAAATGGCATCCCTGTTCTGTTGTCTCTCATCCGCATAGCGGATAGAATAGAATCGATCCTTCTTCTTGTCTTACCAGCGCCAACTTTGTCTCTATCGAGCAAAAGCGGCGCGATGATGTGCTTGTATTTGAAGCCTTTGTTTTCTAGAACTGGCATAAGCGCGTTATGACCACGCTGATGAACGTTCGTAATCAACAGTATACTCTTGTACGTTTGCTTGTCGTTCTCCGTGTACACGACATCGTCGGGGAGTCTTTTGAAGATCAACTCGTATAAACGGAGTACCTGGATATCGCGCGTTGCCCACGATCACGCTGTCATCGGCGGCCACGTCGAATCGTTTGTCACCGAGTATCGAGCCGCTCTCGTCAAAGTACCCCGTAAACGTAGTCGATCTCGCTTTATCTGTCTCCGCTTAGAAGCGCGCCCTATATTTGCGACTTAATGATCCTCATTGCGTGTTCGAGTTCGATTTCTTCGATTCGCTTCTAGTTGCGGGACTATAATGAACGTATAACGCGGAACCGTCGTGATCGAGAGCGATCTCGTCGAGAGGCGACTCGTCATCTCGCGTTTCCTCTTAGCGCCGACGAATGCGATCGGGTCGATTCTCTCGGTCGACTCGTCTCGCACGGTATTCTTGACGATTCAACGGCTGAACGATTCAAGTTGCTTCTCCAGCGAGATTTCCTCCTCTATTTCACCGGTCTTTAACGCTCTGTGTTTTTTACGTATAGAGTCCTCCTGAGTCTTCGCGATCTCTCGCGCCGTAGCGTCGACGTCCATCCTTGTTGCACAACTGATCACTCTACACCATGACGAAATCGTTAAATCCTCGTTTGTATCTACGTCCGTTTCTTAATGCGCTGTCCTTATCGATGACTACGAAATATTTCCAACATTGCGCGACACAAGGCGCAAAAGTCCTCGTACGACATATCCGTGTTCACGTACTCGTTGTAAATGTATTGTAACGTCCGGAGAGCCGCCATATATTTTTTTTCCTACCGCGCATGTAATATCGTCTTAACGTGGCTCACCGCCGGGCCGACGACCGAGAACAGCCATTGGCTCTCCTGCCGTTCTGCCTAATATGGCGCGCCCCGCCATATTTATTTCTCTTAGGTGTAGTATACTGTTACGTCCCGAGGTGGTGTAGAACGGTTAATGGAATTTGGGAGAGGACATCTAGTGTATTTATGTTCAATGGCGGCGCTGGATACGATTACAAACTATATTTTCGGATTAGAGGCCGCGACCGAGCGGAAATCGCGGGGAAATATGTTTTACTAATATAATAATCGGGCTATGGTATCGTATTGTAAAGTTGCGATTGTTGGTATAATTGGTTATGAAATTACGATTCAAAGTTATTTAATGTGGCAGAAAGGAATGATTTCTTGGGTTGTTGTAAAATGTAACACGAATAAATAGTTACATTAAAATAATAATAATAAAGAAAATAATAATAATGATAGTAATATAATGATAGTGATGAAATACAACTTAATCGATATAAAAATATGAAATATGTAATAATAATGAGATAAGATATGAATATGATAATTAAATTCTAAGTTATCTTTGCAATTCATATAAATAATGATATTAAAATGAGGTGAAAAACAACAATATACTATAAGCAAATCAAATAATGTAATATAAAAGAAAAAAAAAATCAAATATAATATAAGTAAATCGAATAATATAATATAAGAAAAATCAAATAATGTAATATAAGAAAATCAGTAATATAATATAAGTAAATCGAATAATATAATGTAAGAAAATCAATAATACAATATAAGTAAATCGAATAATATAATATAAGAAAATCGAATAGTATAATATAAGAAAATCAGTAATATAATATAAGTAAATCGAATAATATAATGTAAGAAAATCAATAATACAATATAAGTAAATCGAATAATATAATATAAGAAAATCGAATAGTATAATATAAGAAAATCAGTAATATAATATAAGTAAATCGAATAATATAATATAAGAAAATCGAATAGTATAGTATAAGAAAATCAGTAATATAATATAAGTAAATCGAATAATATAATATAAGAAAATCAGTAATATAATATAAGTAAATCGAATAATATAATATAATATTAGAAACGATGGTTACCTTAAATTGTTAGAGGTAAGTTATTAAATGAATTAGAATTCTAGTGACTTCGTTTTCCTTTCCTTTACTTTTCCTTTGTGATTGTAAGATTCAGCGGTTTGAGATAGTGACTGCACTCTCTTACAGTTTGGTAACGACTGTGTTCTTCGGAGGTTCGTTCACCACTGCCCCGTCCGCGCCCAAGCCGTACCTCTAGGGTAGGGTCAGGCGCAAAGGGGAGGGGCAAACAAAGCACTCCTCGACTGAGCATTTATTTTGTACTACAATTATTTATGAGAAAATAGGAAAAATAAAAGAAAGAGAAAGGAGAAAAATAAAACTAAACCTAATATTTTCGAAGATATCATTAATGCCTAGGGATAAATTTTATTATTCAAAACGAGAATTCATTTAATTCATTTTCGTCGTCGGTTAAATTTTGCTGCGCAACGAAAGGCTCTCCGAGTTGGCCCTTCGTTTGAAAGTTTACGTTAGAAATATTTGAGTGCGATAAGCCTCCCTTTTTGTGTAAACTAAAGGTCATCGAACGCTCTTTTGTCTCTTCTACAGCTGTAACATCGAGAACCGAAGAAGAGACGATTCGAGAAAAGAAAATTTATAGAATTATATTTCCAAAAGAAATCAATAATAATAAAGTAAAATTATGTTTTATCGCGAGACGAAAGAAAATGAATTCTTGTTTTACCATTAATTATCTTAATATTTAAAATCTTAATATTTAAAGTTATATATATTTTAATGTTTAAAATCGCGCATGCGTTATTTAAAGTGCCGTTCGATTTACTACGTCATTTTGGATGAACGTCCGCAAGTTAAATTTTCCGCGGACGTTACAATACTATAATCATCCTCCTCAATAATCATAGATATTTAGCAAATATGCATCTCTACTATCTTCCCTTACTAATTATAAACAATAATACTTAATAAAAATATACGAAATATCTCATAACAATTAATATATACATATACATATTTAAATGTATATACATATCTAAATCATAATAATAAACACTTTTTAAATATATTTAAATATAATATCAATATTAATAATAAGCTCATATTAATGATAGCGACACTGGCGATCAATTAATTATAGGATAATATTACTATAACATTATTAATAATATTACTATAACAAAACTCTCAACACTGTTACAGCGCATTACTCCCGATCAGCCGCGTTCTGATTGGCTGACCAATGCACGCCATAGATATATACATCTAGCTTAGCTACATAACCCGCGCCACGCCAGCGCCATGTGCGTTGGCGTACCCACGCCATCCGCCATCTTGCCCCACAGCGCTGCCGCAGCAGAGCACCGCAGTGCCCGCCGAAACTCCGACACTTCAGTGCGCGCCGCGGAACCGTCAACACGTGCTACTCTCGTGCGTGTCGTCAAGCGTCTTATTTCCACCTCTAGTATATAGTTCAATTTCTAGTACTAGTAATTCGACTTCTAGCGTATAGTTCCATTTCTAATTCTAAATAAGTAGTCTCAATTGTTCATTTTTGCGTTATTGAATGATATCCCATGAGTATAATCTTGAATCGAATATCTAAATAAATTAGTATTATAATTGAACTTCCACGTGTCCATTCTTTCGCGCGTACCGCATCGGTTAGTGAAAGTGTTCGCGAGGTAGTGTCCCAGCGCCGAGAGTACCTCTAGTCATGTCTAATGTAAATTTTTCAAAAATTTTTAATTATTTATGACTGACTGTGTCAGGAGATAGCACCGTAAAACCTTTCCTATACATATAATAAAAAGAATATGGTATACCGCTTAAAATTATTTAAAGATTTATACAAAATGGCCGCTCCTTATCATAACCTTATGGTGCTACTACAGCCTTAATGTTCCTAGTAAATTTTCCCTAGAACCTCACTAACAAAAAACAGAACATACCGAAATCACTTCTCCAGACTGTTCAGTAAAGTAACAAAGAAAATAGAGCTTAATATCGCATCCTTATCTAAACATTTCAACATTAACAACAAAATCTTAACAAATTAATATAAAATAGTAAATAATGAATAAAAAACAAATGTAGGAAATATAACCTTGCACGTAATGCACGAAAACTATAACAAAACAATTATCGGTACATTGTAATATTTTTATTAACAATTAATAAACAAAATCATATAATTATATAAATAACAAAATACCAACCAATTTTTTTATATCGTCAAATATAACTTCAGAAACTAAGAAACCTTTGTATATCAAACCTTTCACTTTTGTTCCATTTTAATAATAAATATAAAAGTTAATAACAAAATTAATAACAATAGAAAGGATATGAATAAGGAATAAAAGTCATAATGACAAAATAACAAAATCCATGACAAAACATTTATTCAACAGTTCATCTGATACATATCCTTATTTCAAGGATAAATTTTGTTGATGTCCTTATATGAATATATTTTCCCTGTATAAATACATTCTCCATCGAAAATCCTTTCGAAAAACATAAATACAGTTTGTGGCTACGATTCTTAATTCTCAAGATAAACAAAGTTAAGGGTATATGAAAGCACACACACATATATACATATATACGTACATTATACGTACATTTTCCTTATAAGATAGTTTTCTTTATGAAATTATATAAACAACCCCGATAGAAACTTAATATTTTATCTCAGAAAAGAAATTCTACGATTTAAATTTCGTTTAATAAAATTTATAAATAAATAAATTATTATATTAACAAATAATTATTATGAAAGATTTGGACAACACACAGGAAATCCTGCAACTTACCTCATTACACATACCTACCTAACTCGCACCGTTTAGAAGATATTTAAACAATTATAAACTTGCTTACATACACTTACCTCAAAAACTCAAATCAGTTCAGCAGGCAAATCTCCGTATATAAACCAGTTTAACTTCTAGAAACCTTCATCCTAGACTTATAATTATAATTGTTATTTCCCTTTTTTCATTAACATTAATCCTATGGCTATGATAAAAATCTTGAATATTAATATGCATGGAAAAATACCCTAACGATTCAACCAATCACAATCAGAGCCATTTTGTATCTGAAAACATTTAATAAATAATGTATTACAAATGTAAAAAAGAGTTATACTGATATATTTTAGATATACTAATTATACAATGTAATCATTATTATTATAAAAATTGTAAAGTATATCTAAAATGATATTGCGATAATTAATATTTATTATAAAAGCTTAAATTCAAGCAAACTATATGTTTGTTAATTATAAGAAAGGAATTATTATAACGAAGTATAACTCTTTGAAAACAAAAATAGGTCGACCGAATAGTCATAAGTGTGACTCATGGTCAGGTTCTAAGCGAAAATAGCCCAACGTTAAATGTCAAGGACGCCATAATACTTAGTCACAAGTGCGACTCATGGTCAGTTTATAAGCGAAAGTAGGCCAACGTTAAATGTCAAGGACGCCATAATATTTTAGTACCACGAGTCATCGCTGACTCATAGCAAATGTAGGCTAAGTCGACCAATAGAAAACTATGTCAAGAACAACTAGAAGGTCTTAAACGTGTGAATCATAGCTGACTTATAATGAAAGTAGACTAACAATAGGCAAACTGTGCCATTTGGTAATAGGCATTATTCAGACCTGTAGAATCATAATATTGGAATTTAGGTCATCCCTACTTCCATGTTTTGGCAACATATAAAAACCTCGAGCGACGATACCTTGGCGCACTTACGTTTCCCCATCCACGGGCACTTACATTTTTGCACTTGTACTTCCACTCGCACTCGCTAAATATATATATATATATATATATATCTATCATTTATAACAGTGAATAAATTCCGATTCAAATACCACAAGTGTGATATTATATTATTCCTTATTCCCAAAATCGAAAACTCTTTCCTGAAAATAGAAGTCACTTCGACATTCCTGTTACCCACTTCCTTCGCAGTATCTAATCCTGAGGTTTTACCCTCTTAACCGCATGGAAAAGAATCCCACAAATAACGTGTGAGTGTAGCGGTCGAGGATCTGTTAATTTCGGCTCCGTCCGACCTACCAGGACCTCCTAGGACGTCACAGTAGTGAGGTTTCACGCGTTATTAAACAATTCTCAAAATTGATTTATCGTCCATTATAGCAAGAACGCCGAGGTTCTCCCGGAGCAGGTGTTGTGCGTTCATCCGCACTTACCACGACGGAGACTCGAAATTCTTGTCCGCGATAGATTCAATCGTTCCCACGCAAAGCCGAAACGCAACGCGAATTGGCTCGCCGCTGAACAACAACCCTTTGAAAACTTTCGTTTAACAATTGAACAATCGAAGCCTCACGCGAATGCCGAAAGGCAGGAAGAATCGCGCTGGTCGGAAGACCTCGATTCGTCACTTGGAGTACGACCTCCACGTGTGGCATCCATCTTCGACCATAACGAGGCCATCGGCGAGACTACCAGGCTCGATGGAGAGTACGAGCTCCTGGCACGACAGGCTCTGGAGTGGACGACCGGCCCCGTCAGCGCCTGCCGCTTCGACGAGCGAACTCCAATTCCGGCCTCGGATCTCCCTCGAGGAGTACCTGCGCAGAGCATCTTAAGCCACGGTAGGTGAATTGATTCAACAAACAAAATATAAGCCTCCCGCGCGTGGGAATCCTCGCGTCATCTTGTTGATTTAAATGTAAGGGCCTCGCCGCCTGTATTGCAATTAACTCATTAAACAATATATGAAAATTACGCGCCACGTGTATATTTCGGAAAGACGCTTATATCGTAGAAGAATTTCGTTGCGTCTGCGTAAACCGTCTGCGTGATCGTCTATCGCACAAAAAATAGAGAAAGTGACTCGGCCGGAAAGGGTTTTACGACCGTCCACTTTGTTTTTTTTTTGGGTACAGTTTTGTCTCGTGCGACAATTTCACTCGAGGAATGCTCTTTCCAGTGTTCGTTTCAGATTTCTCAATCCAGAAAATATTCTGAAATATTATCTAGTAACATGCACGAACGCGCCTCGCATTTACCGAAATTACTAATTAATCGCCGTGATGTGCCTTCCTCGATTTAATACCGCACGCAACTCGCGCACTTATCCGGGTGCGGCCTTCAGACATCGCGTCAGTTTAGTACGCTGCATCACTGCTTTCGGTTATCGTCGCGTGAACAACTCAGCCGCCAGCAGTTTTCCTAACAGCGCGGAAGTTCTTTGTTATCAGTACAAGGAATTGATACCCGAGGGCACGCTTACTTATCGTCTTACCCTATCGCATTCATTTAAATTCGGATATACCGAACCCCTAGATTTCTGCGAGTGCTATCGCAGATATCGATATATATACCATATATATATATATATATATGTAACGGTACGTCCCTGCGCGCTCGGTATTCGCTTGTCGCTATGCACGGACGCGGGGACGTGCGCTCGGATTTTCGCTCGCCGGATGCCGGGTTCGTAGCGGTAGACGCGGGTTGCCAGGCAACCGGGCCCGCGCGTGTGCGTTGCTAGGCAACCGTGGACGCTAGCCGTGACACGTAGGGCGGGCGTCGCGGGAAAGTCCGAGAACGCTCCGACTTTCGAGATGAGATGTAGTGACAATACAGAGAACTCTCGGTATTGTCGGGAGGAGGAAAATCTGAGAACCCTCTGATTTTCCTCAGTCGGGAGGTGCAAGAATATCGAGAACGCTCGGTATCCGTTGCGAGAGCGAGAAAGCGGAGAACACTCCGAATGCTCGAGAAAGGAATGAACAGGAATACGGAGAACGCTCAGTATTCACTGAGAGAACCCTCTCTTGCTGTTCTGGTCGGAACGGTTGTCGGTGTTGGACAGGTCGGAGGAGCGGATAGGACTGGTCTCTCTGGTGAAAATTCGTCGGGTATTTATACCCCTATCCGTGCCACGTGTCACCGTTTAATTTGTTAATGTAACAATAGATCATGTTGTTGCTGCGTGACAGCTCGTCGGCGCGCGTGTGTCGGTCGGTCGCGATCGGGAGTATTCGGGCAGCTTCGGATGGCGCGGGCCGCATTTGCGCGCGTTAGTAGTAGAGCATCTTTCGAATGCTCTGTTACATATATATATATATATATATATATATGTGTGTGTGTGTGTGTGTGTGTGTGTGTGTGTGTGTGTGTGTGTGTGTGTGTGTGTGTGTGTGTGTGTGTGTGTGTGTGTGTGTGTGTGTGTGTGTGTGTGTGTGTGTGTGTGTGTGTGTGTGTGTGTGTGTGTGTGTGTGTGTGTGTGTGTGTGTGTGTGTGTGTGTGTGTGTGTGTGTGTGTGTGTGTGTGTGTGTGTGTGTGTGTGTGTGTGTGTGTGTATAACCACATAGAACAAAACTCTCCAATGAACGTCCACAAGAAATCCACAGTTCCGCTTTGTGGAAGTCTATGAGACCTCTATTAGACATCTTTCATAGATGTCTGTTAGACGTTAGGTGGATCGCTAATAGAGGGTCCATGGAGTCTCGGTAGACGACCCACACAAAACAAAAACCTCTAATAGATGTTCATTAGAGGTCCATGAACCACCTCCAGAAAACCTCTACAGAAAAAGATAATAAAAAGAATTTTTTATAATGTTGAACAAAAATATTTCTTTGAAGGAACGAAGCGTACATATATACATAACATGCAATGGAACTAATGAAATCTTTTTTTATCTTGTAAATGTCGGTAACGTCACATAATTTTTTCGAGGGTCACCCATCCTTGTATATACGGTCGAGCTCGCTTCACCTCTGTGATCGGCTGAAATCAGAATAATAGTATAATTAAACTTTGATATAAAAGGATTTTGATATAAAAATATCAAACAAATCTCTGATCAGTAAATGTTATCACATTGTCATAAGAATAGAATAGTCTCAATGTCAATGTTCTGATAGCGTGTGTAATTTTTGTAGATAATTTAATTATATATATAGAGGTGTGAAGATTATATGTTATATGAATTTTTAATATCATGTTCCATGTAAGTAAGTGTTTATAAATTTACGTATATATTCTATTTACTTCATTTATATATTTATTGGTCGTATTAAATACGTGAGATATTTCTCTCCTTCGACAATATATATTTTCTTGTGTTTAGTATAATCATTTATATACAACCAAATAAATCGAATAAATAAGATATATATATAAATATATTGCAATAAATTTATAATTTATTTATAAGTATATATTCTCAATTTTTATCATAAAGTAATCATCTACAAAGGATCCGAAATCTCCAATTAAGCTCTGTATATGATCCATGAAAGTTTTATGAAACATCTGTAATTCATCCATACAATCTCCATAAAGGCCATATCAGACTAGCGGTTGCCCGGCTACTATTACCAATCACATTGACCATAACCAGGATCTGCTACATTGATTGACTGTAATAGATTGAAATAGAATCGTGATTGGTTGAAATAGAATCATCAATCGGCAACCGTAGCCGTGCAACCGCTAGTCTGATATGGCCTTAAGACGTCTAAAGACCATATCAGATTAGCAGTTGGCAGCTACGGTTGATGATTCCATTTTAACCAATCACAATGTAGCAAGTTCTGATTACGGTCAAATGTGATTGGTGATAGTAGAATCGTCAACTAGCAATCGTAACCGGGCAATCGCTAATCTGATACGGCCTTAATGGAGATTTGATAGAGCTCCATTAGAGCTCCATCATAGAGATAGTATAGGTTAGAGATACTATAATAAGAGACTGGCCACGACTCTGATTCGCCAATCAGAAACTCTGATCCGCTATTTTTCATTAAATGTTACGAGAAAGAAAGAAATATATACTATCTCACTCTAACTAATAACGTGTTTTAGCTAGAGTGAAAGAAATATACACCATCTCACTCTAACCAATAGCGATATTTTTTACTTTGCATGTGCATTGATTTAAGTGTATTGTGCATGTGTATTAAACATGTGGAAAGCGGGATAATATATTATTAAATAATAGAGATACTAAAATTGCAAAATATAATCATAAACCCCAGCAAATACGGTTATATAACATCAACATAACCTTGTTACATAATTACATTGCTACAATGTAACGTTACTTACAAATCTAAAATTTAATTTTTATACATACAAAGTCCAGAAAAGATCCTTGAATTAATTTAAAGCAAAACTAAAGAAAAGATTTTAAAATTCATATCTTATGAAACCTTTTAATTTTGCTTTAAATTAATTCAAGGATCTTCCCGGGATTTGTATGTGAAAAGGACATTTGCGCGCGTGGATAAAGAAATAAATAAAATTCATTAGATTATTCATAATGTTTATTATGGCGAGGCACCTGGAACACATGCAAAGCACATGGCCGCGACAAAGCACTTGTGGGCAAGTTTGGAGGCGACTCTCTAAACAAATTGACACGCAGCATGAGACCAAGCCGAGAATACTGAAAAATCACGACATTAGCAATGACGGGTTCAGAACGCGCACTACACACAACCGGCACCAGCGACGGGCAACAAACGAGAATCAAGATGGCCGTGATGAGCTGGAAGCACTACTCCTGCAGTGATGCTGGCGCGGCGCAGTGAAAGGAAGCGCGAAATTATATAATATCAATTATATAATATCAATATAACAGTTGTTATATAACAACATGATATTGTAATTATATTGTTGTTCGTTTATTATACATATAAATAACAGAATAACATAATAGTTACATACTTCACTTAACTTTACTTTTTACTTAAATTTTATTTTATATTATAATAAAATTTGTTTATAATAATAATAAATATATATAATAATCCTTTCTAAAAAAAAGGCATGACATCCATACTTGCATCTCTCGAAATTTCCTCAAAGTTTATTGTTGACGCTTTACCGCGATGGATTCTCGCTGCGCTAATTTTGTGAATAGCTATCATTGTATTGATTTCACAGAGGATCGTTTTGACAATTGTGTATCAAAAAGTTAAAAATATTATAGTGTAACAGTAGTATAATAGTATTATGTTAATTTTTGCTCTTGTGTTGAAAAAGATAAATAGCGAAAAAAAAGATAAATAAAAAAGGTAAATAAATAAATAATAATAAATTTAAAATCGTTAATATTAAAGGAAATATTAGATATACAAAAAAGTTCTGAGCTTTTTTTTGTAAAATTCAATCTTTATTCAAAAACAAACAAAAAAATAATTAATCAGCGAAATATTCCCCGTTTGCATCAATGACCTTTTGTCATCTTTCGGGTAGCTTGCGAATTCCTTGACGATAGAAGCTCATCGGCTTCGAAGCGATAAAGTCATCAATGCATTTTCGTATCTCTTCAAATCTCACGAAATGTATATCAGCCAAATGATGCTGCAGCGACCGGAATAGGTAATAATCGGAAGGCACCATGTCTGGGCTATACGCCGCGTGCGGGAGAAGTTCCCAGCCTAACGCAAAGATATGGTCCTGAGTCGCTTTCGCAACATGTGGTCGAGCATTGTCATGAAGCAAGATCACTTTACGATGTCCTTGGCCAGTAAATGGCCTCTTTTCTTCTAATGCATCGCTCAAATTGGTCAATTGTTGGTAGCGGTCTGCCGTGATTGTTTCACCCGGTTGTAACAACTCGTAATACAACACACCTTTCCAATTCCACCAGATACAGAGCAAAACCTTCTTGGCGTGGATATTGGGCTTTGGCGTCGATGTTGAAGGTTGACCAGGGTCAACCCATGATTTTCTACGTTTAGGGTTATCATAAAGAATCCACTTTTCATCGCCTGTAATGATTTTGTGCAGAAAATCTTTTTTCCGGAACTTTGAAAGCAAAGTAAGTGCAGTGTCACGCCGACGATTTTTGTTGTCTTCGGACAATTCATGCGGAACCTATCTGCCTTCCTTCTGAACCTTTCCTATCGTATGTAAACGTACGGAAATGGTTTGCTGCGTAACGCCAAGCTGTTCTGCAAGCTCCTTTTCAGTTTGCGCAGAGTTTATATCCAGCAGTGCTTGCAATTCGTCCGTTTCAATCTTTTGAGGGCATCCAGCACGCGGTTCTTCATCTTCAAGACTGAAATCTCCTTGGCGAAATTTTTGATATCATCTTTTACATGTAGTATGACTTACAGCGTTCTTTCCATATGCAGCACAAATCATTGCAGTGGCTTCAGCAGCATTTTTCTTTAGATGAAACGTGAAGTGGATGGAAAATCGAATATGCTCTTTTGTTATTGCCATCATGAACATTATTGATTTTTGAGGTTATGTGCATCAAAAAACGTATGGCATTTTAGAAGACCAAATGTCAACGCTTTAAAACCGCAAAAGGGCGGGAAGATATATAAAATTTAAATTGTTATTTTGGTTATTTGAAATCTAAAGCTCAGAACTTTTTTGTACACCTAATATATTAATAAATACGATATATTAATAAATAAATTAATAAATTGGTAATATAATCATGTAAAATAAAGTTTTATAAATATACACATTTTATTACCTTTAAAACGCTTATGTTTTCAAATTATAATATTACAATTTAAGATTAATGTAGTTAATGTATTTGAAAATAAATGGAAATAATCAAAAGATGGCGGACTAATCAAAAGTTGCTTTTTTGTAACCAGTCTCTTAGTCTATAGTGTCTCTAGTATCTCCATTAGAGATTTATCTGACTTTCACCATGGAGCCATTCACTGTTCGCTGAACAGCTAATAGACGTGGTGGAATCCTCGTCCATCGTGGAGGTTTGCTGGACGGCTAATGGACGTCCATGGTGGAATCCTAGAACATTGTCCTCCACCGTGGAGGTTCGTTGGACAGCTAATAGACGTCTAGGGTAAAATCCTAAAGCACCATCCACCGTGGAAGTTCGCTGGACGGCTAATGAATGTCTATCTAACTTCCATCGTGGAGATAAACGTTCGATGGAAGTTTAACGAAGCCATGGAGATTCAATGGACGTCTACTGGAGGTTATGTTCTATGTAGGTATGTACGTATATATATATATATATATATATATATATATATATATATATATATATATATATCATGAATCTAAGAATATATGAGTGGAACCTGTTGCGCGAGATAGCTGAGATTAGCGGTAAGGGGAATTACATGCATTTCGGCTATTACCGGCGTTCTTTGGATATATTCGATTTTACGTGAAGATTGTTTTATATATATATATATATATATATATATATATATATATATATATATATATATATATGAACCAATGATTCTCAAATTAAGGATTGTTATTAAGAAGAATCTATATGAAATATTCTGTATTATTTTTATTATTATCTACATATTTTTAAAGAGATTAAAATGTATTTTTTTTTGTAAGAGCAAATAATATTTTGTCTTAAAGTTTTTTGTCTTAAAGATAAAAATTACATTTTGAAAGATGTTCACAAAAAAGTGAAGTTATAAATTTGTACAAAACTTCAAATAAATTATAGAATATATATTAAAAATTAAAAGAGAAAGAAGGAGAGAGAAAGAGAGAGAATTTACTCATAATTAAATAATATTATTTAAGATATATATATATATATATATATATATATATATATATATAAAATATATAATTATATTAATATAAATATAAATATGTACAGGTATACATATACCTGTACATATATTTATATGTACCTATATGTATTTATTATTTAATATGTACATTAATAATTGTACACACTAAATGTACATTAATATTATTATAAAATTTTAAAATTTACGCAAGTTTTTATTTGTGTCACAATATGCATTTATTTGGAAAGGTTGCATTCCGATATATTCACTGCAAGTATTGAAAATCTATAATATACGTGACCTGAACTATATATTTTCAGTACTGACAGTATAAATATTGGAACTCAGTCATAGTGTAGAGTAGTGTAAAGGTAACATGGCGGATCATATGGTTCTTAGGGAATTATTATATTCTTCTGATAACGATAAACCTGTAATTGCACTTCCACCATTAGAAGCAAGTTTAGTTGAAGATAATGATAATAAAAAATTCAAATCATATATATTATTATGTACAAACTTAATATTATTAATAATATTATAACATGCAAGATTTAAACTGACTTTTTTTAGAATTTTTTTTTAGAACACAAATTACAAATATTACATCCATTGTAAAAATTACAAAAATATATTTCTCATGTATCTATATTTGAAAAAAATGATTTGATATATCTGACTGATATTTGATTTGATATATATTCATACTTCACATAATTATTATATCTTAAATTATTAGATCACGTTATTATTCATTTGTTAAATTAGATCTTTATTGTATTTTATAAAACTTTGATAGAAAAATTATTAATAAGGTTTTACCATCAAATCAATAGTTATATTAATTAATAATTTCAGATTTACTAACTATGAATTTAAAATGACAATATGTTTTTCATATGCTAAATTGTACAATAAAAATTCGTAAAATATAAATTAAAATAGCTGTATAGATTTATATCTATGATTTATATCTATTTTATATCTATGAAATTATGACTATATTTTCAATTAAAGATTTTAAAAATTAGTTATGACTATTAAATTTGGATGGGCAATCTTAATATCTTTGAAGATACATATAACGTGTCCATTTTCATTTACGAAAATGCTTCCTGCGCTGTCTTTTTTTATAATTGCTATTTCTTCATTGCCATTTCTATTTTTTCTTCCTCTGGTTATTTCCTTTATACACATAAATCAAATTTTAATATAATATAAAATCTTTGTAATACAAAAGTACCCAAACAGAACAAAGTCGACTATTAGTCGACTATAAATCGGCAAAAGAAATCTAAAGTCGACTTTAGTTAAACTAAATGTCAACTTATAGCCGACTAATAGTCGACAAATGCCCTAACTATAGTCGGTTTACAAGTCAGCCATATCAGTCGACTTAACGTCGACTTTATACAACTTTATACAACTTTATACAACTATAAGTCGACATTTTTTATATGGTTATGGCGACTAGACTAACTTTTATAGTCGCCGTTTTATTTACTCGACTAAATGTCGACTTTACAAGTCGACTTGAAGTCGACTAAAAAAAGTTGACAATTAGTCGGCAAATAGTCATTTGTGCTATGTGGGTATAATTTCAAAAAAATTTCAAGCATTTGTAAGACATTAAACAGTAAGTATAAATTCAAAAATAAATATGTAATATTTATAGTACTTATTATAATATTTTATATTTTATATAAAAATAAATATATAATATTATTAATTATTATGCATTAGCGTCCGACTTTCTAATCTACAAATTTTCTATAAATTTAATATTTAATGAATACTGTTTTCTAAACAGTGAATGCCGATAATTTTAACTTATATATTTCAGGTACTATGTATTAAAATATATAAACAATATCAAATGAGATATTGAAATTTATACTCTAAGAAAGCTTCTACTTTCATACTTATTGATTAATATCTTATGGTATTCAAAATGGGTCTTCATTCGGTATTCATTCGGTGGGTCCCGTTAGCGCACAGTGCGATAGCACACATCCACACACATCAGTCGCTTAGGAATTTTCAAATGGACCACCAATTAGAAAATTTTATATTTAATTGGCCAAGCGTTATGTGCTATTGGATCTCTCTCTTCAAAATTACCACTACTGATTGAATTTCATTTGCCCTTGTGGCGGTCCGCCGCTCACACAACTAATACCTAGCAAAGCATCCACGAAAAGAACCATGGCCCGGATAGCGCAGTGGTAGCGTATCTACTTCGGACACTTGTGGACCTAGGTTCGAATTTCACCGCAGCCAACATCTTTTTTCGCCATCAATTCAGCACGTGGACAATGCTCCTCATCAACCTCCTCGCCACACCTTGCACTGCTTGCATTGATTTCAAACCAAGTGTAGCCAGTTCAGTGAACTGTTGCACTGAGTTCCACTGCATTGCAATAAAGAACAATATTGTTGACACCAGTTCTGCAATAAAAAACGTTTTGTGTACACTTCTTTCACTAGTTCAGGAATATAAAACAAACCTTAGGTTTGTTTTTTATTCCTGGACATCGATTACGTATTTTTCAGTGAGTTTTTTTCACATAGTTCACTTTTAGATTTTCACCGGTAGTCATCTCACGGTTTCACCGTGTCATTTTCACTGAGATCACGCAGCTAAAGAAATTATTAGTGACATAACTAGAAGTAGTGAAGACTTATTCACATCAAAATATTCCAAAAACTACACTGAACTACAATTTCACGACTGTAAATATAACCTTAATATTTAGCAAAATAAAGAGGTACAAACTTAGGAATAGATATTCCTATCCATATAAAGAAGATAAATACATCAACGGCAATAAGGAAGACAATTACTAATAGTTGCAACAATTTATTAATTTATTTGAAATATATACTTTCATTAAAAAAATTTCTCTTTCAATGTCTGTATCTCAAAACAGGAGCATAAGAGGTAAGCCAGCTTTGAGAACTAAGCCCGCTTGAAGACGTCCAAAGTGATGAGCTGCAATTCATCGAAGAGTATGAGTCATTAAATGAGTCTAATAAAGGAGTCTATCCTGGCGAAAATAAGGCGGAAATAAAGAGTTAAATGTAAGTCGAATGTAAAAGAAGAGTGACAGAAATGTAAACAAAGCTTCTAGAGAGCGTAGATTGGAACAGCGAAACGTAAAAGAAATGTAAAACGTTTACGAAGCATTTTAATGCTTCTTTTACATTCCATTGTTCCAATTTATGCTTCCTAAAAGATTTCTATCACTTCTATCACTCTTCAGTTACATTCGGCTTACGCTTAACTCTTTATTTATGCCTTATTTTCGCCAGAGTACACATCAAAGGAAAAAAAACGTTCTTTAATCATAGAAATTACAAATCACAATTCAGATAATGAAGCTGATAAAGAGAATATAAATGGCGGAAATAGTAACTATTTTTAAATGTGATATTAGATAAGTTTTCTGAAAATGTTATAGTTGACTAAATGATGGCAAATTTATTTATGGTTTATTTATGGCAAGTTTAATAAACAATAAAAAATCTAATTACAATATTTTGTTTCCTTTCTGATTCACTCTATTTTTTAAGTATTACATCTTCTCAGTTTACATCTTGACAATAATGTGTTTTATATATATATATATATATATATATATATATATATATATACTGCGTTCGGCATTGTAAATCTGAGAGCTAGCAGATGGCGAACTTAAATCACGTGATCTTTGAGCAATCCGAGCACTGATATTAATTCCGAACGATACAGAGTACAGAGCTGTCAGAGTTATTACTATAAAACTGTTATTTAAGGTTATAAGATTACAAGATTTTTTTATGTGAATGTTTAACGTACCGTCAACCGTATATTTTTTTGGTATATTTTTTTGACATTAAAGATTACAAGATTTAGACTAGAAAAAAAATTAAAATTGAATATTTATTTTTTAATAAAATATAAAAAATAAAAAATGAATAAAATGTTTTTTATTATTTAATGGTTTTTATTATTCTTTTCTGATTTTTTTTGTTAAGGAAAAATGAATTAAAACCTTACCTTTCTTGTTATAAATATTGTTATAAATATTGTTATAAATATTGTTATAAATATTGTTATAAATATTGTTATAAATATTGTTCACTATCAATTTTTATTGTTTCATAGACATTGTTTGTAAATGCAGCCATGATAACTGTTTACACTGGCTGCTTTTCTTCTAAGTGACACTCTCTACATAAATATTATTTTATCTCGAAAAACAGTTGCTATAGGTTATAAATTTTAATTTAGGCGCGTAAAATTAAATTATCTCTGCGAGCGGGAGAGATCTAATCGGACACATTGTCGATTAAATAAAAAAATTTTTAATAGGTGGCTCACTAGAAAATTCCTAGGCATCGGCTGATGTGAGTGGTATGTCTGATTAAAAATGTGCGCATCTGGGACACTCCCCTGCGAGTTCGGTTTTTGAATCCGAAGTGAATCGAGGAACTTGATTCGTTCTAAAAATGTTAATACCGAACGCAGATGAAATGACATCTAGCAGAAAAATGTGAATTGCGAACGATTTTCGAGGTGAAAGAGCAAACAAATGTCTCTGATTTATAAAACCTAACGCAGTAATTCTAGCAATTTATCTTCGTAAAAAATTTGAATATTTATCTACAACGGAATACATAGTTATTAAAAATTAAAATTAAAACCTTCTATTGCCAAATTTAAAACCCAAAAAACGGCGGCCATTTTTACCAATTAATATGCCGTGTAGATTAAGAAACACTAGATTTTCTCCGTTTAACTTATGTTAGCTGATGGTGAAAAATTTCACGCTAAATATGTCATGCTTTCACCGGAATTAAAATTACGTGATCACAAAATGATGAAATCCACATGAGACTCGTCACTTCTCACTGATTCGTTCTAGGGGAAAACTTACGTGATCGATGCTCTGAACTTTCTGAACTAGTGCAAGAAGTGTATACTAAAGCATTTTCTATTCTCGAAATGATGTCAACTGTTCGTTATTCCAGTGCAACAGAACTTAGTGTATAAGTTCACTGAACTGGCTGCATCGGGTTTAAAATGAGACTGATTCCTCATGTAGCGTAAAGGTGTCGTCTTATGGAACGTATTGCGCGTATCGCAGATCGCGCGTATCGAAAATCTGACCAATTGTGGACGTTCCGCTATTTTCGATACGCAGTCGTTTCGCCGAATCCATTATTGTAAATTTCGCGATTGGTCAGATTTTCGATACGCGCGATACGCTCCATGGAACGACATCCTAACTTGCATAAGCGTAAACTGCGTCATCTAACGTCATCTAAAAAAAATTATCTCAGCTACTCTACACAAATCCGTTTAGATTCTTATTAGATGATTGATTGACGCAGTTTACGCTTGCGCAAGTTACGCTGCATGGGGAATTACTTTCAGTGCAGGGCAAACGAAATTCAATCAGTAGCGGTAATTTTGAACACCATAAGATATTAATCAATAAGTATGAAAGCAAAAATTTTTTTAGAGTATAAATTTCAGTATCTCATTAATATTGTTTATATATTTTAATACATATTTAATATTTTGAGATATTCAAGTTAAAATTATAGGTATTCACTGTTTAAAAAACAATATTTATTAAATATTAAATTTGTAGAAAATTTATAGATTAGAAAATCGGACGCTAATGCACAATAATTAATATTATATATAAATATTATATACTTGTTTTTAAATTTATACTTACTGTTTAATGTCTTACAAATGCTTGATATTTTTTTGAAGTTATTTTTTCTTATTACAAAGATTTTATATTATATTAAAATTTGATTTATGTTGTGGCGATTATATCGTCATAACTCTCACGGCCATATTTTTTCGGCAATATTTAGATTTTGTCGAATTATCATTCATCTATTTTCAAAGAATCACACTAAATACACATAAAAACATTGCATGTATTCATATCCGAACAACAGCTCAACAGAATAGATTTATTTTCTATTATTCTCTTGTAATAATTTCTTTTTGTATTGTTTGGAATTAAACATATATTCCATGATCATTATTTTCAAGTCTTTATAATAACGAATTCCTGCGGGTTGAAAAACATAATTCGAAATGTTTAACCATCAAGACAATAGACAATAATAGCAATAAACAAGTTCTTCTTCGAAACTGTATTTGTTTATAAGAATTAAGATATTTGTTATTTAAGAATAATTTCGAAGGAGAAAAGTATAGGGCAGAGAGCTGATACGGAACAACGGACGAGAGATTCGACCGACGGACATCGACGTATACAGAAGTATACGTGTTCTTAAATCACGTTCTTAAATCATAAAAGACACTTTGATAAATCGGACTTTTGCACAATATTCTTTTCACTTCCGTCTAATATTCTATATTGTATATATTATCCAAAATGTATGTGAAAGAAATAATCAGAGGAAAAAAAGTAGAAATGGCAAGCAATAAAGAAATAACAATTATAAAAAAAGACAGCACAAGAAATATTCTCATAAATGAAAATAGATACGTTACATATATCTCCGAAGGTATTAAGATTGCCCATCTAAATTTAGTATTTACAGTTATAACTAAGTGATATTTAAACAGTAATGTGAAAATAAGAATTTTTTCTTGAGATCTAAAAGATTTTAATTTTTAAAGATTTACATTTCAATATATAGCATAAAATAACATAAAAGTCATACTTTATTGAATAAGTAATTAATAAGTAATTAATAATAAGTAATTTGTCTTCATCAAAAGGCGAGTCTATTTCCATACAGATAATATGGGAAGCCATTTCTTTCTTGCACTAAATCGTTTTCTATTCCTTAAGGCCATTGTACGTGAAAAAATTTTAATCGTAATCGTAAAATCATAAGAAATTGACCAATCAGAATCAATTATTTTCCTTACAATCTAAAAATAATCGATTGTAGTTGGTCAATTCACTTACGACCTTACGATTACCACTAAAATTTTTTCACGTGCAATGGCCTTTAGCTGCACGCTTACACTCATCAATTCTGGCTTGCACTAGCTCAGTTCAGTTCAATTCTAGTGCAGCCCTAGTGTGGGACTAAAAAACAAACCTATAGTATAGAGTTCACTGACATTAACTTTAATTTCAGTTCAATTCACTCTTCTTTTTCTAGTCCTAAGTGTCGGTCCACAATAGGTGATTTAAGCTTTAAGAAGTAAGAAATTGACCAATCATAATCGATTATTCTTTTCATATTCGATTATAATTGGTCAATTTCTTACTTCTTAAAGGTTAAATCATCTATTGTGGACCGACACTAAGAATTAGAAAAAGATAAAGAGCAAGTTAAACCGAGATAAAGTGAAAGATATTTATTAAATTCGGAAAAATAAACGGAGACCGACTGGATTTGAATTCGGGATCCCTCGCTTACTGTCAAGACACTTAGTCTGTACGACCGCGATAGCTCTTCTATTCTTAGCTGTTTATAATTTAAATCTCTTTATGATCGCTTACGATCATCTATTTCTTACAAAAGTAAATCTACGTTGATGGAATCGGGCATTAATGTTTTATTTTTTAACTGCAGTAAAATAATCTGGTACATCTCTGGAGACAATTACAATTTTAAATTATATTGTTTGAATGTTATAAGGATTAGACATGGAACATCGATGTAGGATTAAAAAAAGAAGACATTTTATTTCAAAAGATTTCTATTGATACACATTGTACACAATGCATTATTATCAAAATATCATCGAGCACAAAGTTACCATTTTTCGCTGCTTGCACCTCCCCAGCTTTGAGCAGCGGCAGTTGCCACAGGTGTCGACCATTCCTCTGGAGGCTAAATAGATAATTAATACTTTAATAATTATATATTAATGAATATAATTGCAACGTAGTTTAATATCGTTCTTATTTAATGCATATTTAATGCATATATAAATACAATAAAAGTGCGCGTACGCATGCACACATATGCAAAGGGAGGGAAAGGAGAGAAAGAGAGAGAGAGAGAGATATAGAATTGTAAACTAGAAATGTTAATAAAATCAATCAAATTTAAGGTTCCTGAGTATTCAAGGATATCCTAAGAAGGGTATCCTAAGAATTCCGTTGACGATAGCGTCGTACCGTCGCGGTAAAAAATAAAAGTTCACATCTTTGTTCATCTCATTCTTGTCCTTGTTCATTTTTATATAAGTGACGTGCGGATAACGAAATTTTACGCTACACTTTATTACATTATTTTGTGCTAATCATGAAAACGTGAGTTTTTTTTGTGCTTATCAAAGTCGTAAAAACACTACAAAAGTTATCTTTTGATTTTATATGAAAGTATACTTTTCACCTCTTTAAACAGCTGTCAAATCGTGTTTTCTGCCGGAATAGGCTTCATTTTACGTGCCTTTTACGACTATTTATTACTGTCAGAAAGGAAAAAGGTTGTAGCGTTCCATTTTTACAAGTGTCTTAAAACTATCTCAAGTGTTATTTTATTGCAACATCTCTTTATTTGCAGGAAAAGCGCAACAAACTTTTAAGTGTCGTTTCTCGCTTATGACGTCACAATTCCAATATGGCCGCGGCGACTACTCAGGAGCCTTAATTAGAAATTTAGTGAATGTCTCACCTGAGCAGCCCAATCGCCACTGCTTTGAAATGACTGCGCGGTGCCTGCTGCAGGAAGAGCAGCAGCCGCTGGTGGTGCTACGTCATCGGCCCAATTTTCAGTTGCTACTGCAGTTGACTCAACTTCATTTACCCAACCAGGTTCCGGAGCAGGAGCGGTCTCTACCGGACCAGAGAATTCTTTTACCGGTGCGATCTCCTTTGCAGCTTGTTCCTCTTTTTCTGCCTGGACATATTTTGCAATTCATTATTGATAACAAAAATACACAGTGCATCAAGGAACATTTATTCTATTTTTGTCAGAAAAGATTAAGCCATTAAAAAAAACCAACAGATTTATTTCTGGATTCTATTGTTTCATCATGATAAATTTAGAACAAGAAATCAAATATAACAATAATAAACGAAGAGTTTGTACAAACCTCTTCAGGGTCTCTGTAAAAGAAAAGATCAACCACCACATCCCATTTGGTTTCACGTGGAATAGATCCTCTCAAACGCAATACTTCTCTGGCAAGCAACCACCACATTAAGCCAACAGTATGTAAGCTCTTGGTATTACAAGGAATTGCAATGTCCACGAAACGCAATGGTGAATCGGTATTGCAGAAAGCGATAACCGGAATATTTACATAACTCGCTTCGGTAATAGGTTGATGATCAGTAGATGGATCCGTAACGATCAGCAAACGTGGCTCACGAAAAGCAGCCTAATAACATTAGAAAGAATTAAGCCAAAGAAATTAACAATAATTCTAGATTCTGGAACAAAATCTTTAGTTTAAAACTTCTGAGTACTCAATTAAGAACTCCATATTGATGACAGTAAGGTGTTCGCAATCATAATTGGAATCATGACGTCATAAGCGAGAAACAACACAGATTGCATTCAACAGAAAAAGCAACTGTACAACCATTATAAAATTTTTTGATTAGTGTTTGCTTTTCATTCCTCATAGATCTAAATGTATAAATATATTAAAAAATTTGACAATAGTTACAAAACTGTTTTTTCTGCTGAATGCAATTGTCATTTCTCACTTATGAGAAATGAGAAATGACGTCACGATTCTAAATATGGCTGCAATAAGTCAAAAGTGAGGGAAACTGCATATAAAGAAGGAGCACGTACATGAGCACACATATACATGTTTTTTCTTTGTTTCTCTTCCTTACTTAATCCTCGATGAACCAAGATCTCATTCTGGCATATATGGTTAGAAGCCTTAAGGTTCAGTTCTCTCGCGGCATGACATGGATTGTGTGACGTCAGAAGTGAGAAATGACATATAACGTTTCTTGTGTCATATAGCTTTATTTTATACTTTTCCCTTAAAAACGTGATATTTTTATATTTTTAAAAATAAACTAAAAAATATCAGAAAGTAAGATATCTATTCAATAAATCACGTAAAAGTGTAAAATAATTCTTATAATGGTACACTGTTCAGCTATCAGAAATCATTAGATCACTAGATCTTATTGTTTCTGATATTTCTGAACTAAATTATTTCAAGAGTTATTTTACACTTGTACGTGATTTATTGGACAGATATTTTATTTATTTTCTTTATTTATTTACTTTCTGGTATTTTTTAAAAGTTTTAAGAATGTAAAAATATCATGCTTTTAAGAAAAAAAATACAAAATAAAGCTTTATGACACAAGAAACATTTATCATTTCTCGTCTTTGACGTCACACAATTCATATCGCGCTGCAAGAGAGTCGAGTCTAAATAGCGAATTCGATTGAGTGCACTGAATGCTTCCTCTCTCATTTCTATTGACATCAATAAAAGTGAGACTTCTATCGACATTAATAAAAGTGAAACACTCAGTACGCGCTCAATCGAATTCGCTATTGAACAAAAATTATAAGATTTCGAGAAGGCTATATAACATGATATTGATTTATTTGTAAATAAAGCCATTGTTGACATCTTATAGTCGCCATTTTTTAAAATGGAATCATTTTATTATACAATATAATTCTAATTCTGGATATAAAAATATTAAAGTTAAAAAGTCAATATTTGACGAGATATTTTATACTTTATTTTAGTATGTTCTGATATAAAATACAAAATATCCCATAAACTACTTCATTTTTTGATAACTCTAATATTTCATGCATTTTTATTTCAAATTTTACAAAAAATAAATAAATAAATACATCTTTTTCGTTAGAAATAGATCTTTTAGAGCAAATCATGCAAACATTTTCCATAAAATTCTGTGTTTGAACAGTATGCAATATCGCATTACATATCCGATAAAAAATTTATGAACTTACTGTATAGCAAATTTATAAAATTTTATCCTTTAAATTTTGAGCATTGATAGATAACATTGTGTTTATCTGTTATTTAAAATAATCCTATAAAAAGAAGTCTAAAGATATGAGATTCAGTAATTTGAATGTATGTGCCTGTACTTTACTCTTAGACCAGCAATTTACATGATATATCCAATCGACATCTAAGTGCTGCTAAGTCAATTAGATATGCAATCAATAATTTAGAATAAAAAGTTGATTCACTCAATGGGTGCACTCAGATTTAATTGTACACTAATTGTATTTTTGAGTAATTTGTCAATGTAATTGGTCTAAATTTAAGGATCTAACGATAAAGATCAATAATTACTGACATTCACTGATCTCTTTATTCTGCTGAATGCACTCATTTCAATTAATGTATTGAATAAATGGCGAAATATTTTTATATCTTGAAAATAAATTTAATAATTTTTTAATATTTGAATCCATATAAATTTAGCTATTCATATAAAAAATACATCAAATTTAGTACATATCTTAGTACTTATTTATTAGAAAAGTTTTATTTCAAAGATTAATATTGATTATATTTACAAAATTATATTTATAATAAAAATATTTATATTTAAAAAAGGTAAAAAGAATATTTATTTTACCTGAATTTGATTGGTAAATGCACCAGGAGTAAAGCGTCCAGCGATGGGAGTGGCACCAGTATGAGCTGCAAATTTTAATACAGCTCTTTGACCTGAATGACGGCAACTAATAACAAAAACTTCACTGGGATGTTCAATGGCGACAATAGCACGAGCGGCAAGCAACAGCTTTTCCCAGGTGTGGCGAAGATTGATAACATTTACACCAGCACCTATAAAATTCATTTATCAAGATACTGATCATGTAGTCAAAATATATTAATAAATATATTAATAAAATATATTAATAAATATATTAATATATTAATATATTAATATAGTCAAAATATATTAATAAAAATTATAAAATGCTTGTAGTCTGCATTATTAATATCATTAGTAATGATTTATAATATGCTAATAATCTATAAATCACTATAAAATTTGAAAAAAGTATTTATGAAAATTTCAAGAATGTAATCATATACTTGCCATCAACTCTTTTTTTATACACATATTGTTCCATCTGGAAATTGACATTTTCAGCACCCAAATGGGTACCAGCAGCCAACATTTTTGTAACATCATCTTCTTTAAGAGCTAATACATCTAAACCTCCTGACATTGTAACGTTGTGATTGAATTACGAGCCAACCTGAAAAATTTTTTTTAACTTAATATATTTATAAAAAACAATTGCTTTATTAATTAAATTTTTTTCATATATTTCAATAACTTTTTTACTAGTAAAAATATTTGATATATCAAATTAAACTTTATTGCTAATTATCACTTATTACATATTTTTATATATAAAACAAACGAAAATTTCTCATCCTGTAATCTTTAAACACATACATTTTTTAAAAATACTTAATTTTTTAATAATTTGGAATTATACATTATAAAAATAAAATTCCAAAAAATAACAAATATGTTAAACGTAACCTCAAATATGTAATATATCGATTCAATTATACATATAGTATACAAACTATATAGTATATAAATATATATAAATTTATTTTTTATGTAGTAATTAATCTCTTCCGTTTAAAGCTATAGAATTAAAAAGTTAACTGTGTATACACACATACATATATATATATAATATATATATATATATATATATATATATAATTTATATATATATATATATATATGTATACACAGTTAACTTTTTAATTCTATAGCTTTAAACGAGAGATTTATACATATATATATTATTAAAAAATTAAGTATTTTTAAAAAATGTATGTGTTTAAAGATTACAGGATGAGAAATTTTCGTTTGTTAATATATATATATATATACATACATATATATATATATATATATATATATATATATATATTATTATACATATACATACACATCCTGTGTTAAAAATTATACATATGCCACGTGCAACCAATATCTATTTTTTAATTATGAAAAACATACCGACAGAGTGCATTTTATTTTAAATATAGAATTTTGAAAATATCTATTTAAAATATATTTATCTCTTTCAATTATTTGCTAAAAAATTATAGAAATATTTAATAAAATTGTAACATGACTTACGTTATAAGATGCCACAAGGAGATCAAGGAGAATAGAAAGGTCGAACCATAGAACATATACTAAGAGAAATGAAAGCTCTGTAAGATGGGCAACAAAAGATGAGACACTGCCATCTGGTGGTGGAGTGCGAACTAAAGTAAATTATAGAGTTAAATTAAAGGTTTCATCTCAGAGTCACATGCAGCGTAACTTGCGTAAGCGTAATCTGCGTATTCTAGTATTTTACTAAAACATTCTGATTACGCCATTCTGAAAGCCTTCTTTCACATAGAGCGTATTTCGCGTAATTTCGAAAAATGCGTAATTATTATAATACAATCAATGGCTGATTAGAGTTTCTGTTGTATTCTCTAACAGAAATGCTAAACTAATTTGTAATTGGTTTTTATAATCTGCGTATCTGGAAAAGTACGCTTCATGGGGAACCGAGACTTTATGTACGAGTATGTGTATGAACAAGTCAAATAGATGTGAACCTAATCTGTGAGAATGTATTCAGAAGTCATTATGGACCCTGACTTGTTGTTATTAATAATATGGAAGCAATGGTAAAAGTGGAAGAAGATGAAACATCAATCTCAACAACAAAAAATTAGACGATATAATATTTTAAAATTGTTTGGAATATGAAAACTGATGGTATATCAACAGTAAAAAGCTCGTCATAGAATATGGGGGCGTCCGACATTCGCAGAAAAACGAAGATTATTACATGGTGACAGTGACAATCTGGTCAAAGAAATAGAATTTGAAGATTACGAAATGTTCTATTATTGTAGAATGTCCATAGAAATGTTCAATCAGTTGTTAGATATTGTTGGGTCGCATTGAAAAACATTATAAATTAATTTATATATATATATATATATATATATATATATACATAAATTATATATATATATGTATATTAATATATATATATATATATATTAATATATATATATATTTTAATATATATATTTATTATTAATTAATTTGATATAATTTAATTAATCATTATTATATTAATTAATTAACTTATCTTAATTTGATCTTTATTCATTTTGCCGAAAAGCTCTGATTATTCTGATTATTCACTGTGTGTGTGTGTGTGTGTGTGTGTGTGTGTGTGTGTGTGTGTGTGTGTGTGTGTGTGTGTGTGTGTGTGTGTGTGTGTGTGTGTGTGTGTGTGTGTGTGTGTGTGTGTTTCTTTCTTCCACACAAAAAAATTAGATTCAGCGTAATAATAATAGCGTAAACAATGAAGTAACTAGGCGGAATCTGATGTTCAAGTAAAACGATGTGATTGGTCGGCACAAGTTACGCCGCATGTGACACTCGCAGGCTGGTTCTCCATGCAGCGTAACTTGCGTAACGATGAATTCTCACTGAGCGTATCACGCGTCGCGTCGATCATGAATTGACCAATCAAAACATTTCATTTTATTGCATCATTTGCCGCGCGACTCCTTGAACGACGCATCGGTTAGATTGCTCGCTAGAGACAAAAGGATTCCCAACAAGAAAAAGAAAATGGATCCCAAATCGCGCACGTTTATAATTCTATAAACACAAATCAAAGAAATAACACGTGAATTAAAATAATATATGTATATGTAAATATATACACACACACACACACACACACACACACACACACATTTTTAAGGGTGCTTCCAATCCTAAGATATTTATTTCGCACAAATTAGTATCTCGCACAAATTAATATATATACAGAGATAGAGAGGTTATGTTTATGTATGATTTTACTTTGATATTAGATTATGTACTCGCTTATGTATTGCGTTGATTTGCGGCGATACGGCGGCGGCGATGCATTTAGTGTGAATAAGAACGACGTTATCTTTAAGTTTACTTCGCGTCGCGTCGTAACGCAATGGATGACGCGATGCGTGACGCTCAGTGGGAATTCACCCTAAGCGTAAACTGTGTCATCCAATCAAATTGTCTCAGCTACTCTATACAATCCATCTAGACTCTTATTAGACGATTTGATTGGTTGACGCAGTTTACGCTTATGCAAGTTACGCTGCATGAGGAACCAGTCTCATATATACATGTAATCTTTTCAATATCGAAATTTGAAATAGATATTAAATGATAATTAGATGATTAAATAGATATGTAAAATTAATAAAGACAAAACACTATATACAAAATAGATATATTTATCACAAAATAAACTGCACAAATATAATATATTTGCATCAATATTTACATGTACCTGTAGAATAGAGATATCATGCTTCGTATATTTATCATAATATTTGCATCACAATAATATAACAAAAATTATCTTACATACTGTATATGTTATATGTTAGCATATTACTTGTTATGTAGTTGAGCCTCTCATATATACATTGGATGTTCCATGTAATTCCATATATGTAAGTTTCATAGTGTATGTTCTGGAAAATACGTTCTGGAAAAATGAAATATAAAATTATAACACAAGATTCGTCGATTAGAATATATAAATTTATAAATTTGATTACTTTTTGCTTGTATTTGCAGATACACATTCCATGTCCAATAATCCAGTATTGTTGATCAGCGAAATAATTTGAAACAAAATTTATATTAATATAGCTTTTCTTCTTTTAAACTCTGTTTAAAAAATTATTAATTTCTTTCGTCTCGATAAAAAATAAAAAATACAAATTTACGTTAAAGTTATATTGCCACAAAGCTTGAAAATTTGAATACAAATTAATAGTAATATTAATATATAACAAATATGATAAATTAGGTCAGTTTGTTGTACCTCTTATTTATTAAATTAATTAATTACTATGTTATTAATGGTTGACCAACTATTTAATTTTACATAAAATACTTATCAAAGTTGCTTGAACGATCGGAACTTCTGCAGTGGAAATCATGCTAGTGCCATGGCGTTTTCTGATTGGTTACGTCAACCCCCACTTTCAAGTGTCTCCGTTTTTCCAGTTATAACGCGGTCACCTCGCTCGACGCTCGGATCGGCTCGTCGGTGTCCGGGTTCGAGAACAGGGGAGATTCAAGCTTATGCGAACACAGATTGCAGCGAGAAGATAGTTTATTTAGAGAAAGGCAGATACAGAGTGCAGGGTCAGGAGATGTCGCAGTGTCGCTGGTAGCAGGAGGTGAGACGCAAAGCGGAGACGTAAAGCGGAGACGCAGAGCGGAGACGCAAGGCGGCGAGAAGCGCAAGACAGGTGCGACGTGCGATCGACAACGTTTATTTACACGCGACTACGGCGTGGTTACAACGAAAGAACTTAGAGCTACGGGCTTATGATTAGCTTAATCCTATGGCGCGGTTACAATTAGCGGACTTAATCTCTATCGCGTGGTATTTACATGCACTTACAAGCTAATGTCAGGTCAGGTTGGATGGCTAGGTTGCAGGGCCGAGTGTCACGTCGAGTCCTGCCTTAACAACGGAAACCGACGAAACCCGATGGAGCTGAGCGAAACCTCAGCCCGCGGAGTGGTGACAGGAGTTGACGAAACCCGACAGAGCTAAGCGAAGCCTTGGCCCGAGAAGTGGTGACAGGAGTCGGCGAAACCCGACTGGGCTGAGCGAAACCTCAGCCCGAAGGTAGAGAAAGCCGGCAAAACCCGGCAGAGCCAAGTAAAATCTTGGCTCCGAGAAGTAGTAGGTACTGGTCAGGTCGGTGTCAGGAGTCAGATCGCAGGATGGGATCTGGTCCCGATGTTTCGGCCGGCCAAGCTTATATACTCGGATGGCGTTCCCTACTATGCGCCGTCGGTCCGGCCGGTAGGAAGTTGGTATCGCGTGGGGGCACCGCGAGCGAGATAGCGTGTAAGCGAGATATGTAGCGAAAACAAACCAGGTAGAGATCTATATATATATATATATATATATATATATATATTTCTACTATATAAAAGTAGTAACGGCCCTGTCGTTACATCAATCCCCTTCTTTAAGCGATGTTGATGCTGGGTCTGGTGGCGGCTCGGCGTAGGCGGCTGCTCCGGAGAGTCCTGTCGGCGTTGAACCGCAGGGTCCATTGACTCTCCGGGATCCACTGGCGGTACTGCCGGGAGTGTGTGTACCGCGCGGTGTGGCACATGGAACACCGTTCCTGCGGCGACTCTCATCTCTACTGGCCCTGGGGCACGTGGTCCCACCGCATGGAGTGGCCGGGTTGTTGGTCGACTTGCTGTTGGCGGTGGGGCTTTCGGCGCTTGGGTGCGCGGCAACGTTGGCCTTGGCCCGGGTTGACGCTAACGCGTCTCGGCGCGTTCGGCGCAGATGTGATCGCGATCCGTGCTGCTGCGCATGCGGCTGGGGCGAACCGGGTCCTGAGCCTCAGTGGTCTCCATCCTTGTAATCGCCGTTGATTCGGTGGCGGCGGCGGCGGGGTCAACAGGAGGTCTTCCTCCTGTAATCGGCGTCGGACCGTTGGATCACGGTCCCCACCCGGGTGGTCGGGATGGGTCGAGCACCCGCTCCGGTGCGCCGCGTGGTGGATCGGCGGTCGTCATCCTTGGCGGGTCCGGGAGATTGTAGTCGGACCAATGTCCAAACAGCTCCTCTAGCTGTCATCGCTCAGCTTCTGTCGACATCGTGGCTGCTGCGGACTAACTAATTTTTGGTTATCCGGTGCGTGGCCTTTTATACGTGTTCGTGGAATGCCTAGAATGCGGCGCACATTGTTTTTTTTTTGCAATTTTTTTCGGCGCGATTTGTTAGGCCGGTGGCGCCCTCGGTCGTGGTCCGCGTGTTTCAGGTGTGCGGATACTCACAATTGATAATCGTGACTTTACCGGCTGGTCGTTGTTGTGCTGGCGCAGATTGCCGGGGCTGGTTACTTAGCGGTTTGGTTGGGGTGTGCCTTCAAGCCCTGCACATGGACATGTCGGTGCCAGCGTCCGCGAGCGTCCCGTAAGTCGACGATGACGGACGAGATGATCCTCTGAATTTCCAGAGGCTCCACGAATTTTGGAGCCAGCTTGGCGTTGAACGCCTTGGCCTTGTCGGACAGGACGTGGTTCCTCTTCCACACCAATTCTCCGACTGTTGGCTTCCATTCCCGCCAACGCAGGTTATAATGCCGTTCTTGATGTTGGAAGGCACGAGCCAAGCTCATCCTCATGAGCTCGTAAGCCTCTTGCAACTGTCGGTGCGTCATTTCGGGCGCCATCGATCCTCTGGATGAGATCTGGCGAATTCCTTGCCATGGTTGAGGTAGACAGGGATGCCCAGTGACCTCGCTCCAGGCCGTGTTGAAGGCGTATTGGAGGGCGGTGATGTGCTCATCCCACGTCTTCTGACTCCGGCCCACGTATTGAGCGGTCATGGTCTTGACAGTCCAATTGGCCCGCTCGACCGGATTACACTGGCGTGCATGGCGCGGCGTGTATGGCGGCGCGGTACGATGTTGGATGCCGAAGGCGGTCAGCAGTTTCCTTAGTTGCTTGGACTTTAGTTACGTCCCGTTATCTGAGATTACCCACTGTGGACACCCATGGCGGTACACGATCTGGTCGGTGAAGGCCCTGGTGACATTTGTTGCAGTGGCCTTCCGCAATGGCATGACCTCGAGCCACTTCGTAAATCGGTCCTGCATCGTAAGGAGCCACGTGTGTCCGTGGTTGAAGCGGGGTAGCAACCAGGTCGATAGAGATGCCGCTGCCATGGCGCGGTGACTAGGATAGTGTGGAGGGTCCCGGCGGGTCGCTGTTGGTCAGACAGGTTGCGCAGATGCGGACGTACCGTGCGATTTTCCGGAGCATCCCTGGCTAGTAGTACTGCTGGGCGATGCGAGCTATGGTTTTAGAGGTCCTCAAGTGTCTGGATGCGAGGTCATCGTGCCATCGTTTGAGCAGGGCGGCACGCTCGGATGTCGGGACGCATCGTTTCCATTGCTCGTCGGCGGGCATCTCCCGGAAGTCCAGGTCGTGGAGGATGTGCCGGTACAGGAGTTCGTCCTGTATCTGGTAGTCGGGCCGGTCGATTGATCAGGTCTGGACATCTCGGCTGATCCGGCGATATCACGGGCAGGGCGGCGTTTATCGTGCCGCGGCGACTTCGAGTTGACGAGAGAGCGCATCGGCCACCTGATTCTGGGTGCCTCGTCGGTATTCGATCTCAAAGTCGTGTTGTAGTTCGAACAACCAGCGGGCAAGTCGACCCGCCGGGGCTTCCAAGCGTTGGAGCTACCGAAGAGACTGGTGGTCAGTGAGCACGGTGAACCGGTATCCCTCCAAGTAATCCCGCATCCGGAGGATCCCCCAGACTACGGTGAGGCATTCCAGCTCGGCGCTGTAGTTCCGCTTAACGTGCGGCTGGCGTACGCGATAATCCGTTCTCCTTCGGCTAGTCGTTGCGTTAGGATGGCGCCTAACCCGTGCGTGCTGGCATCTGTCTGCAGAGTGAAAGAGAGTTCGAAGTTGGGGCACGCGAGTACCGGGGCGGAAGTTAGCGTCCTTGAGGCGTTGGAAGGCCTTGTTCTCGATGGCGGTCCAGGCCCAGCGGGCGTTTTGCGGATCAGATGTGTTAAGGGTGCGGTTACAGCAGAGAAGTCCGCGATAAAGCGTCGATACCACGACGCCAAGCCCAGGAACTGGCGAACTTGCCGGAGATTGGTGGGTGCTGACGATGACGCTCACCTTTGCGGGGTTGGTGCAGATTCCGCGGCGGTCAATAATGTGACCCAAGTATCGAAGGCTGTCCCGGTAAAACTTGTCGGCGTTGAGTCGGAGTTTGGCGGCTCGAGGCGGAAGACCTCGGCTAGGTGTTCTAAGTGCCTCTCCAAGATCGGGTTGGCTACGATGTCATCCAGCAGATAAACGAGTACGTTGGGCTCGAGCTCTGGCTTCAGGATGGAGTCCAGAAGGAACGTGGCGGGAACCGAATGCAACCCGAACGGCATTATTCGGAACTGAGTCCCCTCCCCGGCACGATGAACGCGGTGACTGGTCGGCTTTTGGGTGCCAGCAGGACTTGCCAGTATCCGTTCTTAAGATTCGATGTGGTGAGGTATTTGGCGCTACGCAGTTTATCAAGCGTAGCCGCAATATGTGGCAAGAGATAGGCGTACTTTTTTGACGTCATTCAATTTCCGGAAGTCGATGCAGAACCGATACATGCCGTCCTTTTTTTCACGAGCATCACCAGGGAGCTCCAGGCGCTTTGGGACGGCTCGATTACGACCTCTTCCATTTTGCTGACTTCCCGGTCTATTACGGCCTGCATGGCTGGATTACGCGATCGGTACTGCTTAATTGGCTGGTCGTTAGGCGGATCCGGTGCTCGATATGATCGGGCCGCGTACGGCCTCGAAGGCAGCTAGTTCCCGGTGGAGAAATTCTCATAGTCGCTGGTCTTCGTCTGCAGTGCGTGGCGTCAGCCCGGCCGAAATCTCCCCTACTACGGGCGGGTTGCTGGTATTGGCGGTCGGGAGTGCTGGGAGGGCGATCCTGAGCTTAGCCCAGAGATCAATGCCGATTAGGATCGGCCTGCTGAGGTTCGACATGACTTGAAACGTGTTGGTCACAGTGCGGTTGGTAATGGTGATCGATAGGTCCACTGTGTGTGTGTGATTGGGACCGTGGTGCCATCGGCCAAGTTGATTTGCTGGGTTATCCCCCGAAGGGGGTGGCCGCAGTACCGAGCTCATTTCGCCGTGGCATAGCTCACAAACGAGATCTCGGAGCTGGAGTCGAGCAAATGCCGATCGAGTAACTGGATCTTTAGATGCGGCCTAGGCGTGAACTTTATGGCGTTCTGTCGGGACGGGCGGCGGCCGCTGGTTCCCCGGCCCGTGTGCCGTTTCCCGCCGGTGGGTGGCAGTCTCAGGTGAACACGCCGTCCTTGCCACAGCGAGAGCAGAATTTGCGCGGTGGTTTCTTACAACGAGGCGTGTGTGGCCTCGCTGCTTGCACCGCCAACAGCACTCTTCTCTGCTGTAGGCGGCGGCAGTGAGGCGCCCGGCGGGCTAGGTACGCTCCGGTGGCTGTTTCCTCCTTCTGTCAATGGAGGACCCTTTCATGCTCGGCTGCCCTGGCGCTTAACTCCGCGATGCTGGTAGCTTCTGTCGATCGGAGGTATAGCTGATAACTGGAGTTTAAGTTGTTGTATAGCAGGCGGACTTTCTCTTGTGGCGAATAGCCCCCAGCGCGCCTCATCATGGTCAGCAGGTCCGTGGCGTACTGGTCAAAGGATTCCCCCGGTCTTTGCTTTCAGGCCTGGGCATCTTGCCGCAGTTGGTCTTGGTAATCGGGTGGGAGGTCTTCAGCTGGAAGGCGGTGCAAAAGGCGTCCCAGGTAGTTCAGTCCTCGTAGTTGTTGCGATATCATTACAAGGAATTTCCACACAACATCTCTGGTAACCCTAGGAAGAACAACTCGTCGGTGTGCGATAGGATCGCCTCAGTTCCTCTAATCGTTCGAGGAATGCGAACAGGTCTTTGCCATCAAAGCAGAGGCTTCACTTGCGGATTCGATCTAGGATCGCGATAGGGTCGGGTAGCGTTGATTCGACGCGATCAGGGGTTGGTTCGGGTAGTTCCGGCGTCGCTTTTTTCTCTTTTTGGCATGTCGGCGGTGTCCTGTTCGGAGAACAGCTCCGGGTTTTGGATCACGAATTGGCGCAGTCGGTCGTAACGTGTCAATATTACCGGTACTGTCGAAGCCGTGGGTGACTAGTTGAGTCGCGAGCTGGACTTTCGAAAGACCGTATATCCAGGAGATTTTCATCGGAGTTGCGCACGCAAGCCGGAGTCTTTACTAGACAGGTCCCTGTTCGGGCGCCATGTAACGCGGTCATCTCGCTCGACGCTCGGCTCGTCGGTGTCCGGGTTCGAGAGGAGGGGAGACTCAAGCTTACGCGAACACAGATTGCAGCGAGAAAATAATTTATTTAGAGAAAGGCAGATACAGAGTACAGGGCCGGGAGATGTCGCAGTGTCGCTGGTAACAGGAGGCGAGACGCAAAGCAAAGACGCAGAGCGGAGACGCAAGGCGGCGAGAAGCGCAAGACAGGTACAACATGCGGTCGACAACTGTTTATTTACACACGACTACGGCGCGGTTATAACTAGCGGACTTAACTTAATCTCTATCGCGTGATATTTACATGCACTTACAAGCTAATGTCAGGTTGGATGGCTAGGTATTGCGGGCAGGGCCGAGTGTCACGTCGAGCCTTGCCTTAGCAACGGAAACCGACGAAACCCGGTGGAGCTGAGCGAAACCTCAGCCCGCGGAGTGGTGACAGGAGTCGGCGAAATCCGACTGGGCTGAGCGAAATCTCAGCCCGAAGATAGAGAAAGCCGGCAAAACCCGGCAGAGCCGGGTAAAACCTTGGCTCCGAGAAGTAGTAGGTACTGATCAGGTCGGTGTCAGGAGTCGGATCGCAGGATGGGATCTGGTCCCGATGTTTCGGCCGGCCAAGCTTATATACCCGGACGGCGTTCCCCACTGTGCGCCATCGGTCCGGCGGTAGGGAGTTGGTATCGCGTGGGGGCACCGCAAGTGAGATAGCATGTAAGCAAGATAGGTAGCGCAGGAAAACAAGCCAGGTAGAGATCTATATATATATATATATATATATATATATATATTTCTATTATATACAAGTAGTAACGGCCCTGCCATTACACAGTGTTGCAGAAAACTATGAGCTCAGTTTCCCGTTTATCTTTCTTCTTTCAGTATAAAGAAAAAAAGATAAACTGTAAACTAGTACAGTTTTTAAATAGTTATAAAAGGAAGCGTTCCGTTTGACCACATTGTGATTAACCACAGCCATTCACAGAGGCCAGTGCTTAGAGGTTTTTCTATGTTCAAACGCTATGGCTGGTCAATTGCAACGTGGTCAAATGGACTCCACCCGTCAGAAAGAACAGGCCTAATATTACTCATGGTGGAAGGAATACATGGTGTGTGCAGTTTGGCCAAACTATGCCCACTATGTGCTCTGAGCCATCTGGTTAGATGACAATTTCCCGGAAAATGGAGGGGATAATGTTGGTACCAACGAAATCCTCTAAACGAAATAATTTTAGTTTCTATGGATTAGTAGCACTGTTCAAGTAGTAATCTGTTGGTTTGCACATCCTTTTTGACATATGCGCGGGCATGTACGTAATAAGTATTATTTTATCAGAATATAAATATAAAATACATTATAGTATTTTATTAAAATAAAATTAAATAAAGACAAATAAGTGAAAACATAATAAGTGAGAACATAAAGTGAATAAGATGAAAAACAATGATAAAAATTATATACATTAACGTTATATGTTAAGGCAGAGAAAAATGTATACATAAGAGGTTACACGTGTAACGTCCGAAAATTAAAACTTGCAGACGTTCATCCGAAATGATGTAGATGCAATCAAGCAGTACCTTAGGTTAACGCATGTGCGATTTTAAATATTAAGACAAACATAACTTTTTCATTTTACAGTTTTATCATTTTATATATATATATATATATATATATATATATATATATATATCTTTTTTTTATATAACTTTTATTATTAAGATAATTAATAATGAAACGAGAACTCATTTTCTTTCGTCTTGCAATATATAATTTGTCTTGCAAGATATAATTTTATTTTATTATTATTATTATTGTTTTCTATTGTTTTCTTTTGTCTTAAAATATAATTTTATAACTTGAAATGTAATTTTCTTTTTCTCGAATCACTTCTTTAATTCTCGATGCTGCAACTGTAGAAAAGACAAAGGAGCGTTCGGCGATCTTAGTTTACACTAAAGCTTATCGCACTCAAAATATTCTTAATATAAACTTTCCAAGGGCTAGCTCGAAAGTCTTTCGTTGCGCAACGAAAATTTAACTGACGAAGACGTAAATGAATTCTCGTTTTGCAATAACAAGATTTATTATTAATGAATATCTCTGAAAAATACTAAGTCTTAACTTTATTTTTCTTTTTTTCTTTTCCATTTATCTTTTCCTATTTTCACGTAAATAATCATAGCACGAAATAAAATGCTCAGTTGAGGAGTGCTTTGTTTGTCCCTCCCTTTTGCATCGGGCCCTAGAAATACGGCTTGGACGCAGACGCGAGAGTCGTCACCAAATCGTTTACCAAATCGTCAGAGAGTGCAATCACTGTCTCAAACCGCTGAATCTTATAACTATAAAGGAAAAGTAAAAGGAAAGAAAAAGGAAATCACTAGAATTCTAATATGTTTAATAACTTACTTCTAACAATTTAAGGTAATCATTGCTTCTAATATTATTTGATTTTCCTATATTATATTATTTGATTTTCTCATATTATATAATATTATTCGGTTTGCTTATATTATACTACTGATTTTCTTATATAATATTATTCAATTTGCTTATATTGTATTATTTGATTAGCTTACATTATATTATTCGACCTGCTTATATTATATTATTGATTTTCATTTCGTTTTAATTTCACTACTTTTATAAATTTCAGAGATAACTTTGAATTTAATTATCATATTCACATCTTATCTCATTATTATTATATATTTGGTATTTTTATATTGGTTGAGTTGTATATCATTCATATTATTATTACATCTACGCCTGTCTATGTTCAACGTCAATATTTCTGTTTATATGTGTGTGTGTGTGTGTGTGTGTGTGTGTGTGTGTGTGTGTGTGTGTTTTAATATTCCTTAATCATATATCTTTGGATTTACACATTATTTTCTTATTATTCTTATTTAATATTTTCTGATTTCCATTCCCATTTCATATATAATTAAGTTTATACCACCCTCATCTTTTGCATAGATCAAATATTCATATATATGTAAACCTGTATTTCCGATATTATGGCATTATTTTATTCATCACTATATTTCACCACATAATTCTCATTAATACTTTTATTACTATTATATTATTATTATTATTATTATTATTATTATTATTTTCTTTATTATTATTATTTTAATGTAACTATTTATTCGTGTTACATAATATTTTATATACATTTAATATTTTACAATAATCAAAGAAATCATTTCTTTCTATCATATTAAATAACTTTGAATCACAATTTCACAACCAATTACACCAACAATCATAACTTTACAATACAATATCATATCCCGATTATTAAATTAACAAAACATATTTCCCCGCGATTTCCGCTCGGTCACGGATTTTAATCCGAAAATATAGTTTGTAATCGTGTCCAGCGTTGCCATTGAACATAAATACACTAGATATCCCTTCCCAAATTCCATTAACCATTCTACGCCACCTCGGGGCATAATACACGTATACGTGAAAAGTTATTGGATATGTATACGTTTTTCTTTGCCTTAACCTACGTCTATGTTTTACGGTAAACGTAAACACTTACGTCTCGTTCTCTGCCATCAGCCTAATACTATAAAATGATGCAGTATTGTACAGTGAATGGTTGCAACAGCAGTTCTGATAAATGTAGCGGTAAACGTATAAGTTTTTTTCAATTGTCGAAAAACCAAATTATGCGTGAAGCTTGGCTGCAAAGAATCGGAGAAAACCGCATATATTACAATGAAAAATTTGATAAGTTCATTCTCAATTCATTATATTATTTAAATATTTAAAACATCAACCGTCCTGTATATCATTTCAAAATAAATACGAAATAATACGGTGACTTTTGCTTACTCTTTGCTGCTGAAAGTTGTGCGTGCCTCCATAATTAATTGTATGTATTGTATGCAAGTATTTACATTTTTTTAATTGAGAATACATTCTTTTGCATTGATCATCATATCGATGATATTTGATGATAATTTTTTTTATTCATGATGACGATCACTATTTGAAATTGTGAAGGATGGTTTTAAGACTCATCTGACTGTCTGAATTTTGTTTAAGAAGCGGGATTGGAATACACAGGATTTATCGCACATAAATTTAAAGAAAAATATCCATTTTTAAGAACTACTGAAAATGCAGATAAGACCATATCAAAATAGATTAAAACTGTCTCCAAAAGTTACCTCACCAATCCTTCAGCAGAGCTCTTAAACACGACCAAAATCATTGAAAAATATTTTATACAATTCCATGATGACAATTTTTCAAAAGACAGCTTTGTGATAAAAAAAGTTATGGCGCTTGTGGAAAATAGTGAACATTATGTGAACAAAATACCTCATGAAGTATTACATTTAGTAAAAACTCGCACGTATATAAGAGTTCGAGAGATAAACAGACGATAAATGATGCAAAAAAAAAGAAAAAAATCATTTCCAGCACAATTAAACAAAAGTTATAGATATATATTGTAAGAAAGTTACTAAGAAGTCCCTAGGACAACCGGTGGATGGTGCCATAAGTGCTTCAGTAACCAAAAGAGCGCCTCTCGATCGAACACGACACGAGTGAGTGATACTAGGAAAGGACCAATCAGACAAGGGCTGATGCAATCTTTGTTAACTTTGAAATCACTGAACGTGCTCCGATGCGCGGAGCAGCGAGCGACAGGGACTCTCTCCCTAGTCGGCGAATGATACGGACGTGTCATCCGCGAGAGTTCAAGTCGTATAGTCGAAACCATTGTAGTGAATATAGTCGAGATATCGTTACAGGCGATATTTGTTAAATCGTTGTATTACGGGTAGACTCAGTGAAAATATAGTTATACCGCATTATATTAAAGTTGTTGTTAAAAGTTATTGTACCTGCTCCAGTATCCAATACGTGCCGGTCACCTCTCTCAGTGCGTGTATTAAATCATAGACAATAATTAGAAAAACGGACATTAATTCCTGACAAAACGGTTACTTTATTTAAATTTAAAAAGTACAAGAATCTTATAGACAAAATTTCAGAAGTGGGATTTGAATTTGCGTCATCATTAAAAAAAAAAAATAAATATAATAAACGCTGTGTTGATCACGGGTACGGAGCAAGGTGAGCACGTGCACAGAACGTGATGCCGAGGACAAGGATGATGGAAAGAGCGACACTTGAAGCAGCACCACTGGAGCAACTCCAAAAGAAAGCGAAACGCTTTCGTCTCCCGTTGTCGGAGGATCGGAAAATACTTATTGAGACAATTATGTCTCATTTAGAGAAAATAGGCCCGACGGAGCTAGCAAGGGAAGAAAGAGGGGAAGCAGCCTCGTTGGAACATCCAGTAACAGCGACCGCATTACACCACGCGCTCACGAGGATCACAGAAACTATCCTGCAACAGCAAAGAGACATGCAAAAAGCTCAAAACCAGTTTATGACGCAGGTACTTCAAGAAGTTAGATCTAATTGTACAGGAAACGAGAGGCAAGAGGTGGTGTCGCGCAATAAAATGGGCGAAAGCGGGGAGTCGAGATTACCAAGGGCTGGCTCAGGAGCTATGGACTGCTCACCAGCTCGGCAGGAGATACGGCCGGCTCCCTACGCAGCAGACGTATCAACGGGGAATGTAGTGAATTGGTTGGCTTCACAAATCCCCGAATTCGGTGGAACTGAAACAGAAAATATAAGTGCATGAGTGCAACGCGTGGACAAGGTAGCACAAGTACACGGTGCGTCCGACGGAGCGACCTTACTCGCGGCGTCGAATAAGTTAATAAAATTCGCACGCACGTGGTACGATATCCAGAACGGAGTTGCAATTGAATCGTGGTTCGGACTTAAACCGGAGTTGGTAAAAGTGTTCGGGAAGAAAGTGCCTTTCTATAAACAGATGCAGCGAATAGAAGCACGTAAATGGAACCGAACAAAGAAACGTTCGATCAGTACGTCATTGCTAAAAGAGCATTGATGCAAATGATAGACTTACCTACCAGAGATGCGATACATATTCTCATAGGCGGGATACCGCAGAATGCGTTAAGGGCAACAGCACTCTCCGTAGCAGATACCTCGTTAGACGTATTCCTGGAGAAAATGAGAAATATTACGGAAGGTATGTTGGATAGTGAGAGAAAATCGTGTGTGACACCGAACATTAACAAGACTAAAGACATAGTGTGTCACAATTGCGGAAAACGGGGGCATACACACAAGGATTGCAGAGGCGATCCTACCTGCTTTTTCTGCAAGGAAAAAGGACATCGTCAATTCGACTGTCAGGCCCTGCGGAATCGACAAGGGACGCAAGGAGCACGCAGGCCACAAACAGTGCAAGCAGCAGCAGCGGTGTTCAAGGAAGCAGAGGGAGATTCGGTGGCTCTGGTATCGGAGGACGAAATCAGCAGGTTGGAACTGTCCAGACCACTCATACAGGTGAACTCGATCTGTAAAAAAGCATGTGAGTTAGTGGCGTTAATGGACACCGGAAGTTCTGTTTCTTTTGTTAGTTTAGATATATATAAAGAGCGAATCGAACCATACACCAAGGTTCTCTTACCAGTCGATCGCTGTCTAGTTAACTTAAATCGCGCTCCACTAAATATAATCGGGATCGTTCCCGATAGTAGAATTAACGATTAGCGCCCTGAGCGGTCGTAAGTTTGTAATAAACCTATATGTAATGAATGAAAAAGCGTTTAACGGCGACTTAATTTTAGGAAGAGATTTTATAGCAAAAGAAAAACTCACTCTAGTATATAAGTTGCATCAGACGGAGGTTGGCGAGCCGGTGGCTGATGTGTCTCTCTTTGACAACCTACCTCTCTATGTTGCGGATTCGCTTAGCAACCTGCAACAAGTAATACAAGATAGCGAAATAGATTACGATTTAAAGACAAAGAAAATTGATGGAGGAAATATGATGGATGATTGATGGAGGAAATATTAGCAGTAGAGAATTTGAAAGTAATACCGATTGAAGACGGTTATTCCGTTCGCGTTCATTTGAAGGACGACTCTGTATACGCTTTTGCGCCACGACGATTTGCTTATGTCGAACGACTACAGATAAGGGAAGTCGTGGATGACCTGTTGAATCGAGGGATCATCCAGCCGAGTATCTCACCATATTGCGCAAGGATCGTACCTATTAAAAAGAAAAACGGCGCGATCAGATTATGTGTCGACTTGAGACCATTAAATAGTCGAGTAATAAAACAGAAGTACCCTTTTCCGGTAATCGAAGATTGTTTGTCGAGACTTTATGGAAAGTCAGTGTTTACGTTGTTAGATTTGAAGGACGGGTTTCATCATATCAAAGTACATGAGGAATGTACAAAGTATTTTGCTTTCGCTACGCCTGATGGGCAATACGAATACAAATATTTACCATTCGGATATTCAGAAGCTCCTGCGGAATTCCAGAAGCGTCTTTTGCAAATATTGGATTCACTCATACGGCAAGACAAGGTTATCGTTTATATAGACGACATTCTTATACCGTCGGAAACCGTAGACCAGAATCTAGCTGTCTTGAACGAGACGTTGAAGTATCTAAAAAAATATAAGTTCGAATTAAATTATACAAAGTGTCAATTCTTACGTCGAGAAATAGAATTCCTAGGATATATAATTTCTGAAAACGGGGTCACTCTTAGCCCGCGGCATACCGAAGCTGTACGAAATTTTAAACAACCGAAAGACGTACACGAAGTGCGCAGATTTTTAGGCTTAGCCGGTTATTTTAGAAAATTTATCAGTCACTTTGCGGTGAAAGCTGGGCCGATGCAAAATCTTCTTAAAAAAGGTATTACATTTGATTTCGATGAAACATGTATTAAGGCATTCGAAAACTTAAAGAAAGAACTTACCTCATTTCCCGTGTTGTGCTTGTATAATCCAGCAGCAGAGACTGAGCTGCATACAGATGCCAGTCATCTGGGCCTTGGAGCTATACTGCTACAGAAGCAGCAGAATAATAGGGCGGCAATAGCTTTCTTCAGCCAGACTACGAATCGAGCTGAAAGAAATTATCATAATTACGAGTTAGAAATGTTAGCCATGGTTAGGGCAGTGGAGAGATTTCATTTATATCTTTATGGATTGCGTTTTACTATAGTCACTGACTGTAACGCGATAGTTTATGCCGTGAATAAAGCTAATTTGAACCCGCGAATAGCGCGGTGGACGCTGGCTTTGCAAAATTATTATTTTAAAGTTGTTCACCGTCCGGGTAATAAGATGCAACACGTCGACGCTCTCAGTCGCGTGGGTTACGTAGACGAACGCCCCATAGAAAGAGAGCTCGAATTTCGGCAATTGGCAGATCCTAAAATTCAAGAGATAGCAAATAAATTAGAGAATGAAGACGATGATAAATTTAAATTGATAGACGGTCTAGTTTATAGAAAAGAAAATGAAGATATAAAATTCGTAGTTCCGGAATTAATGATATCTGGAGTCATACGCGCTCATCATGATGAAATGGCGCATGCAGGGTTCGAGAAAACATTACAAGGGATAAAAGAATATTTTTGGTTTCCCGGTATGCGTAAGCGCATAAATAGTTATATAGAAAATTGTATTACCTGTCTAATGGCTAATGACTCCATGAATCGTTTCGAAGGGGAGACATCACTGTATCCGTCCCCAACGGCTGTAATGGAAATAATTCACATTGATCATTTCGGTCCGTTACAAAAAACTTGTGATAAATATAAACATATACTAGTCATAGTCGATGCATTCTCTCGCTTTACTTGATTAAATGCAGTCAAATCCACATTGACTCGAGAAGTACTCGGTATATTAAGAGATATCTTTGCAACGTTTGGAAATCCGACTGAAGTTGTAACTGATCGTGGAACAGCATTCACTTCAAATGAATTTCGCGAATTTGTCGAATCAAATCGAATTAAACATAGGAAAATTGCAGTAGCTGCACCCTGGGCTAATGGAATAGTTGAGAGAGTGAATCGATTTATCAAGAGTTCCTTAACTAAGTTAATAAATAATTCGTCGGAATGGAAAGATAGGGTTAAAGACATGCAGTATATTATAAATAACATTTACCATGCGGTAACAAAAACGTCTCCGACAAAACTGGTGTTGGGGTACAGTCAACGTTCCCATACAGACTATCCGCTTGCAAAATTTACTCAAAAATTAACGTCCATCAATGTAGATATAGAAACTGAAAGAAAGAAAAATTGTGATATGGCATTGACAGCAACGGACAAAATACGTCAATACAATAAAGAGTACCGCGACGAACGATCTCGAAAACCGTCCAAGTTCGAAACAGGTGAATACGTACTAGTACGAGACACACAAATGAAACCGGGCGTAAATGCGAAATTAAAGGCTAAATATAAGGGCCCGTATATGATTGGAAAAATATTAGGTAATCATCGTTACGTTGTGCAAGATATACCTGGTTTTAACTTGACAACGCGTCCATTTAACACAATTCTTTCGTCCGATCGTCTCAAACCTTGGAAATGACAAGCGAAGGAAATTAGATGTACTTTAAGTACGGCATACATAGTATTAATTAGTATAAGAGCAATGTAGATAGATTATGTTGAAATAAGATTAGGTTAAAAATTGTTTAAATTTAAGATTAAGAAAATAAGAGACACTGCGTTATTTACAAGCGATATTACTATAAATAAGAGATGCGACTGTAAAACTGTGATAATAAAAAGCGATAAATAAACATGTATCTTCGAGGACGAACATAAATGCAGAATGGCCGAGCTGTAAGAAAGTTACTAAGAAGTCCCTAGGACAACCGGTGGATGGCGCCATGAGTGCTGTTCAGTAACCAAAAGAACTCTCGATCGAACACGACACGAGTGAGTGACACTAGAAAAGGACCAATCAGACAAGGGCTGATGCAATCTTTGTTAACTTTGAAATCACCGAACGTGCTCCGATGCGCGGAGCAGCGAGCGACGGGGACTCTCTCCCTAGTCGGCGAATGATACGGACGTGTCATCCGCGAGAGTTCAAGTCGTATAGTCGAAACCATTGTAGTGAATATAGTCGAGATATCGTTACAGGCGATATTTGTAAATAAATCGTTGTATTACAGGTAAACTCAGTGAAAATATAGTTATACCGCATTATATTAAAGTTGTTGTTAAAAGTTATTGTACCTGCTCCAGTATCCAATACGTGCCGGTCACCTCTCTCAGTGCGTGTATTAAATCATAGACAATAATTAGAAAAACGGCCATTAATTCCTGACAAAACGGTTACTTTATTTAAATTTAAAAAGTACAAGAATCTTATAATATATATATATATTTTATGTTGTATTTATTTTATAATAAATCTGTATAATAAATCTCATTTGCTTTTTATACTCTTGTATTTTTATGTTTCAAGTTAGTGTTAATATGTTAATACTTTTATAAATATTGTATAAATGTTTTCTATTTTTGTTTTTTTTAATGCAAATTTCCCTATTCTTCATCGCAGCAAAATGGCCAAAAAATACGTGAACTCCAAAATATTCGATTTAGATACTCATCGGAGTCATGTATGAGTTTTTAGAAAAAAAAACTGTTTAAAATGTCATAAAAAAAAGTTTATTGTAATTTTTATAATTATTACATATAGTATTTTAAGATTTATTATTGTTATTTACATGCAAAGTATCAAAATATTTATGTAATCTGTAATCATTTTTCTCATACATAAAGATTTATATCATAAAGATTCAAAGTTTGAAAGAATGATCATTCGGCTGAAAGCCTCTCAATAGAGATTATAAATTATTCTATATTGGTTATCAACACTGTGTGATCATTGTTTATTTAATTTTTTATTCAATATTTAATTTAAGATAGAAATCATGAAGGTTAGAAAGAGAAACTACGATGCATTATAAAGTATGTGAAACAAGGAGAGATTCAGCATATCAACTTCTTGGCGCGAAATATATGCGCCTTTCATAGTTGATAGCTCTTGGCTACTACAAGCAGTCAATAGAGCGCAGATATTTAGAAAGAGACACTGTCGAACTGCGCACACCATGTATTCCTTCCATCATGATATTATTACATATAGGATGCAATATCTTTTTAAATTTTTCTTTCGCAATTCTATACATATTAGTACCGTTATATACACAGAATTAATATATCACACTACTTTTACAAGTATAATGTATATTTACTTTGCTTTCATTTTGCTTTGTTTTTTTTCTATGTAATTGTATACTTAGTATGGAATTCTTTTTCAATCTACATATTTCTTTCATATTTGCACATATTTGTAGTTTCGTCCATTTCATTTTAAAACAATCATCTTGGAAATGCAGATTGCATATTCTTGTTACAATAAATACTGAATGTGTAAATATAATGCGCATATACATAGATTCATAATTATTTTCAGCAAATAGCATATTGTTATGTCGAATATGGATGACCTAATATCCGCATTCGAGATTTCGTGTGATAGTATCAAAGTTTGTAGTCAGATTTAAGTTTTCCCAGTTTATTTCGCAGAATTATGATACATGTTCGTGTGTATTATAAGTCTGTTCTCATACGGAACATTATCTACATAACCTCCACAGCCTCTATGCGACATCTATTTTCATGGTAGAAGTCAGATGGACCTCTAATGGAGATTCATGTTATTTCCATAATGGAGCTCCAATGGAGCTCTATTAGACCTCCATTAGATGTCCATATAGACATCTCATGGAGGTTATATGAATGAATTACTTTATTTATTATATGGATGTTTTATGAAACTTTCATGGATCATATATACAGCAATTAGAGATTTTTAAATCCTTTGTAAATGATTATTTTATTAAAAATTTATTTATGAGTATATATTCTTAATTTAGCTATTGCATATGTCTTATTTAATTGTGTATAAATGATTATACCAAACATAAAAAACGTATTTCGAACAAGACAAATCGAACAATATCTCATGTATTTAATACGATCAACAAATATATAAACGAGCAAATAAAATATATAAATTTATAAACATTTCTCACATAAAACATGACAATAAAAATCCATATAATATGTAACCTTCACAACTTTATATATATAATTAAATTATTTACAAATTATCTCCATACGTAATCAGAATATTGATGTTGAAATTATTTAAAGCATATGACAATGATAACATTTACTAATCGGAGATCTGTCATACTTTTATATCAAAATCGCAAGTTTAATTTATAATATCATTCAGTAGCAAAGCAGTAGCAGATTTCGGCTGATCAGTAAGTTAAGCAAGCTCGAGTTGGTACACCAGAAGGATGGATGGACGATAACTCCCAAAAAAATGTGCGACATTACCGACATTGCAAGATAAAAAAGATTTCATTACCCTTGTAGAAAAGTAGTACTGTGCACTACTAGTGCGTAATAGTGTCACTACTGAATACTTCTAGTGCGCAATAGTGTTACTACTGAATATTTCTAGTGCGCAGTAGTGTCACTACTTAGCATTTTTAGTATGCAGTAGTGTCGTTATTTAGTACTTCTAGTGCGGCATAGATTACATTTACAGGTCTCCTTTAATCGGATTTAATAACATCCGTAATTATAAAACCGGCCAATCATAACTATTCCTCTGAAGAATGGAATGCCTGTTTCATAACTACAGATGTTATTAAATTTGATTAAAGGGGACGTGTAAACGTAGTCATAGTGTTTACTATTAAGCACTACTGTGTGACGTAATGTCACTACTTAACTCTACTAGTGCGGCGATAATATCACTGCCAGGATAAGTAGTGCTGCAACAGTGTAATATATGAAATATATATATGTATAAATATATATATGTATATATATATATGTATATATATATATATATATATATTGTATACATTATAAAAATAAGCTATGGAATAAAAAATTAATAAAAGCCGTCATGAAAAAATATCAAAAATAAAAATTATATATGACATTGAAATAATAGTATATTTTGTATCTGTCGAATCGTATTATTTTTTATGATTATACTGAAAGCTCTATACTTGTGTACGAATACGTAAGCCCGTATTCAGAACGCGTTTATAAAAATGTTAGCGTGTTTCATTCTATCTTCATCAGTCATTAGACGAAAAAGATAGAATGACAAAAATACGCTACACACATTCGTATTTCTGATATGTACGTATTAATGATTTTAAAATCTTATTTAATTAGGACAAAAATTATCCAATTTAAAAGTTATAAAAAACTTATTTTATTCATCTCAATGCCAGATACAACTATTATTACGACCCAAAATTATTATTTTTCATGGATACAGAATCTTTGAAAAACAATTATTTTTCAAATAATGTTGTTTTGTTGTAATGTTGTCAAATAATATTGTTTTCAAATATAATACACAATAAATAAGCTTTAGTACAACATATTGTAATAAAACGAGACGTAATTACGTTATTTATTTTTTTCCTTTTCAGTACAAATAATTATTAAAAATTACAAAAATAAGTGCAGATAAGTACGTGTATATTGAAAAAATATATTTTTTTATTTTTATAAATTTCGTTCGTTACAATAAAGTAGACATGTTTAGCCCATGTTTTAAGTTTCATTTACAGTTACATTACTGGATACTTTTGCATTACTACACTACAGCGGAGTAGTGCAGTAGTGCGTAATAATGCAGTATCGCGCAGTAATGTATAGTGCATAGTAGTGCAGTAGTATAGTAGTGTAGTAGTGTCTCAAAATACTACTGCGTACTAGTAGCGCAGTAGTATTTTTCTACAAGGGTAGTTCTATTGCACACTGCATATATATGCGCTTCATGCCTTCGTAGAAATATTTTTGTTCAGCATTATAAAATTTAACTTTTTCTGATTATTATAACATTATTATAACATCTTTCTCAAAATCGTATAAACATCCATAATTGATCCATACAACCTCCATGAAATGTCCATGGAGCTCTAATAGAGGTCTAATGAAGGTTAAAAACACGGAACTATGGATTTCTAATAAATGTCTAATGGAGGTTTCGTGGACTTTCAATAGAGATTTTTGTTCTGTGTGGGTTCACTTTATACACGTGTTGTTCGCATGAACAAGTACAGTTGCGCTATATATAGATCGCACACACTACCGATCACCGTTAATTATTGTGTTGTCGCTTAAGTTTTAATGTAATAGCAATGCGTGGGACCGACATCCTGAGCCACGCGGTGGGAACGCCTGAGGATGAACGCTCTGAGTCATGCCGTAGCTACGTCTAGCGGTCTGCTATTAATTGCCGAATTTTGCGAAGTTCGACGGACATGACAAGGCTCGAAACCGTCGTCTTGAGTCGTGATCAGCACTCATACACGATCTATCGAATTCAGTATTCCTCAACGTTCACTGTGTCGCGGACGAAGAATATATAATTGTTTGCCGAGCCTTCGATGTGCATCGTATCGCGGACAGTCGAAAAATAAGTCCGTTCGCCGCTTCCCGAGGATTCCTCAGCACGAAAAACGAAGCGAGTCGAACCCTGTTTTTCGCAGTCGCGAGATTACAAAAGCCGCGGACCGGTGACAGTGACATTAAGACTCGCGTGCTCGAATCCTTTGATGACCCGAGCAGTGCTATGTCGCGAGTGGAGAGCCCGGGATCACGCAGGAACCGCAGTCGTAACGATGTTATGTTCTATTAGAACACGTATGTGTGAGTGCTGTCCGTCGTAATATAATTAATATATATGCGTATATCGTGCACGCTTTCATTTGATTCGAGCTCATAACATTCGAACGCATAACATTCTCCCCTCGTTGAGTACGATCAACTTTTTTTTTTATATATATCTGCATGATAACATCTTAATGACTATATTATATAATCACAATAAGAGGTCTTGTTCAGCAGCTACGCATTTTTGGTCTGAATCGAGTTACGACAATGTTTAGAGATCAAAACCCTGAGTTACACGATAACGCCTAGTGGCGTCGTTGTTATAATGCTTACAATGATTGGTCGCATAATGATTTGACATAAGTACATAAATGTTGTTACTATTGTTCAGTAGGAAGTAGACATAAAGAGTTCGTAGGTCTCTTTATTTTTCCGATTGCTGTTTTGATGGTGACGGCTCGTACTATTCCGTTTTTCCCGGGATGTATTTCAATGATTCTGCCTAGTATCCATTGATTGCATAGCAGATTTTTATCCTTTACACACACGATAGCCTCGACATCGAGCTTCGGTCCATCTTTAGTCCACTTAGCACGTATCTGGAACATTTAGATATTCAAGATTCCAACATTCCCAAAAATTTTGTCGGACCTTTGTAATATGTTGTTAAACGGACAACTGATTAGCTGGAACAGATGACAAATCTCTTTCCGGGAGAATCGTTAATGGCTTACCAATTAAGTAGTGAGCGAGAGTTAACACGAGCAAGTCATTCGGATCGGTTAATAGGGAAATAATTGGTCTGGAATTCAGAAACCGAATATCCTCGATTTCGGTCGCAAATGTATTTAATTCTTTAAATGTAAATAACGAATCTCCTACAATACATTTAAAATGATGCTTAAAGAATTTTACCATTGATTCCCAGATTCCACCGAAATGTAGAGCTCCAGGAGGTATAAAGTGCCACATGATGCGATGAATTCGCTCATGAATCTATTAATTGGTCTTGATGTTGTTTTGAGTTGAACAATGCATATATTTCTTTTAATTGATTATTTGCACCCACGAAATTGCTCCCGTTATCAGAATAAATATGCGCCGGTAATCCTCGTCGTGCGATGAATCGTCGCAAGGCCGCAAAAAACCGTCAGACGACAGATTGCTCATAATCTCGAGATGAACTGTCTTTATCGACATGCAGACAAATACACATATATAGGCCTTAATTCGCGTTTGGTTGCGATATTTCTTTTCTTTAATATAAAATGGTCCGCAAAAATCGATACCGGTATTAGCGAACGGTATTGCCTTGCGCACGCGGGACGATTGAAGATTTTCCATTTTATGCTCCATTGTTTTAGCGTTGAATCGAAACAACGTATGCACGAACGAATGATTTTCCAAACCTGGTTTCGGCCGTCGATTAACCAAAATTTTGACGAATAATGTACAGCGTCGTTAATATACCCGGATAATGTTTTTTACCGAAAACATTCACATCACATTCGTGAAATCCTGAATTTCACGAATTATGTTATTAATTAAGGAATGCCGGCTTGGAAGCAAAATCGGATATTTTGGGAAGAAAGTCAGACTCGAAGCATTAAGTCGTCCTCCGATATGAATCAGACCATTTTCGTCAAAGAAGGGATTTAAATTGGCAATCCTACTTCGATTATTCGAGTCGTTATCTTCGAGTTTCTTTAACTCTTCCGAAAATTGGGCAGCTTAAAGAATCTTTAAGATTCGTATTTTGGCCTCGTCTATTTTGTCAGCGCATAACTGGAATGTTTATTGTAATTGTTGGTCGACAACGAAGACAATACGCGATAATCCTAATCCGTAATTTGACGTATGAAGACTATTTATTAAGTATTTCAAAATCGTTAAATGTTGTCACTAAACAAACATCCTTTTTTAATTCCAGAATTTTGATGGTCTGAGTAATTTCGTTAGGCCACTCATTTTCGTCTCTAATAAGCCACGAAGGTCCTGTACCACGTAAAATTTCGTAAAAACGCGTGAGGCAACTGACTTCTTAAAATCGCGTCAGCGGGATTGTTTTCCGATTTAATATGTCGCCATTCATTAGATCCCACGAGTCCTTATATTTCTGCGACCTGATTTACTACATATGTTTTAAGAAGATGATGTTTTTATCCAATAAAATACGATGGTTGAGTCATACAAAAAATCGTCTTAGAAACTGTGTTATTTAATGCATTGCTTACTTCGCGATATAATCGTGCCAATAATAACACATCAAAAAGTTCAAGCCAAGGAATTGAAATTGTTTTTAATGGCGCAACACGAGATTTGGTGCAGATCAATCTCGAGATCACATTTTTATGTTTTCCTTTTGACGTACGTATAGACACGCCCCATAACCGACGTTATTTGCGTCGCAGAAACCGTGTAATTGTACATCATCATAATCTTCCGTTAATAGTCTGCAGTCAAAGAAAATTCGATTTACTGATTCTAACAAATTCTATCCATTCGATATATACGAGGGTCTGAAAAGTTTTGAGCCTAACATAGAAACAAGTATTTTTTCGGTCAAATATAGTTTTATTTTTCAACATAATTTCCTTTTAAGTCGATACACTTTTCCCATCGATACTCTAACCTCTTTAACCCCTCCAAATAGTAGTTGTCATCTTGCTCCACAAAATAGACGTTTACGTATGCGATGACTTCCTCGTTCGATAAAAATCTTTGTCCTCCAAGCGAAACTTTAAGCTTAGGAAAACAGGAAAAAGTCGCTGGGGATCGCCAGATTTGGTGAATACGGTGGATGGTCAACCAATTCGAAGTGCAGTTCGTGAATTTTGGCCATGGCGACCGCCGAAGTGTGAGCAGGTACGTTGTCTTGATGGAACAGCACTTTCTTCTTCTTCAAATGCGGCCGTTTTTTGCAATTTCTGCCTTCAGCTTATCAAATAATGATGCGTAATACGCTCCCGTTATTATTTTACCTTTTTCAAGATAGTCGATACACATAATTCCGTGACTATCCCAAAAAACAGTCGCCATCAGCCTTTCCAGCTGATGGAACCGTTTTCATCTTTTTCGGAACAGGTTTGCAGTCCACTGTTTTGATTGTTCTTTTGTCTCTGGAGTGTAGTGGTGGATCCAAGTTTCATCTACAGTTATGAATCGACGCAAAAAATCTGACTCGTTTCGCTTGAACCGCTCCAACAGGGCCTTGGAAATGTTCATTCGAATTCATTTTTGGTCCAAAGTGAGCAAGCGCGGCACCCAACGCGCGGATAGCTTGCGCATATCCAATTCTTCAGTCAATATATGACAAACGCGTTCTTTCGATATGCCTATAGCCTCTGCTATCTCTCTACCTTGATTCGACGGTCGTCCAGTACCATTTGGTGAACATTTTCGATGTTATCAGCGGTGGTCGCAGTTTTTGGCCGTCCCGAACGCTCATCATCAGCCAAGCTGGTACGACCATGTTTAAATTCAGCTGCCCATCTTTTTACGGTGGCAAATGATGGAGCAGAGTCCCCGTAAACAGCGTCCAACTCGATTTTAATTGCGCAGGCGTATTGCCTTTCAAATGTAAGAATTTAATCACGGCACGATATTCAATTTTTTCCATTTTTACAAAAACACTGACATCGACTGACACAAACGACTGTCAAACAACAACTGAGCGTCCAAAATGACTGAAATTTTCACAAAAGTCTTTCAAAGCATATACTATTGTAGTACTAGAATGGTTTTGACGAGTAACGTCATCTTCATGTTAAGGCTCAAAACTTTTCAGACCCTCGTACCTGCTATGGAATGGACTCGTTCCAATGCAGTTCGCACCGCCATACGTTCTGCAGTATCTTTTTTGCATATAATACCACGAGGTTTAATAGATCCATCAGATCGAAAATTTTTGCTATTTCCAAAAGCACATTGCATTTAGTTATTCTTTCCATTATCTTAATCGGATTTATTGAATAATATATTTTATCGTCATCCGTGCTCCATGTAATGCCTAACGTTTTTAACGAGCGATCTTCGTCGAATGTGAAATTCGTATGTATTACACTAGCAGCCAAATTACTTATAATGCGCTTGTCATTTGAAGCCTATTGTCGGATGAAGAATTCACTCCGAACAAGCAATGCGATTATCTCGTCTAATCGCCCTCGTCGAGTCTCGTCGATATCATGGGCTCAGATATCAAATTGTCAACATACAGGTAAGACCTGAGAATCTCGGCTGCCCGAGGATATCTGTCATAATCATTTTCGGCGAGTTTTTGCAGGATACGAATCGCGAGAAAACGGTGACGACGAAACACAAGTTTGTTAATTTGAAATGTCTCCACGCTGTCACCCCTGCGCCAAAAAATCCGTTGATATCGACGATCGTGTTTGTGTAAGAAAACCTGCAAGTACATCTTTTTAATATCCGCGGTGACAACATATTTGTACGTCTAATTAAGTGTGTAAATAATGTAAGTTGAATTGTAGATCCCACCATCAATGTATCGTTCAATGACACGCCATTACTTGACTTTGCTGAGGCGTCAAATACCACTAGTAACTTAGTAGTAGTACTTGACTCTTTAACCACTGCATGATGGAGCATGTAATAACCATCATTATCGGGATCTTGACTTACGGATGTATGCCCTAATTTTAGATAATCTTTCATGACGCGAGTGTAATCTTGTCGTAATGTTGCGTTCGCGTAAAATTTGCGTTCTAATGAGAGTAGATCGCTTAAATGCGATTGTTCGCAATTCGCCTATGTATGTGATTGTCTGTTCTACGAAACGGTAACCGAATTATATAATGTCCTGACGCGTGAAACGGTTTTCAAAAAATGTGCTTCGCATTCGATTTCTTCCGCTGACTTTGGCTTTTCAATTTCTTCAATTATCCAGAATTTCGCAATTTGTTTTTCTAAATTCGTCAAGTAGCATGCAGTTTTTGAATAAGTTTATGGCGACGCATCACCAGCAACTACCCATTCTAATTGTGTTTTTTGTGAATACAAATCGTCGTTTTCGTGAGATAATTTAATTTGATCGATCGAAAATAATGACAGAGTCACTCCGGAACCGATTAATAAATTAACTGGACGCGGAATATGAAAATCGGGATCTGCTAATTTAATATTTTACAGATATTTTTATTAAGTCTCGCGGGAATATCTCGGATGGAATCAAATCTGCGATGGCTGGAATCATTGGACATGTCAAGTTTTTAGAAAAATCCCCATGTACAGACAACATGATAATATTCATGACACCCTTCGACTCTGTGTGTGTTGTATTTATCATACCGACAGGTAACGATTGTGCAGTTACGCGCACATCTAAATGTTTTAAGAAAGACTCAGAAATAAAATTTGCAGTGGCGCACGAATCCAAAAGAGTCCGACATTTGACAAGATTATGTTTACGATTGCAAATATAAACTATGGCGCTCGTCACAATTGCGGGGTGGATGCGTGTGAGATCATTGCAAGATTTGTTGTTCCATTGTCTCGCATTAGTTAGCCATACCGTTTTATTGTTAGGCGCTTTTGTCTTTGATATGTTATTCCTATTCGCGATCGCGGTTCTATCATTGTGCAGAAGCGTATTGTGTCTTTTTTGACAAATTGTCAATCAGCAATCAGCAATTGCAATCAGAGGTAAATTTGCACGGATTATTTCGATGAGATTGCAAACAGTTATAATACAATTTCGCATCCTTTACTGTCTCAATTCATTTAGACACACGTAACCGTTTGAATGCATCACACCCATATAGCGAATGTCGTTTGATTTTACATATCACGCAATTACGCGATGTGTTACAAAAATTTGATTTGATGTATACACTCGCCTCTTTTTAATGGGGGGCTCATCCTTACCCTTTTTCAACTCGATCATTTTCGCTCTCTTGCGTCTGGAGACAGAGACCGCAGTTTTATATAAAAATTCGTAAACTCTTTCTTTTGAAAATTTATCCCTTGCCAGAATCACCTCCCACTTGTCTAAAGTACTCTTCGGCAATTTGCTTTCAAAGATATGTACGACCATCTCAAGCCCGACAGAAACGCTAAAATGATTAGCGATGCGAGATACTGTTGAGTTTCATCCGCGAGTTTAGATAATCCGATCGTCGTTTCCTTTTCTAATACGGGCAAGTTTACGATTGATGAAAGATGCCAAGAAATTAAAATCCGTTTAACTTCGTAAGATCACTCTAGTACTTCTCATGTGTTACGTCCTACGTAACGTCCTACTCCATGATTCCTTTTCGAACAATTTTGAAAAATCTCGAACAATCTCGAAGGATTCGTTTCTCGGTGAAAAACTATATTGCTTATTTCTCTTAAGGGTCGGCCGGAGTGACGGGCAAACTCCGAATTGATATTAGAAACTCCATGCGGTAGTAGTGATACTAGGCCGGTTCTAACCCAGGAGCTCCGAGCGGGGTGCGGGTGTGCGGGGTAACTCGGGACGCGGGGGTAAAGGAGAGGGGGTAACTGGTAGGCACGGGGAAGGGGGAATGCTTTGTCGATGATCCTTTGGAATGTACTTTTGAGGGGGAAGGGGGGGGGCTTTTTTTGTCTAGGAAGAGCTGCTAGAAAAGATATTTTTTTTGTAGAAATTGACGTAGGAAAAAAAAGGAAAAAAAGCGCCGATATTCCGGCTGCTATGTACCTAAACAAATTGCTATTTGGAAGATTTATAATGATGTCCCGATTTAGAAAAAATATTGACGACTGTACGTGTCACAGCATGTTAAGAGAAGCGCCAATAATCCGGCTGCTATAAACAAATGTACATGTTGCAACGAATTAATTTCGAACAATCTCGAAAAATCCGTTATTTAATGAAAATAATGTACCTAAACAAATTCGAAAGATTTATAATGATGTCCCGATATAGAAAAAATATCATTGACTATTGTACGTTTCGCAGCATAGTAAGAGAAGCGCCAATAATTCGGCTGCTAAACAAATGTACATGTTGTAACGAGTTAATTTCGAACAATCTCGAAAAATTCATTATTCAATAAAAATAAGTCGGACACTTCTTCTCTCTTAATTTTTTCCTAATAATAAATATTGAAACATGCTCGTTCCTGTTTGGTCAAGTCCAAGTTTTCACGTAAGAGCCAAATAAATTTTGACACGGAACGGAAACTATAAAACTAAATACGATTTTTTATCGATGTTACACCGATAAATAATATTCCATCATAAATACCAAGTTTCTTTTTATGTTGAAAAAAACTATTTCCGGATATCGATTGATATTATTTCAACTGTTACTTTCAAGTTATGCTGTCTTTAAAAAAAAAGTCATCAAATCTTTTCTATCGAATCTTCTTATCGGAGAAAAAATTGGGGGTAAAAAAAAACGGGAAAACTTGGGCTGCTATAAAAATCCAAATTGCAACTCGGAAAACCTATAACCATGCTTCGAGTTTGACAAAGGGACAGCGAAATTACAGACGATATATACAGTAGATCATTGGGTATGCGAGATCACAGTAGATTTTCAGAAGTCTCGAAGTGAATATCGACTGCGATACTGTGTGCGTGTGTAAGAAAAATAGTTGACGATGAATAATGTGTTAAATATAGAAAATGTGTTTAATATAAACATGGAAAACCTCAGGAATATAGTGGACGAAGAGTTTGGAGATGAACTAGAAATGGAGATTAACAATATTGACAATATTAACATTGACATTGAAAACAAAGATGAACATGCGTTGTCTGACGACAGTGACTGCATAAGTGATATGAGTGATGAACTTATGGATTATTCAGAAAAAATTGTTACGCATTCGGAACTCCTTGTACTGAATAGTAATAGAAAACATTGCACAATACAATTTTATTATTCGACGGGTGGTGCTCTAATTATATGTGCCGAATGCATAGTTCGTCTGACGGACACTGACATTGGAATAATGTATGCCGTTAGGAAGCATGAGACAAATACTCTTGATGCGTTAAACGGTCGATTTTGCTCCAATTGCAGTCAGTCCGTATATATAACAATGGCATGTAACATGTGCCCAATTTGCACCGCGTAAAAAAAGACGATATTGTGAACAAATCACATGCAAGTGCAAGTGCTTCGTGGGACGTAATATAAAAAATGGAACATCTCGAGCTGCTAGAACAATGCAGCCAGGTCGCTACTTTGGTGGAGTGTTTCGCATGGCTGCAACAATGCGACGAGTGCATTGAACAACTCGAAGAACTTAGTCGTGTTAAGCGTCCTCGACTCACCGTTGCAAATAGACAATCTGTGGTGGCGAGGATCGCACGACTCGCGGGTGCAAAGATACAATTAGAAAGACGTTTCGTGCACGTTGGTGGCGAGTACGCGAGCACCAGTAGAGACAATGAATCTCTCGTTTGGCGCGAGATTGATACGGCGTTTGAAAGCCGTATATTGCCGACTGGTGCGGTGATCAACGTGAACTATATCGAGCCGCGACGATTTTTGGAAGATGCCGGTGATGTAGTGCTCGAACGAGTGCGAGACATTATAGAAAGACACGATAATGTAAAAGTGAACACCGCGTTCAACGGCGAGTTTGTAACGGGCGATAAACGCGCCAATAAAAGTATAAACACTAAAAATAGTGAACTCTTTCGAGTGTCAAATGTGGATGAGTGGTACGAGCAGCACGTCATCGAACCTACGTTGGCATCGCTTGAAGAATTTCAAGAACGCGAGAACAGTGGATGGGCGCTATCACGTATATTAAATTTAACAATTAATATTAATAAATATAATCCCATGCACGCGGGGTGTTACATCGAGTTACCGCGAGAAATTATGTTAAAGAAAGCGGTAATTAACGTGCAATCAACGGACAATGCGTGTTTCGCATGGTCAGTGGTCGCGGCCTTGCATCCGGTCGAAAGGCATACAAATCGGGAATCATCGTATCCACATTATACGATGGTGTTAAATCTCCAAGACATTACGTTTCCGATGACGTTGAATCAAATTAAAAAGTTCGAACATCTCAACGAAATCTCTATCAACGTCTACGGTATCAAGGAAAAGGAGATTCTCCCAATACATCTGACAACAAAGAAGATGGAGAAACATGCAAATTTGTTGTACGTGCAGGATCCGCGCGACGATAATGGGCACTTCGCGTACATCAAAACTTATCCCGTCTTGTGAGCTCGCAACTGAGTAAAAAAGAACACAAGAAATACTTTTGTGATCGGTACGTATGCACATTTTTTTTAACAAAATATGTAAAATATGTAAAATATTTTATAATTGTTAATTTAAATGCTAAAACTACTAAAAAAATCATGTTTTCCATTTGCAGATGTTTACATTATTTTAATTCATCCGAGAAATTGGAATCGCATACGGTGGATTGCGAACGGATGAACGATTGCGCCATCCGACTGCCGAATGAGGACGACAAGCTCGACTTCAAGAACTACTGTAACAAAGAATGACTTCCATTCATCGTCTACGCAGATCTTGAGTGCATACTGCGAAGGATGGAGCCGCAAAGAGAAAACACGTCGTACACATATCAACAGCAGCACAAGGTATTTAGCGTAGGATATTATGTGCGATGCTCGTACGACAATGCGTTATCGGCGTATCAATTTCGTCGCGGCGAAGACTGCGTTGCATGGTTCGTTCGACAACTCGAAAATTTGGCGCATCAAATAAAAATTGTGTTATCCGTGAATGTCCCTATGGAAACATTATCGAGAGATCAGTGGGAGACATACCGTAGCGACGCGTTGTCACATTTGTGAGAAATCATTTGCGTCAAATGACACGCGGGTATGTGATCATTGCCACCTTACCGGTCGTTACCGCGGACCCGCACATTCGAATTGCAATCTAAACTATAAAAAATCATATTGCATTCCTGTAGTCTTTCACAATTTATCCGGTTATGACGCGCACTTTGTTATCACAGAAATAGCTACGGCGTACGAAGGCAAAATTGACGTGCTGCCGATAACAAAGGAAAAATACATTTCATTCACTAAACATGTCAAAGATAGATCAAATTCGCAAAATTGTGTACAATTACGATTCATCGATTCGTACAAATTTTTGAGTACCAGTCTTGATAAATTGACATCTTTTTTAAGTAGAGAGAAATTGAAAATTTTACATTCCGAATTTTCCACGTTATCGAACGAGGATTTTGATTTGTTGATGCGTAAAGGTGTCTTTCCTTATGAATACGTAGATCGCGCGGACAAGCTGCAGGACACGCGCCTACCATCGCGCGAATCATTTTATAGCTCGTTGACCGGTAACACAGTGTCGGAGAATGATTACGCGCACGCCGTGAACATCTGGCAGAGGTTCTCTATTGAAACCTTAGGCGAATATAGCGATCTATATTTGAAGACTGATGTCTTGTTATTGGCCGATGTTTTTGAAAATTTCCGTGAAAGTTGTATCAAAAGTTACAGTCTCGATTCCGCTCATTACTACACATTGCCAGGTTTCACGTGGGACGCCATGCTGAAACATACGCGTGTAAAATTTGAGTTGCTCACCGACATCAATATGGTTATGTTTATCGAACGCGGTATACGCGGCGGCCTCAGTCAATGTTCCAACAGATACACGCAGGTCAATAATAAGTACATGCGTTCGTACGACCCGTCGAAACCGTCGTCGTATTTGATGTACTACGACGTGAACAATTTATACGGATGGGCGATGTGTCAACCGCTGCCCTATGCCAAATTTCGATGGATTGAAGACATCGCGAACTTTGACGCGAGCGCGATCGCTCCGGATTCGCCTACGGGTTATATTCTCGAGGTCGATCTCGAGTATCCGCATCATCTGCACGACCGACACACCGACTTACCTTTCTGTCCGACGCGCGATAAACCACCCGGCACACGGCAGAATAAACTTCTCGCGATGCTATATGACAAAAAGCGATATGTCATCCACTATCGTAACCTGCAGCAATGTACGCGCCACGGTCTTCGTATCGCAAAGATACACCGCGTACTACAATTCGCTCAATCCACCTGGCTCCGCAATTACATCGAACTTAATACACAGCTTAGAATGTGCGCGAAAAACGATTTCGAAAAAAATTTATACAAATTAATGAACAACGCGGTATTCAGTAAAACGATGGAAAATGTCCGGAATCACGTGGATGTAAAATTGATAACGAAATGGGACGGACGATACGGTGCGGAGGCAATGATCGCGAAACCAAATGTCCACAGCCGCAGCGTCTTTGCGGAAAATTTAATCGCCGTCGAACTGCGTAAACTCGAGGTAAAATTCAACAAGCCGATTTATGTGGGTATGTGTATACTCGATATATCAAAAATCTGCTTGTACGAATTTCACCACGAATATATGTTACCGCTGTATCGCGACAAATGTAAAATCATGTACACCGACACAGACAGTCTTGTATATCACATTGAGTGCGATGATGTGTACGAGACGATGAAACGCGATATCGCTAGATTCGATACGAGCGATTATCCGGCTGACAACGCATATGGTATGTCTCTCGTGAATAAAAAAGTACCCGGCCTAATGAAAGACGAAAATAACGGTGCGATTATGACGGAATTTGTCGGACTCAGAGCGAAAATGTATGCGATGAGAGTGGATGGTAAAAAGGACACCAAAAAGGCGAAAGGTGTAAAAAATAACGTCGTAGCGCGAACAATAACGTTCGATGATTATACACGGTGTTTGAATGAAGAGATCGAAATGACTCGTCGCCAGTCATGTATAAGATCCAAGTTACACCAAGTATATACGGTATCCGAGTAAAAAATTGCTCTGAGTCCATACGATGACAAACGATACATCATACCGAATTCGACGGAAACGTTACCATGGGGACATTGGCGAATACCTTTGTAATATACATGTATTTTTTTATATATAGTTTTATACATATATATGTACATATGTACATATTTCTTATAGTTTATATATATACATATGTACATATGTACGTATGTACATATGTACAGTATGTAATGTACGTACATATATATGTACGTATGCGTATACATATGTACGTATGTATATACATATGTACGTATGTATTTATGTACGTGTGTACGTATGTATATACATACTTGTAGTTTATGCATATACATATGTATGTATTTCTTATAGTTTATATGTACTTGTAATTTATATGTACTTGTAGTTTATATGTACATATATACGTATTTCCCGTAGTTTTATACATTTTATATATTATCTTAAGTTCATCGTAGTTAGTCCATCTGTATAGTTTCTTTACGAAAATGTAATGGAAGCAAAAATAAGACTTATTGTATATATTTTTATATAAATATTTTTTTATTTGTTTTTACAATAAAATGAATGAATTTAAAATTTTTTATATAAATATTTTTATATTTGTTTACAATAAATGAATTAAATCACATTATTTTTGTGTATCCAAGAATTGTGTGACCCATCAAATCCCAGCCACTTGACGTAAACCTTATTTCCTTTCCTACGCAGTACTTTCTCCACGAGATACACGTCCGGATAAGTCGCGCGATGCAACTCATGCTCGTAGAACGCTCCAGCAACGAATTCTCCGCGATAGTCTTCGAGTAGATAGGTTACGGGATTAGTACGCTGCACTTTAATGATCTTAAACACCTCGGTGGTCCAATTTGGCGTGTAACTTTTTTCGAAAACTGTCTTGTACTTGCTCACGCGTACCGATTCGCCTACTTTGAATTTTGCTGGACCTGCGATCTTTATCGCGCTATACACCGTGCCCAAGAGTTTTTTAGCGATCGCGGGAGTTACGTCAATGGGTCGCATGCCAATAGTGCGATGTTTGCGCGCGTTGTAATCTAACACGAGACGTGGCAGCGCGTCGACCCACTTGTAAGTACCATTAAGTGTAAACATCTTTCACATGTCGTTTTTAAGTGTGCGATTGAACCGTTCGACGATCGATGCCTTCAATATCGAATACGTGGAATAATGATTAACGCTATGTTTTTTCAAGAGTTTCTGCACATCGGCGTTGTAAAACTCCTTCCCCATATCCGTTTGCAAATTTCTCGGGCATCTTCCGCTCTCTCGAATTATCTCGGCGATAGCGTTAGCCGTCTCGCTTCCGATCTTGCTCTTGAGCGGTACGGCCCAGGCATATTTGCTCAACGCATCGATAACGGTGAGTATGTAATGATGACCTCTGTTGAAATTCGAATATGGGCGCATCTCGACGATATCAGCTTGCCACAGATCGTCGTATCCTCGAATTATGATACGTCTTCGTGGAAAATTTCTTCTGGCTGGAGCGTGCAATTCCTCGACGAGTCGTCGCCTTACGGAGTTAATATTTTTTTCACGTCCATTGGATTTTGACGATCTCATGTTTCGACAATGTTTGATATTAATGCGTGTAAATAAGATATATTACAATTAAAGTTTTTTTTCCTCACTGACGTCAATCGACTGGCTCGTTTCGTCGACACGCGATTTAATTTATAATAATGCCGGCTTCGCGAAGTTCCTCGATGATCGACAGCATCTCGTTGTCGTGAGCGTTGTGACCAGCTCGATGTGAAGCGTCAAGTAATCGGAGTCGATCCACCAGTTCGTTGGGATCGTCCCAATGCACGTAATCGATCTTGTTGTCATTTAACTTCATGGTGGATGGTATATTATTCATGCCTGCACCCTTTTTACTGCTTCTTTTATATGTAGATACGAGCGGAGCGATGATGTTAATGTACTTGTATCCCTTGTTGCCCATGATGGGATTATGGGCGCTGTGACCACGTCTATGAGCATTCGTTGTTAATAGTATACTTTTATACGTTTGTTTGTCATCTTCGGTAAATATAGCTTCATCGGGAAGTCTCTTGAAGATCAATTCGTATAATCCTGGTGTACCATTGTATCTCACATTGTCTATGATTATGGAGTCATTTTTGTCAACGTCAAACTTTTTGTCACCGAGCATTGTACCACTTTTGTCGAAATAGATACCGTACACATTATCGATCGCTTTATCTATGTCGTCACCGAGAAGAAGGCCCACGTACTTTCGTCCCAATGGTCCTAGCTGACCATGAAGCGTCTCACGACTTCCATGCGTTTGCAGATTCTGTTTGATGGTTGTTTCGAGTGACGGTTCACTAACGTCTTTTGTTTCAAAAATATTTTCATTTCGCACGAATAGCGGTATTTTCGGTAGTTCTTTTGATGATTCTATCGATGTAGAATCGAACGTGAATGAATCTGACGCGGTATTCAATTGTTTTGTACGCTTTTTAGATTGCGGCGATAATTTCAACCATCCAACATCCGTCCAATACGAATCCCTGTTAGTAGTAGTAGTAGTATCGTCATCGTCATCGCTGTCTTCACGTTTCTTTTTTTTCTTAATACTGATATCCTTTGCAACATTGGCTACTTTTTTAATTGGATGTGTTTCCTCGACAATCTGTTTTAGAGGTTCGACGATGGGTTTGAAGCGTCTCTCCAACGCTACATCTTCATCTATTTTACCAGTTTTCAAAGCGCGATATTTTTTGCGAATCGAATCGCTCGTTTTCGCAATCTGTTTTGCTATTTTCTCGCGATCTTTGATGTTATTCATGTTGCCTAATTGACGTATTAACATCGACTAACCACATTATGGTACCGCGAACGTGTTAAATTCTTTTCTGTACCGCCCGTTGACAAGCGGACTGTCTTTGTCTATCACTAGGAATCCGTACTCGCGCCGCCAACAATCGCGGCATAACGCACAGAATTCATCATACGACATGTCAGTATTCACATGATCGTTGTAAACATGTTTCAAGTTGGTACCATCCTGTTTAAATAAAATCAGCAAGTTCGCATTGTCGCGTATCAGATGTTTAGGTATCTTCGCATACGTCTGACAGAGATAGAAGCAGTCGACGTTCGAGTGGCGACCCATCGAGAAATACTCTCTCATCACATCTTGCTTATCACATGCAATGTCGTCGAAGACGAAGATCGAATTGGGACGTGCCTCGCTCGGTGGAATGACGTCACTGTTGTTGGAAAACGTAAAATAGCCGATTTCGTCGATCGATGCCAACAAAGTTTCGAGATATCGATATTTTGGTTGTTGCAATGACTTCGAATACACGTACACGTTCTCGAAACGTACACCGTGCGGACTCTCGAGCAAACTTATGAGAACGTTGGTTTTACCGCAATTCGATGGACCGCAAATAATCGCGCGTATAGTACTCGGTAGTATTTCACCATGCTTGCGCTTCGTCGCGATGTCTCCCATCATTTGCGCTTTCTCGTCGTAGTTCACGACGTGTATCGTCTGCGGGTGCCGCACGAATTTCATGTTCACACTGCGTTATCTAGGCTTTGATTGAACGCCTATTTATAGGCGCGCGAAACCGCGATTCGCTCAGTAGCAAAAATGTATCTCGCGCTATCGCATCTATTTGATATTTGGGATTTGCGCGCTGAACAGTTGCAATATATACCGAAGATCATATTGTTACGCATATGTGGCGACTATATCGACCACGTGTGGGACAAACTTCCGGAGCATATAAAGGCGGATTTGGAGGTTCAAATCTATCGTCGCTGCGTCGAGCATTATAATCAATCGTGGCAACGCACGCATATAGACGGTCCCGCACCGAAGATAAAGGATTGTAACATATGTCAGCAGCAACGAACAAAGGCTGCGTTGGAGGACTGCTCAATCGAGCGATAAATGCGCTTCCTTTCGAGTTACATATTCCCGGCTATCAGTTTTGCGGTCCGGGTACTCGGCTGAAAAAGCGATTAGCCAGAGGTGAAACGGGCATAAATCCACTAGACGCGGCGTGCCGTGAACACGACATTGCGTATTCTCGGAGCAACGATCTCACCGATAGACACGCGGCGGATAAGATACTCGCCGATAAAGCCCTAGGACGCGTCATTGCGAGAGATTCGAATTTGGGCGAAAAAGCTGCCGCTACAGCTGTTTGGGCAGCGATGAAAGCCAAGACCAAGATCGGCATGAGTATGAAAGCGAAAACAAGGAAAAAGCCAACAAAAAAAAAACGAATACTTCCAACGGCGAAACGAGGCGGCATATTACCGATTCTGCCAATGTTGGGCGCTCTCGGTTCCATGATTGGTGGAGCGGCCAGCGTGGCGAAAGCGGTAAACGACAAGAAAGCCATACAACGTCAGCTCGAGGAACTACAACGTCACAATCGCGCAATGGAAACGCGCGGACAGGGATTGTATCTCGCTCCGTACAAAGGCGGACGAGGTGTAACAGCGAAAAAAGAAAAAAAGAAAAAAAAACATCAAAGAGACAATAAAAATACCTACGGGTGTAACTACCAACGTACAATTGGACCAGCTGGCGAAGCGTATGCGCGTACCATACTTCAGAGGCGTTTTCATGCGTGACGCATTACCGATTAGCGGCGCGCGTCGAAAAGAGAGCGGTATCGTAAATCTGGATGACACGATGGGTCCCGGCACTCATTGGGTAGCATACGCAAAGAGAAACGATCGTGTTATATATTTCGATAGTTTCGGTAATCTTCGACCGCCGAAGGAACTGGTACGATATTTCGGAGACAATGTTATGATAGAGTACAATCGAACGTCCTATCAGACGTACGATCAGAGCGTCTGCGGACAGCTGTGTTTGTGGTTTCTCCAAACGGTCGACGCGCATGAATTTATAAAGTCTGACAAAATGCTGCGACGTTTCAGTATTCGTTGAACGCTTTTCCATCATGTCGTTGATGCTTACGTTAAGCGGGAAGAGCAGCGTTCTCGCGGCAAACTACTTTCCAACCATAGATTTGAACGACGATGACTACGAGCTTGGTCTAACAATTTTGGAGACTTATCACACGATACCGAATGTAAACGTTTCGAACAACAAATTTTATTTTGACAAAGACGACGCAGAAATTACGATTCCCGAGGGGTCGTACGAACTGCAAGCCATAAATGAATTTTTGAAACGTGAGATTTTACGAAAACATCCGCGACGCGACACATCCGATGGTAACGCCGGTGACACCGCGCGCGGCGATGATGACATTGGTGAATACCCGATAGTGCTCCGCGCAAATTACAACACAATGAGGTGTGAGATTAAATGTGATTACAGAATAAACTTTAACAAGCCCAATAACATTGGATCGCTGCTTGGTTTCTCGTCAAAGCGTATATTGCAACCACGAAAGTGGTATAAATCGGACATGTCAATCAACATAATGAATATAAACATTATCCGTGTAGAGTGCAACGGGACCGCGGGCGCGTATAGCAACGACAAAAGTGTACACATGATACATGAATTTTCGCCGAGCGTGCCACCAGGATATAAGATATCGGAAAGGCCGATGCAAATCATTTACTTGCCAGTCATCGTACGGAGCATTACGGAGCTAACGATACGCATTGTTGACCAGAACGGACGATTGCTCGATTTCAGAGGAGAAGAGATCACTGTCAGATTGCACGTACGACGGCGACAGCGATAACGCGAGCGCGACATTTGGGATGCTCGTGTTGAACGAAGCGAAGCACGCGCAGAGAGATAACGCATCTTTTATAAAGAAAACACCAATCGACAATACTCGCTCATCCGGTTGCATCAAAAAGAGAAAGAAACTCAACGCATCGAACGTTAAATTTTTACAAGCTTTAGGATTCGCGGTGCGCAACTTGTGAGATGACTGACATCCTAAACATCGAAGACGAGCCAATCTTCGACGATCGCATCGTCAAGATTGAAACTCATACGTATAACCCGTTCGCCAATACAACGTTTGGGTACAGTGATGAGATAAGAATACCCATACAGCAACAGGATCTGTACACATTGCCGTACGAAAGCTTTCTATATATCGAGGGAAAATTAACGAAGAAAAATGTTGTCGACGGATCTGATGTGATGTTGGGAAATAATTTTGTGGCGTTCATGTTCGATGAGATTCGATACGAGCTCGATGGCGTGGAGATTGATCGTAACAGAAACGTGGGCATAACTAGCGCGCTCAAATACTACGTAACGACGTCATCCGAGAGAAGCGTGATTCTGAGAAATGCTGGCTGGGATGCGCGTACCAACGCGGATGGATATTTTAACTTTTGCGTACCTCTCTACGTACTGTTGGGATTCTGCGAGGATTACAGACGCGTGGTAATCAACGCTCGTCACGAGTTGATCTTAATACGATCGCGCAACGACAACAATTGCCTGATGGGAAATTCGGCATTGGATCCCGTGATCGACTTATTCAAGATACAATGGCGAATGCCGCACGTGTTATTGAACGAGATAACAAAACTATCGATGCTGCGCACTTTGGAGAGCGGACGATACTTGAGCATGGCTTTTCGCTCGTGGGATCTGTACGAGTTTCCGCTGTTACAGCGTACAACCAAGCATTCGTGGGCCATCAAGACCGCTACTCAGCTGGAGAAGCCGCGATATGTCATCTTCGCTTTGCAAACAGGCCGAAAGAACATCATGGCCGAGGACACGAGCCGATTCGACGACTGCAACTTGACCAACGTGAAACTCTATCTGAACTCAGAATGTTATCCGTACGACGATATGAATCTGGATTTCGAAAAAAACAGATGGTCTGTGTTGTACGAAACGTACGCGCGTTTCTGCAAAAACTACTACGGATACGAGTATCTCGAGCCAAGTCTTACCCTCACGTCTTTTCTACGTTACGGTCCATTCGTAATCATCGATTGTTCTCGACAAAACGAATCAGTCAAGAGCGCAACCGTGGATGTGAGATTGGAATTTGAGACTAAGGAGAACGTACCGATGAATACCACCGCGTACTGTCTCATTATACACGATCGCGTGGTTCAGTACAACTCGTTGACCAATGTTGTACGCAAGATCACCTAAGAGCATCGCTGGTATATGAGAGACAATAAAATTTATACATCGAAATCGATCGCAGTCTTCTTCTCGACAGTCATGTCTGTGCCAACGTTCGTAGACCTGCAAGGTTTCCTCGTTGAAGGACAGTTTGTCGTAAAAGAGTTTGCTGCTCTCAAAGAACGGACCGTTCTCTCTCATTACATTTTCGCAAGCCCTATACCGTGGCATTTCCTGGCAAGTGCTGACAAATCTCGCGCACGCTGGGTGATACGTCATCATCATAGACTGCGATGGAACGACGGAACGATTCCGTACAGCGAAGCTAAGAGTTTGATTACGAAAGCTGTGCATGGTACGAAAGAAGATAACGACGACGACGACGGCGATGATGATGCTATCATATATGTCAAGGGACACGAAAAACGAAAATGGTTGCGGAATTTGCTTCTGGACGATGAGCGAGAGCGCGTGTACATCGAGACCCTGGATGCGGATTACGAAGACATAGATTCTTTAAATAATCTAAATGCTGATAATTCTATACGATGTGGATATCATTATACCAATTGCGCGTTACAAAATGTATTTAAATTGTTTAATTGGTGGGCAAATAATCTTAAATAAACATATATAACATATAATATATTTTCTTTTATTCCTTTTCCCCGCTATTACATTGATGATTACTTAATATTCCAACGATCCTATACATTTTTTCAATGTAACGTTCGATCGACTCATCGATGACAAAGAAATTGCGTTATGATTGAAGCGTGAAACTTTTTATTCATATTTTCTTTTTTTCTCTTTACATATTTTTTATAGCTGATTAGATTTTTTTCTTGAAATAAAAATTTTATAATTAATTGATAATGACGCAATCTTTTTTTTCTTTCAGTTTATAATCACTATAACAGTAAACTCGTTCTCGATATGCTATCTGCAATTGTACGATTCTTTGTCTTTTTCTTGGCCACTATAACATGCCTATTTACGAAATACTATCATAATAGAGTATTGTCGTTTAGCGAGGTCATTGGATTTTTTGTCCATTCCATCTTTCAAATGAGAGGAAGGGGGGATTAACGCTCTGCCGTGTCAAAATTTACGCGGGTGCGATCAGTCCTCCGTCATTCGTTTGTACAAACGAACCATACGCAACGTACTCCGCTTCTCCATCATTCGTTTGTACGAACGATCCACACGCAATGTACTGCCAAAGGAAGCAGTGCACTGTACGATGGTGAAATAAAGAAGGAACGTAACGCGTAAGTTCGACATTTTCTTTTTTTTCTTTTTGTAACATTACGCAATATTATGTACTTAATTTCTGTTACACAGCATTTCGATGGAGCCTCGCGCGGTGCGCTTGATGAGCAGACGTTACAACCTGACGGCTACGGGCTTCAAGTTTCTGGAAATTGGAATCAATGTTGGTCCACCGAGCTACGTAGAGATCGCCCTAGGAGATCATTGAGGACAAGAACTGATACTGTCTCTCGAAACATGGAAAGGACTCCATGAGCAGCAATGGAATATCTACAAATTGCTACGAAACAATTACAAAGACAATTTTATAAGCGTCGGACCGTTAACAGTCCGAGTTTGTATGATGAACAACGTTACACTCGTACGTCTTGAATCTTCAAACGTACGCATTATGATGGTCGAATCGACGCTACGCCGTATGTTTAATCTCGCCGAATGTATTGATATAACGTTCAATCAACTAGACAGACTCGTTGAAACGATCGATGAAAAGTATACGCGATTCTCCAACATTGCGTCTATTATAACAAATCCCGAGGAGGTACCATACGTGATACGCGATAGCGATATCTTCGATAGGCATCAACTCGCCGATTGCGAATTGTTAGCTTTAGTTTTTAGTATGTATGAAAAAAAGACGATGTAACAAAAATGTGAATAAAAACGTTTTCACGTTTAAAAATATGATTTCAATCAAAACAAATTTCCCTATTTCCCATCTTAAAATAAAATAATATTTCAGTTATAATAAGATATTATTGGTATAGTCAATAAAAAAACATCAATAAAAAAAGGATAATATCTTTTTTTTCTTATTGAATTCATTTCATTTTTCTATAGTTCACTTTTTGTAGTTTCCCATTTTCCGTCGCCATCAAAATTTATTGTTTCCTACGTGAGAACTTGCTTAAATAGAAATGAGCACATTCAGTATTTATTACTAAAAAACAAGAAAAAAATTAAGGAAAAGTGTCTATTTACCGACTAATACATTATTTTCATTGAATAACGGATTTTTCGAGATTGTTCGAAATGAACATATTGCGACACGTACATTTATTGCAGCCGGAAATAACGGCGCTTTTTTTTCTTTTTTTTTCCTACGTCAATTTCTACAAAAAATATCTTTTCTAGCAGCTCTTCCTAGACAAAAAAGATCCCCTCCCCCCCTTCGCTCAAAAGTACATTCCAAAGGACCATCGACAAAGCATTCCCCCTTCCCCGTGCCTACCAGTTACCCCCTCTCCTTTACCCCCGCGTCCCGAGTTACCCCGCACACCCGCACCCCGCTCAGAGCTCCTGGGTTAGAACCGGCCTAGTATCACTACTTGCGGTGATACTCCGAAACTCCAATTTCAGGTTAACCAACGCTGAGAAATAAAATCTCAGTTTCGATGTATTGATGTATATCTATATATATATATATATATATATATATATATATATATATATATATATATATATATATATATATACAAGCACCATCGCATTATTCACGCGGATACATCGCGGAGAGGAAAGATAGAAAAGGATGCGGAATCACGGTCTTTCACGCGCCATCCTTGTTCTTCTACTATGTCGAAGATACACGAAGCATCGATAGCGATGAAAGCCGAAGCATATCGCTTTGCCGAAATACGATCTGGAAATGCCTTCGGGGTAGAAAACAGTGGTGCAACAAGACAAATGGGTGCCCGCTTTTTATGAATTTTTTATTTGCATACGTATATATATATATATATATATATATATATATATATATATATATATATACATATATATATGCGTATATGTATACTTATAATAATCTAAAATTTATATGTGTGTTTAAAAATGTATAATGATAAATAATAGTAATAAAATAATAGTTAACAGGATAGAAAGTAATGCAAAATAGGGTGGGATATCTAACTTGCACATTTTGAAAAACTTGTAAATTATAAGTTGTACGAAAAAGTGTTTTTATATATAAAAGTTGCATAATTTCGAGAGGGTCATACGTATATAATGTATACATAGTGTACACATTTACATAGTGTATACATTTTTTTTATAAGTGGAGGCATTTAAAAAATTAATATTGTTTTCTTATGAAATTATATATTTTTTGTTATATAATACGATTGCTCTAGTTATTTTGTGTTACGTCTAATGGACTTCACGATTCTTTTCTCTTTTCGGAGCGAATGGGCGAGCTCCGACACAGCAAAAAATCATGCTGAATAGTAAACTAAAATAATTTTTCGAGCTCAAGCTTCGTGGACGCGTCTGCCGAACGTGAACTTCAGACTGTTGAGGATTCGCTTTTCGAACTAACAAATAAACTATAAAACCCGATTGAATTGCAACTAAGCTAAAATAATACTTGACAGTCATATGTCGAACGCAAAGAAACTCTTAGTGTACTGGCGACGACGGAAAATCATAAATTGTCAAAATAGGTATCTATTTTCTCTCATGGCAGGCTGCGTACTCGAGTAGCCGCCTTCGTGACATCAGTTATTTAATCCGCCGATCATCCATTCAGCCACAAATATTTAGATAATGCCATATGTTAATAGAGGCTCAGACTCACTACCTAACTATCCTTCCTAAAAATTCTCCCCGTATCAATCAGACTCTTTTCTCGAAATTCAGAACCATGATAGGCTAACTCCCCCCACATCCCTAATGACTCGCTAATTCCTATTCGTTAAAGACCCGCGAGATACTTTTAAGTTCGAATCGAAGCCTCATCTCCGCGACAGCTTTTTACTAAGATCCTCCCCGGAGGAAACGCACTTTGCGCTTATCTTTTGACTGGCAGTCTTCACGCGCTCTGATTCAGTTTTTTTTCACGAGCAAATCTATTTACAGACATTCGTGTGCCTTCGCGTTCGTTCGCGTTCGCATTTGCTTTTTAACTCCTGATTTAATCTTTGTTGTTTCTCGCCGAAATAATCGCAGATTTAATTATTAATATTTTAATATTAGGAGTGATATTTTAATATTGGGATGGGTGAATTAAAGTAAATTTATAACTTCTCTTTATTTTCATTTATTGTATTCAAAACGGGAGTATTTCCTTTTTTGTACCCTCCTGTTGGTTTCGACCTCACCACGAGACCCTAGGAGCACTCTGTGGAGAACTGCTGGTCCCGACTCCCCCGCTTGTCTCTAGCCGATCCACCTGCAATGACATTTTTTTCTAATCATCGCAGTAGTAAATCGCATGGATTAATATGATCTACTCATCACCACTTAAATACCGATCGTTTCCCCTTGCTCCCTCCCCTTTACTTACCTTTCTGAGCCTACCGTGCTTAAGGTTTAACACTTTTACACTTACATAAATGTTTATGTAAATTATTCTATTTTTTTTTATTTACTTATATTGTAAAAACCGGGCATGATCTTGAATACTTTAACACAGAGTCTTACTCCGAACTGCCATACTCAACGACCTCCGCACTTTTGTAACACCCGCGTACTACACTTATATGCAATTTTATTCTTTTTCTTTTTTCTCTCCGCCCATTCGAAAGAATATTAACCGTTACCATTATCTACCGAGTAATCACTATGCGTATCATTTCTCCTTTATGTTAAATATTTTGTGTTTTAATTTTGTATTTTGTTCGTTTCACATTAATTAATTAAATGTTTACTTTAACAATAAATTAATTTATTCATTCGTAATTTAATCCTCTTGTCACGCTCGTTCCCGCCCGCTCTCGGGAATCGCATATGGTCCTATCCCAGGCAAAAGAGATTAAATTCTCTTGCCTAAATTAATGGACCGACGGACGTACGTCATGCAGTCGGAGCCATAGCGTCTTTTTCAAGATGTTGATCGTATCGGCTGACTTGTACGGTGCGTTCGACTCGCAGGCACGCTCCAGAGCGATCACCTGCGAGAGGATATTCGGTCCTTCCTTGCCCCATCCCTTCAATCCTTAAATAATAATTCCGAGGTCTGGATGTAACATTTGAATATAAAAGTATTAAAATACAAATATCAAAAAGTCAATAATTTACCAAATATTTTATACTATATTCTAGCATGCTCTAACATAAAACAAAATATTTCCTAAACTATTTCTCTCTTGGTAAAGGTATAAAAGGTATTAATTATTACTTTTATACACAAAGTAATCAGATGAATTAATTGGTGTAAAGAAAACACATAGTTGCTTTTCAAAGAGATCATGCATTTTGCAATTACGTACAGCTTCATACAAATGAATTAATATCATAATGGCCTCCTTGAAATTCTACAACTTTTATTTGAAACGTTTTTCCATATCTTCCATATTTTTCAAGATATTTTATAATTTTAAAATGATCTTTTTATGTATAATATCATATAATATGATGGTTTTTAGTATAATAATTGCAAGTATAATAACATAATAAATACTAATAACATAATAAACAATAATTGTAAAAATAATCTCAATCACATAGCAGAAAGTATTGTAAAAAATATTTCTAAAAATAAAAGTTTTTTTACACCTTATAATTTATAATTTATTTAAAAAAAATATATTATTTGTAAATTACAAAATTGAAATATAAATACATATAAATAAAATTGTAAATACAAATAATAAATATATATATATATATATATATATATATATATATATATATAAATATAATTGCAATAAAAAAACAAGTACAAAATAACAAGTTTAGCAAAATTAAATATATATTTAATATATTAAATATACATATTGTATATATAAATTGCTTGAAGTGAAAAGTAGCAAATCGTGATATAATTCTTAATTTTGCTTTCACAATTTGCACTTTCTAAAAACAGAACAACATATATAATTGTGAAAAAAAAATATGCTAATATAATTATACACAACATATATATGTGCGCGCATGTGTGCTGTGTTTGTATATAATACAAAAAAATTTTATTTGACTTATTTTATTTAATTATAAATTATTATTTATTAAAATACTATATTGTATTATAAATAATTATATTTAAAATTTGTTTATATATGAAAAATATATTTTATTTTATTCATTGTATTTTTATTATATTTTGTTACTTTTTAAAATATAAAATGACGCAGATTCTGTAGAGTCCATCGATGCCTCTCCATTCAATATGCCATGTCTTGGCATAGGAGCTTGACTGATGCGTATAATGTCCTGCCCTCCAGACATTTATTTCTTTTTGCCTGCAACAATAAGCAACGCATACAGCAAAAATGTCCAAAATACTTTACAAAGATTCTGCAGATATCGCGATATTTTTAAGATGTCCCTATTATATATTTTGGATATTTCTGCTGTGTAGAATTATGCTGCGTATATATATATTAATATCAATAAAATACAATAAGAAAAATTGTAAAAATCATTCATTATAAACTGTGAAAAAAACGTCGTTTATATCAAATTAATAACGTATAATAATATTTAATAATAGTTTAAATGTAATTATATAAATACTATATATAACAATAAAATAGTATTATTTGTTAAATAATAATATAATAATAACATAATATACAATTTACAAAATATAAGACACAGCACGAATTAATAAATTTGAGTGGATCGCAATTTAAACTGAGTTAAGTGATCGCAAAATGACCTCAATCACATAGGTGGGAAGTACTGTAAAAAATATTTTTTGTTATTTAACTTGCAACTTAGATGTTTATTCTTTTGTGTTTATTCTTTTAAATTTATAATAAATATTTTATGTATTTAATGTTCATCTGCTTATTATTTATTATTCAAATTTTTGAAAACAATGCATTGCTAAACGAAAAATACAATACAAATATAATACTTATAATATAAACATTTTGCGATGCAATCAACTCAGTTCAAATTGCGATCTAATTTGCAATGCATTATTTTCATATGTCAATTAAAAGCAAAAAATTAATAATAACATAAAATTATAATAATACATTTTAATAAATTTTAATATATTATATTCATATATATTTATTTAATATTTTTAATATAATAAGCAGATATTTCCCCACCTTCTCTTTCCAAGCGGCTCAGAATATCAACAAGTAGATAAAAAATGGGCAATAATTTTACTAATAATATAACATAAAAATAACATGTCTAATAATGTTTTTGTGTTATGTGAAGCTGCCCTTGTACTTGGAAATAGTACACGTGTCTTTGATTTATACGGATGTCATCCGTTTTATCGAAAATTCTATGAATATCTGCAATCTTATTGAGCATTGCATCAGTAGGAGAAACTTGCCGTGCTGCATAAGGACATTTAATCTCAACGATAGTATCGTTTCCGACCATGCCATCAGACGTTGTAGCAAGATATGGGATTTCTTCATTAATAAATAATCGGCAATCATTTATTTCTATTCCCAACTCCACTTGTAATTGCTCTCATGTCACTATTTCTTTTTCTTTACCCTCAACAGCAGCATTCATTAACTGTGGGGGATAAAGAATTGCTTTTACAAGATTTTTACACGAAGTTGTTTCTTTTCTGCTACAAACTTTGCGAAAGTTTGAAGCAGTAAGAAGATTTCGCCGTATATTATGCCACTGCGGGTTTTTATGCTGATCTCGCGTAGCACACTCTAATACAGCACGATTACTTTGTTGATCTATTAACATTTTATAATGATTACATCTTAACTATTCATACATGCTATATTTCATATTTGGCCGTTCCACATTTGGCCCGTAATCTTTGTCAACCTTGGCGAAATGTTTAGATGTACGAACAGAGAAAGACCTAATTCTTTTGCTGTATATATTCGTTTATGCCGGTTGGCATTTTTTGTTATATATTTATTTTGTATTTTGTATTATTTCTATTTGTGCAGGCGGTTCTTTATCTTATCTTGTGTGACAGACAGAACTCAATGCATGCGAAGTATTGAATTGTACAACCGATTTAACGCGTGTCTCATAAGAGCCTTTCATGACATAATGAATACGCTTGCCGCCAATAAATTTACTAATAATTCCATTACAACTTTCGACAGAATTACTTGTAAATTGATATAACAAATTATTAGCATTTTCTATTATGCGTTTCATAGCATTTTCAACTTTTTGTAATAATCCTGCCCGTTGTAATTGCGGCACAAGATTTTCCTCGCCTTCTTTCTGTTCTCCATTACAGAAATACTGAAGCGAGACACAATCTTTATGCTCATCAAATACACAGGTATACTACTTAAATCTCTAATTAATTCTGCAATTTTTACTTGCCAACTAGCATCACTATTGCGGCGAAATGTAACAGCCTTTACCACAGCATTACGGATTTTCATAACACTGTTAGTGACTGCTTTCTTTAACATTGAGATATTTTTATCACCAATACTATCCGCTTCACGTATTTTATTACAAAGATTGCGGAGAAGATGATTAGTGCATTCAATCTTCTGCACAACAACATTCAGATATGGTGGAAAATCTCTCAATTTTTTTAATACATTACTATCGCCATCATCAATGTATTTGTTATAAATAAGTCCATGCATTTCTATACTAAGTCGGAAGCCTTCGAGAATAATATCGCTCTTCATGCTGGTAGAGCTCTGATTGTTTCTCCAGTTTTTAAAACATACATGTTCTTTTGCTTTTACATTAATTTTGGCTCTCGCACAAACAATACAATACTTATTCCTAAGACCGACAAATAAAACTTTTTGGGAATAATATCCCCTAATAATAGCTCCAGATGGAGAATCGTAACTACCATGCGATAGGATCTCTTCAGCCATGAGCCATCTGTTATTACGGATATATGCGGAACATCATCAACGATATCTCTTCTATCAATTGCTAAATGCTTTTCCTCTTCGCCAGTCACGCGCATTTCTTCTTCCACGGCAGCGGCGAAAGCTTCCGACATTTCGTTATGAAAATTAATATATGTTTTATCGCTCATACAAGAAACATCCACAGCAGCAAGAAGTTCTTCAAGCTGCTTGTAATCAGTCCCTGTCAATATAGTACCGCATACAGCACCTCTATTGACATCCAATATTTTGTCGTCCGGTTTACTCCAAAAGGAATCTGTGAAGTGACACATTCGACATTTGACAAAATATTGGGTTTTCAGACCGTGACTCTTCGTTTTAATTATTACGAGATCAGTAAAACGACATTCGATCCAATGAGTGAACAGTCTCTACAATTCAGTAAAAACGTAATCGTAGTAATAAACCCGAAATCAATGATACATCGCCCACTAATCTCTGCAGAAACGATCTGCGTTCATGTTCTTGTCAACATGCAAAACAATATTTTCGATATCTTCCGTATCGTCCATGCTATTTTACATTGTATTTTCTAATTCTACCATACATGTATCTTGACATGCATCTACTGGGTTTTCAAGAAATGAATTCAATAACAATTGTGATACCAGCGCATCATTATCTATTGCATTTCTTTCATCTATACATGCATACGTCTCATTCAAAAAATTTGCATTTTCGCAAAATTCGCGAACATCTTAAAAAGATCCAATAGAATTATCACTGAAAATATCTGTGATTTTTTCTATTTGGGCTTCATTTGTCGGTTCGCACGCATCCACAGATAACGTATTTACAGACAACGATTGAGACGCTCAACATATCGTTATCAATATTTTTATAATCCTAGTATGCATGCATTTGATGTGATGTATCTGGAATTTCTCTTGATCTTGATACCGGTCCTTTTTTGGAATCCTCGATAATTCTTTCTTTATCCGAGAAATAATTCCTCTCGGATAATACATTTCGTACATGACGCATTCTTTAATGAAGGAATATGTCTTGCTGATATAACTTTTTTTTTATTTATATATTTAGGCATAGTGATCTTATATCTCATATGCCTCTACGAAACACTATAATAATATACATATATATAATAATATTACAATGCAAACAAAATAGGATTTCTGTAAAATACTGTAATAATACTATAATCTACATTCAACATACTCGATATACGAAACAATAGTGTTGTCATATAACGCTATAATCAAGTCAACGCATCAATCGCAACAAAAATATACTATTGGTTGCACAATGTGTAAAGGTACTGCGCTCGAATTGCACTCGATACGATGAGTACTTATTTTGTTTATTTATATATGTATAAATATATATAATTTATGTAATATAGTTGTTAAAATATTGTAAGAAAGCATATTAGATGTGTATAAAATAAAATGATTCATAACTTTCAATGATTCATATATTTTATCTTGTAAATTAATATATATAACCTTCATATTTTTGTCGATATATTTACGTATAAGTATATATGCATACATAATATGTATAATATATGTATGTAATTTATATATTTTTGTATTTGCAGCATAATTGCCTATGCCAGTACCATTGCCTGAGAATGTGCCGCCCGGCCACATGCCGCCCGGCCACGTGCCACTTGTTCGACTGATTTTTCTGCCAGTACTCTATCCGATGCAGGGACAATCACAAAATGTGAGTAGGATAATATTTTTAATAGTATATTATCTCTTACATATATATTAGGTGTACAAAAAAGTTCTGAGCTTTAGATTTCATACAACCGAAATAACAATTTAAATTTTATATATCTTCTCGCCCTTTTGCGGTTTTAAAGCATTGACATTTGGACTTCTAAAATGCCATACGGTTTAGCGTTTGATGCATATAACCTCAAAAATCAGTAGTGTTCACGATGGCAATAACAAAAGAGCATATTCGATTTTCCATCCACTTCGCGTTTCATCTGAAGAAAAATGCTGCTGAAGCCACTGCAATGATTTGTGTTGCATATAGAGAGAACGCTGTAAGTCATACTACATGTAAAAGATGGTATCAAAAATTTCGCCAAGGAGATTTCAGTCTTGAAGATGAACCGCGTGCTGGACGCCCTCAAAAGATTGAAACGGACGAATTGCAAGTACTGCTGGATATAAACTCTACGCAAACTGAAAAGGAGCTTGCAGAACAGCTTGGCGTTACGCAGCAAACCATTTCCGTACGTTTACATACGATGGGAAAGATTCAGAAGGAAGGCAGATAGGTTCCGCATGAATTGTCCGAAGACAACAAAAATCGTCGGCGTGACACTGCACTCACTTTGCTTTCAAAGTTCCGGAAAAAAGATTTTCTGCACAAAATCATTACAGGCGATGAAAAGTGGATTCTTTATGATAACCCTAAACGTAGAAAATCATGGGTTGACCCTGGTCAACCTTCGACATCGACGCCAAAGCCCAATATCCACGCCAAGAAGGTTTTGCTCTGTATCTGGTGGGATTGGAAAGGTGTGTTGTATTACGAGTTGTTACAACCGAGTGAAACACGGCAGATCGCTACCAACAACAATTGACCAATTTGAGCAATGCATTAGAAGAAAAGAGGTCATTTACTGACCAAGGACGTAGTAAAGTGATCTTGCTTCATGACAATGCTCGACTACATGTTGCGAAAGCGACTCAGGACCATATCTTTGCGTTAGGCTGGGAACTTTTCCCGCACGCGGCGTATAACCCAGACATGGCGCCTTCCGATTACTACCTATTCCGGTCGCTGCAGCATCATTTGGCTGATACACATTTCGTGAGATTTGAAGAGATACGAAAATGCATTGATGACTTTATCGCTTCGAAGCCAGTGAGCTTCTATCGTCAAGGAATTCGCAAGCCCGAAAGATGGCAAAAGGTCGTTGATGCAAACGGGGAATATTTCGCTGATTAATATTTTTTTGTTTGTTTTTGAATAAAGATTGAATTTTACAAAAAAAAGCTCAGAACTTTTTTGTACACCTAATACATATATATTCTCAGCAAACACAATGTTACATGTAACGGATATGTTGCTGTAATTTCCTATTCAATAATGTAATTATTACATAACACATGCATTATATAACAGTTATATTGTTGAGTAGTAAATTACAACTAACATATACGTTACATGTAACATTGTATTTGCTGAGTTCCCAAGTAGAACAAGAAGTCATGTAAAAGTCAAGATGATGTTAAAATGACGACAAAAAATCATTTTTCGATGAAGAATTAATGAAATTATGATTGTGGAACTTAGTATATTATTAAACTTTTTATTTTTACTTGTTCAACTTGGGTTTTCTCTTTTTCTCGATTTGATTATAATATACACAGTTGTATCTTTTGAACAGAATTATAATATAAGAAGGATAGAGAGAGAGAGAGAGAGAGAGAGAGAGAGAGAGGAAGAGAGAGGGGAGGAAAGATAAAAAAAAGTTTTTTTAACAGATTAATATAATGTAAAAAAATTTAAATTTACTTTTTTTTTAGGCGGAATAACGATGGCGTTATCATCAACGTCGTCGTGAGCGACGTCAACAAGAGTGGTAGGAACCACAGTCATCGTTGCCAACACCTCCGCAACAGCAGCAGCAGCAGTTGCCGCTGCCGCCACTGCCGCCACCCCCGCCGCCGCCACCGCCGCCGCCCCCGCCGCCGCCACCGCCGCCGCCGCCGCCACCACCACCACCACCCAAACGGGAAAGCCTAACAAAGATAAAAATTTATCTAGCGGATTTATAACACAGAGCAATAAAAGTCAAAATTCCACGTAACGAAAGCTGTAAATCTTTTCTATCTTATTTGCAAAACCGAAAATTTATCTTTCCCCCAACTCGGGGCGGAGACTTAATTTAACTAATCCAGAAAGGCCGAGAAGTATTTTTCGGGATATGTACTACTTTAACAGATAAGTTAATTTTAATACGCTAAACGGCCATTAAAGCCTAAAATCCAAAAATTTGATTAAATGTAAAGAACACGCCCTAGAACCCCCCTTCCGTTCCTTTAAAAATTCTATATAAACGATAACTCCGACCGGATTTCTCTCTCTGCTATCTCGAATTCTCACTGTGCTCCTTGGAACCTCGCCTGTGTTTGCAGTTTTCGAACATTCTTTTTATTTTATTTCACGACTTTAATCCAAGTGAGTGTGTTCCGGTGGACGAGTGCGGACCATCACGACAACACATCCAAAAGTAAGTCAAATTATTCATTCCCTTTTTCGGTTTCCTTCCGTGGTTCCACGTATCTTCCCACACGGAAAAAATCTCCAATGGACGTCCATTAGAGATCCAACGTGGAGGTTTATAATCATTCATTGGACATCTATGAAACCTCTATTAAACATCTATTAGAGATCCATAGTTCCACGTTTTTAACCTTCATTAGATCTCCATTAGAGCTCCATGTAGATGTCTCATGGAGGTTGGATCAATTATGGATGTTTTATATTTTGAGAAAGATTAATAAACACACATTGGAGGCTTTATGAGAAAATTATTACATTAACAGAATATTAAATAATCAATTATTTTTTTTATATTACATTATAATTAAAGTACTAAATAAAATTTAATTAAAGTTATAAAATAATCAGAAAAAGTTAATAAAATGAATTTTATAATGCTGAACAAAAATATTTATACAAAGGCACAAGGCGCATATATATGCAATGGAACTGAAATCTTTTTTATCTTGCAATATCGCACATTCTTTTGGGAGCCATCGTTCATCCATTCTTTTGGTATTTCAACATCAATATCCTAATTACGTATGCAATTTTTGTAGATAATTTAATTATATATATAAAAATTATGAAGATTACATGTTATATGAATTTTTATTGTCATGTTTTATGTGAGAAATGTTTATAATTTTATATATTTTATTTGCTCGTTTATATATTTGTTGATTATTTATTAAATACATGATATTTGTCTTGTTCGAAATACGTTTTTTATGTTTGGTATAATCATTTATACACAATTAAATAAGACATATGCAATAGCTAAAATTAAGAATATATACTCATAAATAAATTTTTAATTTATTTATAAGTATATATTCTTAATTTGTATCATAAAATAATCATTTACAAAGGATTTAAAAATCTCTAATTAAGCTATATATATGATCCATGAAAGTTTCATAAAACATCCATATAATAAATAAAGTAATTCATCCATATAACCTCCATGAGATGTCTATATGGACATCTAATGGAGGTCTAATAGAGCTCCATTGGAGCTCCATCATGGAAGTAACATGAATCTCCATTAGAGGTCTAACTTCCACCATGAAGATAGATATCGCATAGAGGCTGTGGAGATTATATGGAACTCCAATGGACGTCATGTTCCGTGTAGGTTCGCAACCCAACATTCGCAAAATTTAATAGTGAACAACCAACGAATTAACCGCAAAACCATAAGGCGTCTACGGCGGGAAGCCAAACAGCAGGCGCGAAATCTATTAGATCAGGCTTATTGAGAATTCCTTCATTCAATGCTAGCATCGGAATCTCGCCATCGTCCGAAGCCGGATTACGCGTTTCTCCAGCAGAAGAACCTACGACGCGCGTTTCTTCCTCTTCACCATCGCGAGTCTCAACGCCTATCACTCCGTCCTTTGTACATCCAGAAACCTCTCCCTCACCTTCGCGAGCCTCAACACCTCGCCTTTCCGTCGCCACCTCGTCCAGAAACCCCATCTTCACCTGCGAGTTCTTCGAGCGTGGAATTCATTGGAGAAGTTCCACCGGTACTGCTAGTATTCTTCGGAGAAGAATTCATGTTCCAAGACTTCTTATCCCAGTTCCCCGTAACCATCGAGACTCTCCCTCCTGAAACGTTCCTAATATCATCAATCTAACCGAATTCCGAAATTTTGTTGAACCACGAATCGTCCCGATGACATCATCGCTGTATTAATCCCCGGAGTTCCTTATCTATTTCTAGTCCCTGTCCTAAATATATGAATACCGGCCTTAGAGACCCTTTAATCTGGCCATAAGATTTCGTCAAATTTCTGCGAGAGAGAGAGAAAAATATAGGTTATCTCGCTCTTCCATAAATGTTGCATATATGTATATATCTTTTACGCAACAGTGCAACGTGATTTAATATTTTGTGAAAATGGATGGATGTTCTGCAGAATTTTGTAATACTTCGTCATCGAAAGGATATATAATAAAAGTATTTCCCAGAAATTGTAAACGTCGTACGATATGATCGAAAAATGTTGACCGCCTACAAATAATTCATATCTTTGTAAAGTTAAGTATCATGTAATAACAATAACAAAATCATAACAAAATTAATATTATTATTAGTATTATTGATTTAATTAAAAGTAATGTTATGAATTTTGTCTTTTATCTTTAATTTCTATATTGATACTTACTTTTATCTTATTGTATATAATTTCCATATTATATATCTTTTCTTTTTCATTTTATTTATATTATAATTTGCAAATTCCAAATACTAAAAATTACCATAATAATCTTGATTTTTAATTTTTGTTTTTTATAAAAATAATTATATAACAATTATGATTAATATTGTTTTTTTTTATATTGTAAGAAATTAGTCGAGCGGCCAACGGATGGCACCAACAGTGCAGTTCGATATACGCCGGGTGGCACTGAAATCGATAACAGCGCCATGAACTCCGATATGACGGATCAATACGGAAATCTGATGTATGATCGGTCATTCTGGAACATAGGCGAGCGCTCCATTTCGGTGAACAAAGATCTAATGTAACGGCCATCGGACACTCTCCGTTGAGCCGGCGTACAAGAAAGACATCTCTTGCGCGAGAGTCGAGTCGAGTTGAGTCGAGTATCGAAGGTCGTTAGGTCGTTTATTAGTGTTACGTTCCGAGATGGCATAGAATGGTTAATGAGTTTGAGAAAAGGAACTCTGGCGAGTTCTATTTTTATGATGGATACTAAATATGGTTATATTTGGATTAGAGTTCGCGAAATTACAATTTAAGATTATTTGGTTCGCAATAAAGATAATTTCCTAGATCAATGTAAACGTAAACAGAAATATTAATAAAGAGTTATATAAAAACAATATTAACAAAGTGGCAGTAATAATAATAATAATAATGCAGATAGAATAATAACAATAATAATATGTCAATGGAAAATATATCATGAATCATAATGGTGAATAAAACATTGTGATATAGACCTAATTATGCGGAGTAGAAAAACAAATCAGATAATATCAAATAAGAATGGGGATGATGGCAAAAAAAAACATAGTATAAGAGCTTCAAAAGTATGCGACAAAAATTATTATTATCATATATAAATGAATAAAAATATCAGCACTGTATATAATTTGGCGTAGGTTTAAAACTAATAATATATTAATTAATATAAAAAGGAGATGTCAAATAGTAATAATAATAATAATAATAATAATAATAATAATAATATAATGTAAATTAAACATATAGTATAATATTTAAGTGTTATTATAAAGAGTTACACAAAAAGATGATATAAATTTAACGTGATATGAATTTAATTTATAAAGAAACCAACCAATCAAATAATAGTAATAATAATAGTAATAATAATAATCTAAATAATAATAATAATAGAAATAATTATCTTAAATGGTTCAAAGTAAATGGTTAAAAGTTTAAAATTCTAGCAAAAAGCATTCTCTTTCCTCTTCTTTTCCTTCTTTAATAGTTATTAGGTGTACAAAAAAGTTCTGAGCTTTTTTTGTAAAATTCAATCTTTATTCAAAAACAAACAAAAAAATATTAATCAGCGAAAGATTCTCCGTTTGCATCAACGACCTTTTGCCATCTTTCGGGTAACTTGCAAATTCCTTGACGATAGAAGCTCACCGGCTTCGAAGCGATAAAGTCATCAATGCATTTTCGTATCTCTTCAAATCTCACGAAATGTGTATCAGTCAAATGATGCTGCAGCGACCGGAATAGGTAGTAATCGGAAGGCGCCATGTCTGGGCTATACGCCGCGTGCGGGAGAAGTTCCCAGCCTAACGCAAAGATATGGTCCTGAGTCGCTTTCGCAACATGTGGTCGAGCATTGTCATGAAGCAAGATCTCTTTACGACGTCCTTGGCCAGTAAATGACCTCTTTTCTTCTAATGCATCGCTCAAATTGGTCAATTGTTGTTGGTAGCGGTCTGCCGTGATTGTTTCACCCGGTTGTAACAACTCGTAATACAACACACCTTTCCAATCCCACCAGATACAGAGCAAAACCTTCTTGGCGTGGATATTGGATTTTGGCGTCGATGTCGAAGGTTGACCAGGGTCATGATTTTCTACGTTTAGGGTTATCATAAAGAATCCACTTTTCATCGCCTGTAATGATTTTGTGCAGAAAATCTTTTTTCCGGAACTTTGAAAGCAAAGTGAGTGCAGTGTCACGCCGACGATTTTTGTTGTCTTCGGACAATTTATGCGGAACCCATCTGCCTTCCTTCTGAACCTTTCCCATCGTATGTAAACGTACGGAAATGGTTTACTGCGTAACGCTGTTCTGCAAGCTTCTTTTCAGTTTGCGCAGAGTTTATATCCAGCAGTGCTTGCAATTCGTCCGTTTTAATCTTTTGAAGGCGTCCAGCACGCGGTTCATCTTCAAGACTAAAATCTCCTTGGCGAAATTTTTGATACCATCTTTTACATGTAGTATGACTTACAGCGTTCTCTCCATATGCAGCACAAATCATTGCAGTGGCTTCAGCAGCATTTTTCTTCAGATGAAACGCGAAGTGGATGGAAAATCGAATATGCTCTTTTGTTATTGCCATTGTGAACACTACTGATTTTTGAGGTTATGTGCATCAAACGCCAAACCGTATGACATTTTAGAAGGCCAAATGTCAACGCTTTAAAACTGCAAAGGGGCGGGAAGATATATAAAATTTAAATTGTTATTTCGGTTGTATGAAATCTAAAGCTCAGAACTTTTTTGTACACCTAATAATTTGCTTCTTTAACATTATTTATTCCTAATAATTCTCTGTAACATTTATCATTTTGTTTTTATATTCAAAATATACATGTAGGATACGTTCAGCAGAACAGTGAGCGGTCAATGATTATTGATCTTTACTGTTCCCTGAATTTAAACTTATTATCTTGACAAATTACTCAACCGTTGTGCAACTGTTGGACTGCGTTCGGATTCCTCACCTGGATGCTTTTTTCTCTCTTTATCTCACTCTTGTATCTCTTTCATTCCAATGCAGCAAGTTCACTCGGGTGAAGAATCAGAACGCAGCCTTGCATTTCTTGAACGCGACCATTGCAAGTAAAATAAAAATCAAACGCCGTTGGCAGTTAACGTGTTAAGAAAATAATAAAATAAATGAAATAAACGAATTGGCATTTATTCAGTGAGTATTATAATTATAAATCCTCAGAATACAAATTTCCTCCTTCTTAATAAATACAGAAATCCTTAGTTATTTCCCAGTCTAAAATTTCGATTTAAGATGAACACGAATTACAATGAATTACAATGGTTTTCTTTTACAGTGGAGTTATATTAAAACTTCTTTTTAAGGACTGTCTTTTGCAAAAGCTTGATTCCGACTGACTTGAATCGGCAATGCATTGCAGCTTCTTGTCAAGAAGATCCTTTGTTTAGACATTTATCTTATTTAGTCTGAGATTGTAGATAAAATTTCATAGTGTTGATGTTTAATGACAATCCGTGATTCATGTCTGTGATATGCGATTGTGAGTGCAACAGCCACTGCGTCATACAGTAATTGTGTCGTCAGTGAAATTATATTGGGTCTATGCATAATTTCATAGCGAAAATTGAGTAAATTTCAAACGCAAAATATTTAGCAAAAAAAGCAATTGTAATCAACTAAATATTTTCCATTCTGTTCAATGACTTTCTGCCATCTCTCCACGAGCTTTATTATCCCTCTTTCATAGAAGTCCTGAGATTTTTGGGCAAAGAAGTCATCCAAGTGGTTTTTAAGGACATTCAGGGAACTAAAGGTTTTATTATTCAAATTGTTCTGCAGCACCTGGAACAAGTAATAGTCTGAAGGTGCAAGGTCCGGACTATATGGTGGGTGCACCCCATCCAAGCCGGAATAATTTTTGCCGGGTCATCAGAGAAACGTGTGCTCTAGCCTTATCCTGGTGGAACGCAACGCCCTTTCTTCGCCAATTCGGGCCGTTTCTGATCGATTGCTCGCTTTAATTTGGCCAGTTGTGAGCAGTACTTGGTCGAATCAATCGTTTTGTTGGGTGGCAGCAGTTCATAATAGACGATTCCTTTCCAATTCCACCAGATACTGCAGCATGATCTTCTTCGGATGTAATTCAGCCTTTGCGACCGTCTGAGCAGCCTCTGAGCGTTTCGACCATTTTCGACTGACATTGTAGATAATTCACTTTTCATCGCCAGTGATCATCCGCTTTAAAAATGATTCGTTTTGATGGCGTTTAAGCAGCGAATCGCAAGCTGAAATTCGGTCCATTAAATTCTTTTCGCTCAGTTCGTGCGACACCCAAACATCAAACTTATTTATCATCCCAAGCTTCCGTAAATGTCTCGAAACAGTTGATTGATCAATATTGAGATTATGTCCAATCTCTGTAGTCGTCAAATACCGGTTGGAGTCGATTAAAGCCTTGATTTAATCGACATCAGTAGTGACTGCCGACCAGAGCGAGGAGCATCTTGGAGATCAAAATCTCCGCAACGAAATTTCGCAAACCATTTCCGACACACACTTTCGCTTACGGCATTTTCTCCGTACACGACGCATATCTTTTTGTGAGTTTGCGACGCGTTTTTACCTTTTCAGAAATAAAAAAGCGAAATACACAGAAAATACACGTTTTTTCCTTCCATGTTCAAAATATAATTAAACTTCGTATACGTCACGGATCTCGATGAATATTTTCTTAAAATGTCGGCACAAATTTCAGCTTTCACTTAATATATGAATATATGACACTTCATATGTTTGACACATGTGCGAACGGAAAAACAACTGCGAACGACATCTGTCGGAATTTCGCCACGGAATTATGCATAGACTCAATAATATAATAAATATTTTGTCGAGATCTCGTTGAAATCTCGAGATTTTAACAATCTTGATCTTTTCGAGATCTTAATATGCTAAATCTCGATCTCGATTTCGGATATTACAAATAATCTCGATCTCGAATCTCGTCCCTATTTCGAGACGAGATCGAAACGAGATCGAGATTTATCTCGTCTCGTGCGCATCTCTATCCTCGAACTGACATTGTGCGACTTTCCTGTCGTTTACCGCTTTCGCCACGCTGGCCGCTGCGTCGATCAAGGATCCGAGCGTGCCCAAAATTGGCAAAACCGGTAACGCGCCACCTCATTTCGTTGTGGAAGTTGGAAGTATTCATTTCTTTTTTGTCGACTTTTTTCTTCACTTTCATACCCATGCCAATCTTGGTCTTGGCTTTCATCGCTGCCCAAACGACTGCAGCTGCTCTCTCGCTTAGAGTTGAATCTTTCGCGATGACGCGTCTTAGAGCTTTATCGGCGAATATCTTGTCCGCTGTGTGTCTGTCGGCGAAATCGTTGCTCTGAGAATACGCAATGTCGTGTTCACGGCACGCCGCGTTCAGTGGATTTATGCCCATTTCACCTCTGGTTTCTTTAGTCGAGTATCCGGGCAAAACTGATAGCTGGGAGTATGGAACTCGAAAGGAAGCGCGTTTATCGCTCGATTGAGCAGACCTCCAATGCAGTCTTCGTTTGACTGCTGCTGACATACTGTTGTACCTCTGGGCTACAACGTTATTATTTGGGATAGTCGGGTCTTCGCCAAGCCTAAGGAGTTGGAACTTCGAGCAGGATCGTTGGGTGAAAGAGTTCTTAAAATCACTGACACACACACACACACACACACACACACACACACACACACACACACACACACACACACACACACACACACACACACAATGGCACAAATGGTTAACAATTTCACTTGCTATGTTTCTCACACACGGTTGAATGTCGTCGGGCGGATCAGCGCGTCTCGCGTTACTCTGGCGGCCGACGACCGTGTATGACACTTGAGATACTGCTGATATTACGGCTCGCGTGAACTTAACGACGGACTTCGGTTAATATCCCGCGCGACTTCGATTAGCTTATGATTCTGATTCCGAACGACTTACAATTTCGACTCCGATTGACTCTACGCATAACCGATTATATAGACAAACTCGATGCCTGATCAGCGTTCTGATTGGGCGTTCATCATTTGCGCAGTATTGGTCAATCACTATTGCGTACGAGTCAATCAGTAAATTAAGGAATTTGCTGATCGACTTTTCCGCAATCATTTTACACGATGCGTTCCTGCGGTCTTTCGAAGGATTGATCGCTTTTGCTAGCTTGCATTTTCGCAGGACTTCCGAAAGACTTTTTGAATTTACTGTTACGAATTGTTAATAAGTCTAGTTGTAGATATGGCTACAACAATATGCTACATCCTTATCTTCAGTGCGGAACCGTCTATGTGCGTGCGTTGCCACGGTTGGTTATGGGAGCTTCCCGTTTGACCACGTTGTGATTGACCACAGCTACTCACAGCGGTGCCTAGAGCTTTTCCTCTATTCAAACGTTATGGCTGGTGGTCAATTGCAACATGGTCAAACGGGCCCCACCCTTGGTTGTAATGCTCGATACAGCGACGATAGATTTGAATCTTCAAATCCGTCTTATATGCTCCGAAAAGTTGTCCCACACATGGTCGATATAGTCGCCGCACACGCATAACAGTACGACCTTCGATATATATTACAACTGCTCAACGCTCAAGTCTCAAATATCGGAGGGATGCGACAGCGCGAGATACATTTTTGCAACTGAGCAATTCGCGATTTTGCGTGCCTATAAATAGGTGTTTAATCGAAGCCTAGATAACGCAGTGCGAACAACAACACAGTGTGAAATGTTTCGTGCGCAGTCGCTGACGATACGCGAACTGTGATGAGAAAACGCGAATGATGGGGGACATCGCAATGGAGCGCAAGCACGGTGAAATACTACCGAATACTATACGCGCCAGCATTTGCGGTCCGTCGAATTGTGGTAAAACCAACGTTTTCATAAGCTTGCTCGAGAGTCCGCACGATACGTTTACGTGTACGTATACTCGAAATCGCAACAACCAAAATATCGATATTTCGAAACATCAATCGTTGACATCAATCGACAAAATCAGCTACTTTACGTTCTCCAACAACAGTGACGTTATTCCACCAAGGCACGTCCCAATTCGGTCTTTGTCTTTGACGACGTTGCATGCGATAAGCAAAATGCGGTGAGAAAATATTTCTCTGGGCCGCCACTTAAACGTCGATTGCTTCTATTTCTGTCAGACGTACGCGAGGATACCTAAACATCTGATACGCGACAATGCGAACCTGCTGATCCTATTCAAAACAGGATGATACCAACTTAAAAACATGTTTACAACGATTATATGAATACCGACATGTCGTATGATGAATTCTGTGCATTATACCGACGTGATTGTTGGCAGCGCGAGTATGAATTTCTAGTGATAGATAAGGACAATCCGCTTATCAATGAGCAATACAAAAAAGAACATGTTCGCGGTACCATTACGCGATTAGTCGATGCCAATACGTCAAGTAGGCAACATCAAAGATCGTGAAAATAGTGAAACAGATTGCGAAAACGAGCGATTCGATTCGCAAAAAATATCGCGTTTTGAAAAATATGATAAAATAGCTGAAAATGTAGCGTTGGAAAATTGCTTCAAGCCCATCGTCAAATCTCTAAAACAGATTGTTGAAAACATTGAGCAATCTTAGCCGATTAAAAAAGAAATCAATGTTGCAAAGGATATCGGTATTAAGAAAAAGAAACGTGAAGATACGAGCGATGACGACGATAACCAAATAAAAAGGGAGAGTGTGCGTCACGGCGGGGCCCGACCAGTCGTGAAAATTCGTAATTATTTTGCGAAAAAGATGATAACATTACAACTAACAAAGATTCATATTGGACGGATGTTGAATGGTTGAAATTAACGCTGCCTAAAAAGTGATGTATAAAACAATTGAACGCCACGTCAGCTTCATTCACGAATCTATACTAAAAGAACTATCGAAAGAACTATCGAAAGAATCGCCACCGCCAAAAGAATTATCTAAGAAAATACCATCGTTTGTGCGAAACAAAGATATTTTTAAGACAAAAAACGTCAGTGAACCGTCATCCAAAATAGCCATCAAATAGAATCTGCAAATGCAAACAGGAAGCCGTGAAGTGCTTCATGGTCAACTAGGATAGTTGGGACGAAAGTGTGGGCCTTCTTCGGTGACGATATAGATAAAGCGATCAATAATGTGTATGATGTCTATTTTGATAAAAGTGGTACGATGCTCGGTAACAAAAAGGTTTGACGTTAACAAAAATGATTCCATAATCATAGACAATGTGAGATACAATGGTATATACACCAGGATTATACGAATTAATCTTCAAGAGACTTCCCGATGAGATTCATCGAAGATGACGAACAAACGTATAAAAGTATATTGTTAACAACAAATGCTCATAGATATGGCCACAGCACCTATAATCCCATTATGGGCAACAAGAGACACAAGTACATTAACATCATCACTCCACTCGTCTACATATAAGAAAAGCAGTAAAAAAGGTGCAGATGTGGGCAATATACCATCCACCATGAAGTTAAACGACAACAAGATCGATTACGTGTGTTACGTCCGTGTTCTGGACGAGAGATAATATCTCTCGTCAGGACAAGGAGAACTCAGGTGGACGCACGGAACCTCTCCCGTTCTCGCGGAACGACGACGTGATGTCGATCCGCGAGTCGAACGCGCGTTAAGGGGGCAGGGAGCGGGTCAGCGTCAGCGACGTTATTACCCTTGCCTGCACCCGCGCTATCGGTGGTCCGTTTTAGGTCAGAGAACCGAATCTCTTTGACCAGGGATGGACCTAGTGCGATCCTCCGGGAGCCGGGAACGGCGCGGGGTCAAGGTTTAGGAAAGAGAAAAAAATTTAAGACCGAATTTCTGATAGAGTGATTTAATAATAAATAAAAAAAATGATTTACAATTTTCGGTACATTAAAAAAAAGGAAACATGAGGTACAAAGATGGTCGTTACAAGAAAATTATACACAAAAAAAGATTATACGAAAATAATCGCGGACAAGAAAAATCCGGAATTATATGCCCAAATTTTCCAGTTGGGGCAAAAAATTAGTAATCGCGAACATATCCACGGGATCGGGTTGCAGGTGCGGAGGAGGATTAGGGTGTGCGGTGCGGAAGGCTTTGATGGGGACGAGGTAGGGAAGAGGGTCTCGGGAAATGTACATGGGTACGGTATCGGTTACTGCATGCTGGGATATTTGGTCCCAGAATTGTTGATCAGGCTTAAATCTGCGTGGGATAAAGAAAGTGCCAGGAGGTGGATGGGTGGGACAGCGAGGAAATTGACGGACGAGGTTAAAGAAATTTTCTATGTTGAAATTCTCCGGAGTACACTGCCGTTCAAATTCGGCCGCGGAGCGGAGGGCGGAGGCGTACTGATGGAGCGAAATGTTGGCAAGTCCCGGCTCTACCTCTATTAACCGCTCCGCGAGTTCTTCAGCGTGGGTGGTTTCGCGACGAATCCGCTTGTTAGCTTTTTCCCGGCGGTGTCGCAAAGCCCGCTTTGTTCGCCCGTTTCGGATGGCATTTGTTTGGTTCACTATATAAAAAATAGAGTCAGATGAGAGAGAAATTGAGGAATCGGGTGAGGCAGCTTCACCGAGTTAATCGGCGGCTTGCCAGCTTAGAAGGTGGTGGGATATGATTTCATGGAATCGGGTGAGGCAGCTTCACCGAGTTAATCGGCGGCTTGCCAAGTCGGAGTATGAAAAATCGGGGAAAGGCAGCTTCACCGAGTTAACCGGCGGCTTGCCAATTTGGAATGTTGGAGTGTTTAGTGAAATAATTAGAAGTCGCGAACCAAACTGCCAGTTACCGCGAATAAATAAAAAAAATTTATAGACTAGGACTTACTCTTGTTGCAGCGATCGTTGGTGATGGTCGAGGAATCGAATTGCCAGCCTGGATCTTGAGGCACTCGAATTAAAATCGCGCACAGATTCTAACAATTTGGATAGTGCTGACCTGACATGCGTCGCTGTGGCAGGAAGAAGAGAGCGATCCGCTCCAAGTCGCGGTTTTTAAAGGGTTCCGGAGGGGTGGGAATATCTGAGGGCGTGATGGATTTTCGTGTTGGTTTGTCGAATGATAGTTTAGGAAAATTGTGAATATAGAGGAAGGAGGGGAGCGGTGTTCTGTGAATTGTGGTTGTTTTTATATTTCCAGATTTTTCAGCGAATGGTAGAATTAGTTAATAAAAATTTTTCTGGCGTTCCACACCCTCAATTTTCATTGGTGTGGCCACCAACGGCCGCTAATCGTTTCTTCTTGATTGGCTTTTCCCTTAGTTTCCCCACCAATTTGGGGGTGTCACCCCGAACGATCCGAAGCGTTTCTTATCCGTTAGGGATTTGCTTTTTGTTAATGTTAACTTTTTATTGGTAGGTCATAACTTGTCGGTCCCGACAAAGTTGTTTGTCCCAATTTTTTCTGATAGTGAGACGCATCTCGAGAGGAAATTTTGTTTATTTAGGATTTCCCTTGGTCGTTCAAAGCGCTTCGTTTATTGCAGCCGTTTTTTCTTTTTTTCGAAAGGGAAGAATTCGTGAAGTCCTCCGGACGTAACACCCCCCGACTTAGACAAATGTCGGGAGTGCACGACATTTGCAACAATAAGGTAATAATTCTTCTCTTTCGGTTTCTCCCCCTTTTTTTGTCTTGAAGAAGAAGGAAGGAACAGGCGACCACCAAAACCCCTTCCTTATTCCCTCGTTCTTCCTCGTTTTTTGCTTACATTAACTAACATTACGTTGTATTCTCAATACTGCTTAAGATTAGGTTGTGCGCATCCTTCACTCTCTCTTTTCCCCTCTTTTTTTTTTCAGGAAAAATCTCTTAAATGTTTCAAATGTTTTAAATGCCTAACATTTGTTATTTATTTCCAAAGGATTTATCTTGTTGTAGAGGGTGAAGAATGCGCAAAATCATGCATGGAGATGCTTGGATTAGATAAAAAGAATATTATTACTAGTTACTATTATTATTACTATTATTACTATTATTATTATTATTATTATTATTATTGTTATTATTATTATTATTATCGTTATTATTATTATTATTATTAATATGATTACAAATAATTCTGGAAGAATTAATAAAATTTCGAAAGTGTTTATGATAAATTTGGCCTAACTCTATCGTATTCATTATGTAGCGTTCAAGAGGAAGGAAATGATTTTATATAACAATCGATCAGCAAATTCTTGTATCTCTTCCCTCCCCCTTTTTTCTCCCCTTTTTTTTATATATATATATATGTATATGTTACGTGAGTACTACCAGTCACTTGGTTTGGAATTACTTTTCCATATTCTGCATCCCAAGATGGTTTTCCTATCCTCTCCCCGTTTTTTGAAAGGGGGGATTTGAATGTAAATGGTCAAGCCGTGGCCATTAGGCGCTTTAACTCTTTACCTGCCTCAGTCATTGTGTATCGTCTGATTATACGATATGTTTGTCACATTAAGTAAGGTGACGTTCGCATGACAATTTATTCGACTGGACAATTAGACGTGTAGGATTATTATCCTACCACTAGCTTGTTAATACTATTATGCTGTAGTTCAGGGTTGGTAATTGCAGATGAGGAAAGAAAAACAAAATAATAAGCGCTCCCGCTTTCCAGTAGGCACTCAAGCAACATCGGTATGAATAAAGAATTAATTGACTTACATTTCCTTTCTCTTTATGCCACAAAAGAAAGAAAAAAAATTAATATAATAAGTTTAATAATAAAGGAAGTGGATGATGTACGTGTGTACAAGGAACTTAAGTAATTATAATTAAATTATTATTACATTTTAATGTTTATGGTTGTTCAACTTAACATTACTTTATTGGCTAAATAGGTATACAAGAAAAAAAATAGATATAGCTAACAGAAATAAGGATAAAACAAAGGTTGTATAATCGAGTATTAAACAAAAGTGGTATAATTGAATATTAAAACAAAGGTTGTATTATTGAGTAGTGAACTAAAGTTGTATAATTGAGTAAATAACAAAGGTTGTTTAATTGAGTATATATAGGAAAAAAAATTTTTTTTTTTTTTTTTTTTTTTTTTTTAGATCGCTGGGAAGGTATCTACGATTCGGGCTTCTTTTTCAACTCGTGCTTCCCCTAGAGATACCAAGGCGTCACGAAGGTTCGTGACCCCCCAGTCGTCCTCGTGCGGCAAAACTAACTTGACCATTGCGGCCCCGTTTTCCAATGGACGCACGATGTTGATATAACCACTGCGTCCTTCGGCTAGGATTCGGCATAGAGCTCGGGTTTTCTTGGACCAAAACCTAGTCGGTTTAGCCGGTCCTGTGTAGGCTAGTCCACAGGTAAGAGCCTGCCAGCTTAACTCTTGGAATCGTCCTTCCAGGCGGAAGATTTGATGAAATGGTCTCCACACTTGCCGTCCTATATCTCTGAGATCGATCCGGGCGGTCCTTTGTGCCGGGTTGACTCCCGTAATCAGTCCCCTTTGCCATACGTCGCCGTCTTTTATGGCAACAGGCTTGTCTTCTTCTATATCGTTGGGCCAGCAAATGAGTTCTTTGGATTTGCGGTTCATTCGGAAATTAAGCTCTTCCGATAGATCCTGGAGAGCTGGTTCTCCATTTTTTAGCCGCACCCAAAACAAGAGCGGAGATTCTACTCGTAGAATCTTACACTCGAGACGCCCGCGAGTCAAACGGCTGGTATCAATGGCTTCCATTCTTCTCTTCTCCCTTTTATTCTAATTTTCTTCACTTCTAAAAAGTTCGGTAATTGTTAGGTGGTTGAAAAGGGGAAATAGTAGATAGGAGAAAAAAGAGAAGAGGTTGTTTTGTTGCTATTATTTTTTTAGTTCAAACGAAAATCCCGGTTTTTCCTCTGGTGGTAATAAAGGGTATACTTGGTTTTCGGGGGTCTTACTATACAGGTCAGACTCTGGTGCGCTGGCCTGCTCGGGTTTTTGAACCCTTTTTGACCCCAACAGTAATAAAAGATGAGTAATAGAGTCCCAGATGGCGCCCAGTAGATGTATGGACCATCCATATACGGTATGCAAGGCGTAACCATGTACGATCGTGTCTATTATTAGTTTTATGATTCTCCCGGTGAGGTATATTCCAATTACCCCAGCACTGATATTGCCGAAAATTAGGAATTTACTCCAAAATTCTTTCCATGCGGATGCAGCGATTTTTGTTATGGATGCTTCGTCTAATAGATTTGAAAGTGACCCCCCGTTCAGGGAGATTGGTTGGCCCATCATCCGCCTGGCTACCGTGTTGAGCACCGCCGGTCGCTCAGCGGGAAACAATATGTGGTCGCGTAGATCATTGAGATCGCCTTCGGTGTATATTCCGCTCGTAGCGAGCGATCCAGGGCTAACATATTTCCACGTGGGTTTGGTCATTGGTTTCATAATTGTGGGCGGTAATGATTCCACAGGTTTAGGCATGAGTTTATACCATGAGTCCCCTAGGTGATACATGGTAGGTGCGAAAGAGTTACAATTTATTTGAGTTCCTTGTCGCAATAGTACATGGGTTTGCGGCGTTAAGTAATAGGTTTCGTTTCCCCGAATGACAGGTAGCTGATTGTAACAGTTGTCGGTTCTCGTGATTTTTACTTCCACGGGTACGCATTTTACGATATGTATTACTTCTCCGGCTAACAGGGCCATATATCCAGGTCCTTTCATTAGGTAATAAGCAAAAATATCGGGTGTTTGAGTGGCTATAGCTAAAGCGTTTTTTAACATTCCCTGCTCTAGTTCACATTGTTGCAAAAGGATATTTCTGTATAATTGATTTATTTGTGTACGGATGTGCTTTTCGACGTATACGAATTTGGAATTCATGTAGGTGAATATGTCGAGATTAGAGACACGCGTTCTTTGTTTGAAAATTGTTACGCCACGCGAGGTTTCAAAGATGATTAATTTGGGATGTTCAGTTCGCGTGAGTGTATAGCCGCATGTTGCGTATTTTCCTTTGCTAGTCAAAGCGAAAGTTGTATCTTGTGCAGTTAATGAATAGACTATTAGTTGTTGTTCATTTACGTTATCTATTATTTTGTTTGCAATCCCACTGTACAATACTCCATAATGGTTGAATTTACAGGTGTCGGCGGGCACTGGATCCCAATAGGTTTCACCTCCCTCTATATCTGTGCAATGGGTGGTAGTGAGTTCACAGGCCACTCCGGATCTGAGTAGCACTCGATTACTATTTATTCGTACGTCGGCTATATATTCTTGTAGTGAGATTTTTATGCTGGCGAGTACCACGACGTCAGTCCACGTGCCGTACGGATCCGAATACGTGCTCCCCTTGCACGATCCATCGGCGTCTACGTGTCCTGCCAATGTTACTGGTCGGGCCGTGGTATGATTCGGTTTTAATCCAGTGATGTATCCGTCGTGTAATTGATAAGTTCCATAAGAATGCATTCGTTGGCATACTTCGCGTGATGTTTCTTCTATATATGAGTATTTGCCATTTAACACATCCATGGAGTGGGAAAACATTCCGCATTTTTTTATTAATCTGTCTATTTCGACTTTGCATTGAATAACCTTTACTGACTCAAATTCGTTTATTTGTAGAAGTTGTATATAGACATTAGTTGAATTTACGTTCTGTGGCGGGATGTCGCATTCCTCGATATTTAGTAGAGATAAGGTTGTTAGATTTGTCGAGGGCGAGCCGCAGTCGTAGCCTATTATCCCATGCGTTTTATGAAACCGGATTGTTAAAATTGCTATTATTACTGTCCAGCAATTATGGAGATCCATCTGAAAATGGTTATGTTTTTTGTTCTTGTTATTTATCGGGAGGTAGTTTAATATGCGAAATTCGTAGGCGGTTAGGGTGGACGATTCGACTATTTTTCTTTATTCTAATTTTTACGTTATTTTTATTTAATATTTCTAGTACTTCGTGTGGTCCGGTATACTGATCCCCAAATTTACCCGGTTTAGGTCCCTTTAATAGAAAAACATAATCCCCAGGTTTAAAGGTTTGAGGGTTAATTTTTTTGTCGTAATATTTCTTTGATTTATGTTTTGCATCAATGATATTTTCACGCGCGTTCCCTCGAAGGTTATGGAGTAGAGTGACTAATGTTACCAAATAGTCATCGTAACTGGTTAATTTATCTTCTGGTGCTAGAAATTTTTCCGAAGGTATTCTTGCAATTTTTCCAAATATTAATTCGTACGGAGTATGTTTTGTAGCTTCGTGTACGCAGGTGTTATAATTAAACATGGCGAGGCTAACCCATCGGTCCCATTGTTCTTGTTCGTTTGCATATTGTTTAAGATACTCTCCTAGTGCGTGATGCGATCGCTCTAGAGATCCATTGGATTGAGGGTGGAAGGCGGTTGTACGAAACTTACGAATTCTAAAAAGTTTTGCAATCTTTCTCATTAAGTCGCTGACAAAATTTCTTCCTTGATCGGTTAGTATTGCTTTGGGTGCTCCGAATATACAAATGAATTTATTAACAAAAGCCTCAGCTATTGTTTCGGAAGTTTGATTTGGTAGGGGAATTCCCATGCTGAATTTAGTCAATTGATCTTGCAGTGTTAAAATATATTCGTTCCCTCTTTCAGTTTTTTGTAGAGGCCCGACAATATCCATTGCTACCTTGTCGAAGGCTGTTCCCGGAGTATCGGTAATTATCATGGGTTGTTTCGTTTTAACGCGGACTAATTTCTTCAATTGACATTGCAAGCATTGCTGAATATACCGTTGGACGTCGGATTTCATATTCTCCCAATAATAATTATGCTTAATTCTGTTGTACGTTTTAGTAACGCCTCTATGTCCACCTGTAGGTGAGCAATGTGTTTCGCCTATTATACAAGGGCGAAGGTCTTTCGGAGGATATTTTACTAATCCGTTACAAATAATTAGTTTAGTTAAAGAGTCGAGAAAGGTCATTTGTATTTGTGTCTTAATATTGCTCCAAGGAATGTTGCAAATGAAATCCGTTTTAGCAATGCTAATAGTTTCTAATTTTAATTCTTCTGTTATCTTTCGTAATTCGATCAGTGTTTGCGTTATATAATTTAAAATCATTGTTGGCCCTTCTCTCGACCCTTCGTCAATGGGTAAGGCCACGTGAAAATAGTTTTTGCGTTTTACTACCTGCGGTCTACACAGAGCGAGTTTATTGAGGGTAGGCAATTCGTTGCGCTCGAGTAATTTTCGTGCTCCCGAATCCAATGGATTTCCATTGACATTGACAAAATATGCTATGTTATCTTTCCGTAAAAATAATAATTCGCGGGAATCGACAACATTGTTTTTTATTAACTTATGGTCAATGATAGTTGGTTTAAGTTTATTTATACTATTAAGCTCTTCGTTTTCTTCGTTAGTTATTTCGCTTCCTCCTTCATCGTCAGTGTTTTCGTCACTCTCTTTTTCCTTGTCGCTTTTGTTGGCTTGGTCCGCAATTTCTTTGGGCTGCGTTGAATTTAAGTGTTTATTTCGTTCATTTATCGTTTGGCTGCGAGTGAGTATTCTTCTGACTCTCGGTGGATCGTGTATAATTGCTCTCTCTGTCTGTTGCACTGGTAATTCGTCCAGTTCTTCTTGTGTAAAGGGTATGGAATCCGTATTATCTTTGAACAGATGGTCGTCAGGTAGTAAATTTTCAGTTTGCTCGTCATCTGAAAGATATAACTCGAAATCTTCGTCCTCTTCTATTTCCTCCTCCTCGTCGGATTCCTCTAGCATTTTAGAAATTATTTCTGCATCCTTTGCTTCGTTGGGATTTAAAGTTTTGCGGTCAATAATTGCCCTGCAATTCGCTTCTTCAAAATTCACCGGATTCCTGGATAACGCATCGGCATTTACGTTAGTTTTTCCTGCTTTGTATACGACATCGTAATCGTATTCGGCTAATTTTAATCTCCATCGTAATATTCTCATATTGGTATCTTGAGCGTTTTTAAACCATAATAAAGGTTTATGATCTGTGACTAATGTAAATTTTCGGCCGTATAAATATGGGCGGAAATGTTTGACACAATATAATATAGCCAGAGCTTCCTTTTCGTATGTATCGTATTTTAATTCATTATCGGTTAGAGTTCGTGACGCATACGCGACTGGTCGGTCCTTATTTATTTCACCTTGCGACAATATTCCTCCTACGGCTACTCCGGAAGCGTCGGTGGTTAGGATAAAAGGCTTTGAAAAATCAGGATATTGTAACACGGGTTCTTCACATAATCTTTGTTTTAGTTTTTCGAATGATTCTTCTTGTTCTTGTGTCCACTCGAAACGTACGTTATTCTTTAATAAATTTGTCAAGGGTTTTGCTAATTTAGAAAAGTTAGAGATAAATCGTCTGTAATATCCCGCTAATCCTAGAAATTGTTTAATGTTTTTGGGTGTCTTAGGTCTAGGAAATCGTCGTACGGCCTCTAATTTTTTTGGATCGGGTTTAACTCCGTTTTTGCCTATAACGTGTCCCAAATAAGTTACTTCGGATTTTAGAAATTCACATTTGTCGGGCTGTAATTTTAAATTTGCTTCGCGTAATTTATCTATTAAAAGATTATATTTCCTCTCGTGCTCTTCTAATGACGACGCGTATATAACTATATCGTCCATATAAACAAATAGTTCCTTTCCTTGTAATCCTGATAAAATTAAATCCATTAATCGTTGGAAGGTAGCAGGAGCGTTTTTTAATCCAAATGGCATTCTATCAAATTCATAATGCCCAAAAGGTGTTGTGAAAGCGGTTTTATGGCTATCAGCTGGATCCATTTTTATTTGATGAAATCCTGAGGCTAGATCGCATACCGAAAAATATCGAGCTCCTCCCAATTGATCTAAGATATCGACTATATTTGGTAGTGGATATGCGTCTCCGATAGTTTTGTCATTTAATGCTCGGAAATCTAGTACCATTCTCCATCGTTTATTTCCTTGGGAATCCTCTTTCTTGGGTACAATCCATATGGGCGTATTGTAAGGTGACTGTGAAGGTTTTACTATGCCCCCCTCTAGCAGCTCTTCTACTTGTTTGTTTATTTCCTCTTTGTGAATTTGCGGAAATCTATACTGACGGGTGTTAATCGGCTGATCATCTGTTGTGGATATTTTATGTCGCAAAACATTAGTTGCTGTCAGTTTTTCCTCAGGTATATGAAACCTGTCTTGACTATTAATTATAAGATTGATCACATTCTCCTTTTCATAATTATTCAAGTGCTCTAGTCGTAATAGTTCTATGATTTTTGTGAGTCTATCCTTTTGGTTTTCTTCCGATAGTATTAAGCATTCGATAGCTCTGTTTTCCTTGTTATTATTTTGTATTCCTTGTATAACTTTCTCCTTATGTTTTGATTTGCGCTTACGTATATATTCGTCTACTATCCCTTGAGATTGCTTTTGTCTTAATTTAAAAATTCTCGAGGACGGTTTTTTATTTTTTATTTCTAATTTGTCGAGGTTTATTTCATTCGGCTTATTTATTTGTATTTTTTCCATAAGCTTTTTGGCAGTAATATGAGAGGGTTCGATTTTTTCATTCGTTTTTTCTGAGAACATCCCAACTCTCGGGAATTTATCACTTTTTAACGAGACTGAGGCATTAGTATTGTCGTTTTCATTTGGGCAGAATCGTGTCGGATTACGTAGTGAGGTTTGGTAACTTCCCTCCTCGTAACCGATGGAGCTGGAAAATGCTCGGGAAGTGCGGAAACTTCCATCGGCAATTCCAGAATTAATTCTTGAAGAGATTCGACAATTTTCACCTCCAAGGAGCTCAGAATTTTTTAAATTTCCGGACGAGGTTTGGTAACTTCCCTCTCCGAGGATTTTGGGATGGGAGGATATCTCAGAGGAGGTTTGGTAACTTCCCTCTTGCTGAGTATCAAAATTAAGATTTCTCCTTTTACTTCCTCTCATTTCATTTTTATTGATTTTATTTCTATTTATAGAAATTTTTATTTCTTTACTATTTATTTTTCCGTCCTCTTTTGTCTTTGCAGTCTCTTTTTCATTCCCATTTTTATTTTCATTTTTATTGTCGTTAACAATTTCAATATCATTTATATTCATAATCTCGTCTTCCTTTCTACTTATTACATTTTCGTCTACCAATTCCCTTTTATGGTCAATATGTTTGGTCTCTCTTGAAAAGGAATTCGGGTGTGAAGTCATTAATTCTTTGTGATGATCTAACGTCTTTATTCTGGTTTCACACAAGTCGACCATCTCATTCAGAGGTCTAAGATTTATGGTTGGCACCCTGACTTCTACTTCTTCGTCCCGCGTGTTTATGATATTTAAGTATGCTTTCCCCGAGACATTTTCCACGATCGTGTCCCCTAGATAGATTCCGTAAGTTATCTTTAATTTCGGTACATATCCAATTTTGACATTAGGATTGCCAACTCTTACGTAGAATAATGATTCTGATCTGGCCGGTACCATTATAGTTTCTGGTGACAGGAAAGGCACTTGGACACCGGATATATCTATACATCCTTGTGCATAATCAATTTTTGATGATGTTTGTTTAAAGAAATCGTTGCCTAATATACCAGCTTGCTGTATCGGAAAGTCGTCGGGTACTATATGGAAATTTACTAAGGTGTCGAAAAGGCTTAGCGTGGTTTCGCCAAGAGTAAAGACTGGATAATCATTTATTCCGTTTAATTTTAGAATATTACAATAATTAACGTGTACTCCCTCAGGTACAAAATTTTTCTTAATTATATTAGGTCCGGAACCGGTGTCTAACATAAGAGTTATGTGAGGGATCGTTTTTTGTATTTCTACCTGAACGGTCGGCACGCGACTGTGTTTATCGAGGTTTACCGCAACTGAGCGAGCGTTAGGAGCGTTTTTTATTGAGGTGCCGAAGATGTCGACGGGCGTGGAATCCGTTCGGTCCCCTGTTGCACGCCCGGCTTCGAGGGGCCGTTGGAGTTTACCGTATCCTTTGCCATTCTTCGATTATTACTTGCGATGCGCAACTCGCAGTTTTCGAGGAGATGCCCTTGCGATTTGCAATATCGGCAAAATGGTGTGTTATTGTTGTTTGTAGCTCGATCCATTCTGGATCTGCAATCCTTAGCAGTGTGCCCTGCGTTATTACAATTTTGGCAAATAATTCTTGCCTTATTTTCTGTCATGCGCAATTCGTTTTGCTTTTTCCAGCAGTTATTAGCCGAGTGTCCCTGTCTATCGCACCACTGGCAAATCAAGAGAGGCTTGTTTTGATTAGTGCTACGGCACGACTTCGCGCTATGACCGGTTTTAGAACATAATTGACAGATAATCTGATTTTCTCGTATCACGTTAACGGTTCGCCGTGATTGCGGGTCGCGCATTCGACATTTACTAGCATCGTGACCACGTTTTTTACAAATCTGGCATATCAGTATCTCGTAATTCTGCTGTGAGTTTTGAATGAATTTCCTGCAGTTACTGGCTAAATGTCCGTCTTTATAACAAATTTGGCAAGTTTCGCGTTGTAGGCCAATATTTTGCATTTTTGTGATATTACCACGTCGTAAATCTGACATTGCGCGTAATTCTCTTTCTATGCGTATCGCGTCGGCGACGGTTGCTTTAACGTCCATCTGTGAATTTCTTGATATTCTTTGTTCGATCTCCGGTTTTAACCCCTTGATAAAGCATTTACACATGTCCCTTTCTAATGAATCTTTAATATTCTGTTCGGGAAGAGAAGGTCCTGAACTTCGATATGCTTCGAGTATTTGCTTCCCCAAAATTTTTACTCTATTCGCGTATGTTATTACATCTTCGTCGTTTCCTTGATAGACACATCCCAATTCCCCTTGCAGTTGATAGACATTTTTCGAAGGACCGTAAATTTGTTTTAAATATTTAGTAATTTGAGCGACATTGTTAAAGTCTTGATCCTGAATAGTTCGACGTGCTTCTCCGATTATACGCGTTCTAATGATTTTAGCAAATTGAGGCTCAGCCTCATCGGGAAGCATCGATTTCGCCTCCTCGCAACCCTCGATAAAATAATTCAATGGAATATTTTGTCCATCGAAGTATGGAATGGCGTCGACGGCGTATTTTAGCGTAGCAAACGGATTATTTTGTGCCATTTTTAAAGATTCTGGGGTTTTTGCCTTTTCGTCGAAATTATCAGAATTATTATTAGTCGATGACGTTTCGCGTGTGGAAATGTTAGATTCAAATGTTTCGCAAACAGTTTCGAATCGCTCCTCCGCTATCGAAGTGTCCTCCAGAGAAAAAGTGACGTGTTTGGAAGCGAGGAATTTAGATGGAGTGGATGTATGTACCGTTTTCGATGCGTTTGGCTTGGGTTTACCGCCACACTCTAAACCGAGTTTATAAAGTTCATCTACTTCGGACTTATTCGAACTTGACCTCGTACTCATTCCCGCTAAAGATCGCACTCTTATATCCCGGACGAGCCCCCAATTTTTATTCCAGTTCTGTTACGTCCGTGTTCTGGACGAGAGATAATATCTCTCGTCAGGACAAGGAGAACTCAGGTGGACGCACGGAACCTCTCCCGTTCTCGCGGAACGACGACGTGATGTCGATCCGCGAGTCGAACGCGCGTTAAGGGGGCAGGGAGCGGGTCAGCGTCAGCGACGTTATTACCCTTGCCTGCACCCGCGCTATCGGTGGTCCGTTTTAGGTCAGAGAACCGAATCTCTTTGACCAGGGATGGACCTAGTGCGATCCTCCGGGAGCCGGGAACGGCGCGGGGTCAAGGTTTAGGAAAGAGAAAAAAATTTAAGACCGAATTTCTGATAGAGTGATTTAATAATAAATAAAAAAAATGATTTACAATTTTCGGTACATTAAAAAAAAGAAACATGAGGTACAAAGATGGTCGTTACAAGAAAATTATACACAAAAAAAAGATTATACGAAAATAATCGCGGACAAGAAAAATCCGGAATTATATGCCCAAATTTTCCAGTTGGGGCAAAAAATTAGTAATCGCGAACATATCCACGGGATCGGGTTGCAGGTGCGGAGGAGGATTAGGGTGTGCGGTGCGGAAGGCTTTGATGGGGACGAGGTAGGGAAGAGGGTCTCGGGAAATGTACATGGGTACGGTATCGGTTACTGCATGCTGGGATATTTGGTCCCAGAATTGTTGATCAGGCTTAAATCTGCGTGGGATAAAGAAAGTGCCAGGAGGTGGATGGGTGGGACAGCGAGGAAATTGACGGACGAGGTTAAAGAAATTTTCTATGTTGAAATTCTCCGGAGTACACTGCCGTTCAAATTCGGCCGCGGAGCGGAGGGCGGAGGCGTACTGATGGAGCGAAATGTTGGCAAGTCCCGGCTCTACCTCTATTAACCGCTCCGCGAGTTCTTCAGCGTGGGTGGTTTCGCGACGAATCCGCTTGTTAGCTTTTTCCCGGCGGTGTCGCAAAGCCCGCTTTGTTCGCCCGTTTCGGATGGCATTTGTTTGGTTCACTATATAAAAAATAGAGTCAGATGAGAGAGAAATTGAGGAATCGGGTGAGGCAGCTTCACCGAGTTAATCGGCGGCTTGCCAGCTTAGAAGGTGGTGGGATATGATTTCATGGAATCGGGTGAGGCAGCTTCACCGAGTTAATCGGCGGCTTGCCAAGTCGGAGTATGAAAAATCGGGGAAAGGCAGCTTCACCGAGTTAACCGGCGGCTTGCCAATTTGGAATGTTGGAGTGTTTAGTGAAATAATTAGAAGTCGCGAACCAAACTGCCAGTTACCGCGAATAAATAAAAAAAATTTATAGACTAGGACTTACTCTTGTTGCAGCGATCGTTGGTGATGGTCGAGGAATCGAATTGCCAGCCTGGATCTTGAGGCACTCGAATTAAAATCGCGCACAGATTCTAACAATTTGGATAGTGCTGACCTGATATGCGTCGCTGTGGCAGGAAGAAGAGAGCGATCCGCTCCAAGTCGCGGTTTTTAAAGGGTTCCGGAGGGGTGGGAATATCTGAGGGCGTGATGGATTTTCGTGTTGGTTTGTCGAATGATAGTTTAGGAAAATTGTGAATATAGAGGAAGGAGGGGAGCGGTGTTCTGTGAATTGTGGTTGTTTTTATATTTCCAGATTTTTCAGCGAATGGTAGAATTAGTTAATAAAAATTTTTCTGGCGTTCCACACCCTCAATTTTCATTGGTGTGGCCACCAACGGCCGCTAATCGTTTCTTCTTGATTGGCTTTTCCCTTAGTTTCCCCACCAATTTGGGGGTGTCACCCCGAACGATCCGAAGCGTTTCTTATCCGTTAGGGATTTGCTTTTTGTTAATGTTAACTTTTTATTGGTAGGTCATAACTTGTCGGTCCCGACAAAGTTGTTTGTCCCAATTTTTTCTGATAGTGAGACGCATCTCGAGAGGAAATTTTGTTTATTTAGGATTTCCCTTGGTCGTTCAAAGCGCTTCGTTTATTGCAGCCGTTTTTTCTTTTTTCGAAAGGGAAGAATTCGTGAAGTCCTCCGGACGTAACACGTGCATTGGGACGATCTCAACAAGTTGATGGATCGACTCCGATTGCTCGACGCTTCGCACCGAGCTGATCATAACGCTCACGACAACGAGATGCTGTCGATCATCGAGAAACTTCGCGAAGCCGGCATGATTATAAATTAATCGCATATCGACGAAACGAGCCAGTCGATTAACGTCAGTGAGGAAAAAAAACAATTTTAAATCAAATATCTTATTTACTATTAAACATCATCGAAACATGAGATCGTCAAAATCCGATAGACGTAAAAAAAATATTAGTTCCGAGAGGCGACGACTCGTTGAGGAATTGCACGCTCCGGCGAGAAGAAATTTTCCGCGAAACGTGTCATAATTCTGGGATACAACGATCTATCGCAGGCTGATATCGTCGAGATGCATTCGTACTCGAGTTTCAATAAAGATCATCACTACATATTCGCTGTCGTCGATGCATTGAGCAAGTACGCTTGGGCCGTACCGCTCAAGAGCAAGGTCGGAAGAGACGCTATTGCTAAGATAATTCGAGAGAGCGGAAGATGCCCGAGAAACTTGCAAACGGATATGGGGAAGGAGTTTTACAATGCCGATGTGCAGAAACTTTTGAAAAAACACAATGTTAATCATTATTCCACGTATACGGTATTGAAGGCATCGATCGTCAAGCGATTCAATCGCACGCTTAAGAACGACATGTGGAAGATATTTACGTTCAACGGCACTTATAAGTGGGTTGACGCGCTACCGCCTCTCGTGTCAGATTACAACGCAAGTATCACATTATCGGCATGCGACCCGTTGACGTAACTCCTGCGATCGCCAAAAGACTCTTGGACACGGTGTACAGCGCGATAAAGATCGCAGATCCGGCAAAGTTCAAAGTAGGCGATTCGGTACGCGTGAGCAAGTACAAGACAGTTTTCGAAAAAGGTTACACGCCAAATTGAACCACCGAGGTGTTTAAGATCGTTAAAGTGCAGCATACTAATCCCGTAACCTATCTGCTTGAGGATTATCGTGGAAAAGCAATCGCTGGAGCGTTCTACGAACACGAGTTGCACTCATCGCGCGATTCATCCGGACGTGTATCTCGTGGAGAAATTGCGCAGGAAAGGAGACAAGGTTTATGTCAAGTGGTTAGGATCGCACAATTCTTGGATAAACAAAAGCAGTGTGATTTAATTCATTTTTTTATTTTTATTTTTATTTTTATTTTTACAATATATTAAAAATAAATATACAATATATTAAAATTAAATATACTATATAATGTATAAATGTATACAATGTTATTATTCCTTTCCTTCAATTACATCTTTGTAAAAAACTATACATGTATGATAACAAGGCTGAAACTTATGATAATATATAAAACTACATAAAATATATACATACATACATACATACGTACATACATATATATATATATATATACAGGATGTTCCACAACTCGTGACCGAAATTTTTATGACATATTCCTGAAAATTTTATGACATTTCCCTTAAAAATAAAACAAAAATTCTAATATGAAAATGCCGAGGCTATAATAGTTTTTAAATTAGCGATTAAAGTCGACTAATCATAAAGCCAACATTTCGCGCGCTTAGGCATGATGCTATAAATGATAAAGACGCTATCACGAGGGTTCTCTTAATGTCAATCGAAATTATTATACAAATGTATTGATATGATATACTATTATATTTTTATTGAGAAATTATTTTTGCTTTTTTACGAAACCTATTTGTATATTACATACGTGTAATTAATACCGAAACATATCACAAAATATCAATTCAATAGCGAGATATTACGACATATGTTAAGTATATATAATATAAATAATGTTGAAATACAATGATAATGAAATATTTCATTAATATTTCATTAGATCATATCTAAGCATAAAAAATAAGTACACTGCCTATGCGTTGTGTTTAATCATAATCATATATATAATCATATATTTTATCATCGAATCTATATAGCGATATCGCGTTTCATCGTCTCGTACACATCATCGCACTCGATATGGTATATCAAGACTGTTTGTGTTGGTGTACATGATCTTATATTTGTCGCGATACAGCGGTGACACATACTCGTGATGAAATTAGTACAAGCAGATTTTCGATATATCGAATATACACATACCTATATAAATCAGCTTGTTGAATTTCATTTCGAGTTTATGCAGTTCGACGGCGATTAAGTTTTCCGCAAAGACGTTGCGGCTGTGGAAATTTGGTTTCGCGATCATTGCCTCCGTGCCATACTGTCCATCCCATTTTGTTATCAATTTTACATCCACGATTTCTAACATTTTCCATTGTTTTACCGAATACCGCGTTGTTCATCAATTTGTACAAATTTTTCAAAATCGTTTTTCGCGCACGTTCTAAAGTGAGTATTGAGTTCGATGTAATCGCGGCGATTGAGCAAATTATAGTACGCGGTGTATCTTTGCGATACGAAGACCGTAGCGCGTACATTGCTGTAGGTTGCGATAGTGATGATATACCGCTTCTTATCATATAACGTCGCGAGAAGTTCATCCTGCCATGTCGGGTGTTTGTCGAGTTGCGCGTCAGATAGAAAGATAGGTCAGTGTATCGGTCATGTAGATGATGCGAATATTCGAGATCGACCTCTAGAATATAACCCGTAGGCGAATCCGAAGCGATTGCGTTCGCGTCAAAGTTCGCGATGTCTTCAACCCATCAAAATTCGGCAGCAGTTGACATATCGCCCATCCGTACAAATTGTTCACGTCGTAGTACATCAAATAATCGTATTTAACAAGTACGATCGACGGGTCGTACGAACGCATGTACTTGTTATTGGCCTGTGTGTATCTGCCAGAACATTGACTAAGGCCATCGCGTATACCGCGAAACATAACCATATCGATATCGGTGAGCAACTCAAATTTTACACGCGTATGTTTCAGCATGGCGTTCTATGTGAAACCTGGCAATGTGTAGTAATGAGCGGGATCGAGACTGTAACTTTCGATACAACTTTCGCGGAAATTTTCAAAAACGTCGGCCAATAACAAAACATCGGTTTTTAAATACAGATCGCTATTGTTACGTCCGGGGGACTTCACGAATTCCTCTCTTTCGGGAAGAGAAAAACAACGGCTGCCATAAACGAAGCGCTTCGAACGATCTAAGGAAATCCTAAATAAACAAAATTTCCTCTCGAGATATGTCTCACTATCAAAAAATTGGGATAAACAGCTTTGTCGGCACCGACAAGTTTATGACCTACCAATAAAAAATTTTACATTAACAAAAGCAAATTCCTAACGGATAAGAAACGCTTCGGATCGTTCGAGGGTGACACTCCCCAAATTGGTGGGGAAACTAAGGGAAACGCCAATCAAGAAGAAACGATTAGCGGCCGTTGGCGGCCACACCAATGAATGATTGAGGGTGTGGAACGCCGGAAAATTTTTATTAACTAATTCTACCATTCGCTGGGAAATCTGGAAATATAAAAACAACCACAATTTACAGAACACCGCTCCCCTCCTTCCTCTATATTCACAATTTTCCTAAACTATCATTCGACAAGCCAACACGGAAATCTATCACGCCCTCAGATATTCCCATCCCTCCGGAACCCTTTAAAAACCGCGACTTGGAGCGGATCGCTCTCTTCTTCCTGCTTCATCGCTACATTCATGGTCGGCACCATCCGAAATTATTACAGTTAGAATCTGTGCACGATTTTATTATTTTCGAGTGATTCAACGATCCAGCCTGGCAATTGCATTCCTCGATCGTCACCAGCGGCCGCTGCAACAAAAGTAAGTCCAAGTTTATCATTTTTCCCCCGCGGTAACTGGCAGTTTGGTTCGCGACCTCTACTTATTTATCTCGCTAAAACACTCCAACATTCCAAATTGGCAAGCCGCCGATTAACTCGGTGAAGCTGCCTTCCCCGATTTTTTCACATTCCGACTTGGCAAGCCACCGATTAACTCGATGAAGCTGCCTCCCCCGATTCCACAACATTCTATTCCACAACCTTCTAACCTGGCAAGCCGCCGATTAACTCGGTGAAGCTGCCTCCCCCGATTCCACAACATTCCAACCTGGCAAGCCGCCGATTGATTCGGTGAAGCTGCCTTATCTCGATTCCTCAATTTCTCTTTTATCTGACTCTCTTTTATATAGTGAACCAAACAAATGCCATCCGGAACGGACGAACGAAACGGGCATTGCGACACCGTCAAGAGAAATCGAATAAGCGGATTCGTCGCGAAACCTGCCACGCCGAAGAACTCGCGGAGCGATTAATAGAAGTAGAGCCGGGACTAGCCAACATCTCGCTGCATCAGTACGCCTCCGCCCTCCGCTCCGCGGCCGAATTCGAGAACCAGTGTACTCCAGAAAACTTCGACGTGGAGAAGTTTTTTAACCTCGTCCGTCAATTTCCTCGCTCTCCCACCCATCCATCTCCTGGCACCTTCTTCATCCAAAGAAAATTTAAACCCGACAAGAAATTTTGGGACCAGATCTCCAAACACAAAATAACCAATACCGTCCCTATGTATATTTCCCATGATCCTCTTCCCTACCTCGTCCCAATCAAGGCTTTCCGCACCGCGCACCCTAATCCTCCGCCACACCTGCAACCCGATCCCATAGACATGCTCGCGATCACCAACTTTTTACTCCAATTAGAACAATTGGGTATATAAATCCAGATTTTCTATTAACCGCGGTCATTTTCTATATTTTATGTATAAAATTTTTCTTTCGTAACGAATACCTCAACTCTTTTTTTGTATGCAAACAGAACATTGTAATTCATTTTTATTATTTATTATTAAATTAATTAATCAAAATTCCGTCTAAATAATTTTTCTTTTCCTTAAAACTTGACCCCGCGCCGTTCCCGGCTCCTTGAGGATCGCACTAGGTCCATCCCTGGTCAAAGAGATTCGGTTCTCTGACCTAAAACGGACCACCGATAGCGCGGGCGCAGGCAAGGGTAATAACGTCGCCGACGCTGACCCGATCCCTGCCCCCTTAACGCGCGTTCGACTCGCGGATCGGCATCACGACGTCGTTCCGCGAGAACAGGAGAGGTTCCGTGCGTCCATCCGAGTTCTCCTCCTCCTGACGAGAGATATTATCTTTCGACCAGAACACGGACGTAACACTATATTCGCTAGGATTTTAATAGAGAATCGCTGCCAGACGTTCGCAACGTGCGTGTAATCGTTCTCCGACACCGTGTCACCGGTCAACGAGCTACAGAATGATCCGCGCAGTGGTAGGCGCGTGTCCTGCAGCTTGTCCGCGCGATCCACGTTTTCCTAGGGAAAGACACCTTTACGTCAACAAGTCAAACTTTTCGTTTGATAACGTGGAAAATTCGGAACATAAAACATTCGGAATATAATTTTTAATTTCTCTTTCGTTGTCAAAAAAGATGTCAATTTATCGAGGCTGGTACTTAAAAATTTGTACAAATCGATGAACCATAGTTGTACGCAATTTCGCGAATCTGATTTCTCGGCGATATTTTTAACATATTTTATAAACGTAAATGTATTTTTATGTTATCAGCAGCACGTCGATTCTGCCTTCAAACGCCGTAGCTATTTCCATGTGACAAAGTCGCGTCAAAGTGCGCGTCATAACCGGATAAGTTGTGAAATACTACGGGAATGCAATATGAATCTTTATAATTAAGATTGCAATTTGAATGCGCGGGACTACGGTAACGACCTGTAAGATGGCAATGATCGCCCGCGCGTCGTCCGACGTAAATGATTTTTCACAAATATGACAACGCGTCGCACTACGATATGCCTCCCACTGTTCTCTCGACAACGCTTCCATGAGGACATTCGCGGATAAAATTTTTACTCGATGCGTCTTCGAATTACCGAACAAACCATGCAACGCAGTCTTCGTCGCGACGAAATCGATATGCTGATAACGCGTCATCGTACGAGCATCGCACGTAGTATCCGACGCTAAATACTCATGCTGCTAATAGGTACGACCGTGTCTTTCTTCTCTCCCGGTTCCGTTCGCCGTAGTACGCACTCCAAGTCCGCGTATACAATGAAAGGAAGTTGTTCGTTATTTGTGTGGTTCTTAAATGTGAGCCACTTGCCATCTTCGCTCGGCAATCGCATGGCGCAATCGTTCATCTGTTCGCAGTCCATTGTATGCGACTGCAATTTTTCAGATGAACTGAAGTAATGTAGACATCTGCAAAAAAAAGAAAACATGATTTTTTTAGTATTTAATAAGCAATTTACAAGAGATATAATGAAATTTGTTAAAATGTATACGTACCGGTTGCAAAAGTATTTCTTATGTTCTTTTTTTGTTTATTTGCGAGCACATGAAGTGGGACAGGTTTTTAACAGGCACGCAAAGTGCCCCACATTGTCGTCATGCGGATCCTGCACGTACAATAGATTTACATGTTTCTCCATTTTCTTATTTGTGAGCCGTATCGAGAAAATCTTTTTTTCCTTGATATGGCTCACAGATGGAGATGTCATTGCAATGTTTGAACATTGCTTTAATTTGATTCAACGTCATCGGAAACGTAATGTAGAGATTTAACATTATCGTATAATGCGGATACGACGATTCCCGATTCTTTATTTCTTTCGGCCGGATGCAAGGCTTCGATCACCGACCACGCGAAACATGTATTGTCCTTGGATCATACGTTAATCATCGCTCGCTTTAATATAATTTCCTGCGGTAACTCAATGTAACATCCCGTGTGCTTAGAATTATATTTGTTCACGTTTACTGTAAGATTGAGAATTCGCGACAGCGCCCATCTACTGTCGCGTTCCTGAAACTCTTCGAGCGACGCCAATGTGGATTCGATAACGTGCTGCTCGTACCATTCGTCCAAATTTGACACTCGAAAAAGTTTACTATTTTTAATGTTTATATTTTTATTGGCGCGTTTATCGCCCGTCACAAACTCACCGTTGAATGTAGTGTTCACTTTCACACTATCGTATCTTTGTACAATGTCTCGCACTCGCTCGAGCATTACATCACCAGCGTCTTCCAAAAATCGTCGCGGCTCGATATAGTCCATGTTAATCATCACACCAGTCAATATACGGTTTTCAAACGCCGTATCAATCTCGCGCGAGAGATCCATTGTCTCTACTGGTGCTCACGTACTTGCCACTAACGTGCACAAAATGTCTTTCTAATTGCAATCGCGAGTCGCGCGATTCTCGCCACCACAGATCTATTTCAGATCTTTTCATCACAGGTCTATTTGCAACGGTGAGTTGAGAACGCTTAACACGGCTGAGTTCCTCGAGTTGTTCGATACACTTGTTGCGAAACCAGCCATGCGAAACACTACCGAGATAGTGACCTGGCTGCACTGCTCCAGTAGTTCGCGTTCCATTCGCTCTAGGTGTTCCATTTTTCTCTCACATTCGATTGATTCATTAGACTTCCAAAGCATCTACTCTGATCCCGCGCGCCCAATGACTTATTATATATCATCTGCAGTTTCTTTTGTTCCTCTGTCTAAACCGGAGCGTCGTCATACGTTTGCAACCGAGTCGCAATTTGTTTATCTATTTGTTTATAACAGCCGAATAAAATTCCTAGAAAGAGGAGGGGATTAACGATTTGCAATTTCTTTGTCTAAACCGGAGCATAGTCTTCGAAATTTGTTTATAGCAGCCGGAGTATCGGCGTTTCTTTCTTAACACATTGCGACACGTACATCGACTTCTAGGAAAAGTCATCGCGGCTTTTTCCTGGAAAAAATTTAAACCCGTCATCGCGATCCTTTACGAACATGTGGCTACATATTTGATCACAATAATGAAATTCTGGGAAAGAGGGGGAGAGGGGAGGAGGGGGGAGGGGATTAACGGTTTGCTATATCAAAATTTACGCGGACGCGATTACTCCTCCATCATTCGTTTGTACGAATGATCAACACGCAATGTACTCCGCCAAAAGAAACAGCGCATCGTACGATGGCGAAAGAAGAAACGTAATGCGTAAGTTTCATGCATTTTATTTTTTTTTATTTTTTTCCAATATTGTGCAATATTATACATTTAATTTCCACAGCATTTCGGTGGAGTGTCGCGCGGTGCGCCTACTGAGCAGACGTTACAGCCACTCTGACGGCCACGGACTACAAATTTTTTGGAAATTGGAATCAACGTTGGTCCACCGAGCTACGTGAAGATCGCTCTGGGAGATCATCGGGGACAGGAATTGATACTGTTTCTCGAAATGTGGAAGAGACTCTACGAGCAGCGATAGAATATCTATAAATTGCTGCGAAACAATTACAAAGACAATTTTATAAGCGTCGGACCATTAACCGTCAGAGTTTGCTTGATGAACGATGTACGTTACACTCGTACGTCTTGAATCTTTGAACGTACACATAACGATGATCGAATCGCCGAATGTTTGATCTAGACAAATGTATTGTGTATTGATGTGATCAACTCGTCAGATTCGTCGATACAATCGATGCCAAGTATACGCGATTCTCCAACATTGCATCTGTTATAACAGATCCCGAGGAAGTACCGAACGCGATACGCGATTGCGATATCTTTGATAAATGTCAACTCGTTGACTGCGAGCTGTTAGTTTTAGTTTTTAGTAAGAAAAAAAATGTGAATAAAAAGTTTCACGCTTAAATAAAAAATGTGTTCAATTTATTTAAAAAAATAAAGATATATAATATACAAAAATGTATTTCTTTTATTCCTTTCCTCCCGCATAAAAATAATTAGCCGAAAAAAAATAGTCATAAGATTCGTAATAAGAGAGAGCCGCAACGGGAAAGAGAGAGAGAGAGAGAGAGAGAGATATACAATAGAGAGTCGCAACGGGAGAGACAGAAAGAAATAGTTGGTAAAGAAAAAGATGATATGAGAACATGGCGGCGGCGGCGGCGGGCCTGCCGCCCCTCTAACGTTATGTCCACGCACTCTGTCCGCAATTTGTTTATCTATTCGTTTATATCATCTTCGCCACCTGTTTATCTATTTGTTTATCTATTTATTTATATTATCTTTGCCTTTGTAGCTTATCTATCTCTCCTCCGTGATGTTATGTCCTTTGAGTCGCAAATTTCTATTTGTTTATAACTTATATCAAATTTGTTTATTTATTTGTTTTTATAACTACCAGATCATACTATCTCCCCCCCCGCGGCTCATTTTAACGGACCGCTGCCCCTGTCTTCCCCCTCTCTTTTCCTCCCGCGCGCATCGTTCCTCCCGCACACCCGCACCCCCCTCGGAGCTCCTGAGTTAGAACCGGTCTATACACACTACTCTGAAGTCACCTAAAGTCGTCTTAAGAAAGTCCTCAGGATAACCTGAGGTTGAGTGGAGAACGTCCTGAGGACGTTTCGAGAACGTAATGAGGCGCTTATTTGCTAGTCCACAGGACGTCCTGTTTACGTTTCAAGATCATAATAGATAGTCTTCAAGATATCCGGTTCATCTAATGTCCTCAGGAATGTCCTGAGGACATCCTGAGGACGTCCTTGTGTTATTAGGGTATACAGCGTTAAATAACTTGCTTTTACATATTTGTGGATCTGTATTAACGAATATACAATTAGAGATAGATTTCTGATTTTCTTGCTGAAATTAAACTTCATGTCCTAAGCAATAGCATTCATTGTGCTGACATAATCATTGGTAGAGATTTCCCAAAGAAACATAATATAAATTATGTTATTTATAAGCCATTAAATAAGAATCCGGAAAACAAACTTAATCTTTTACATGAAGTTGCTTCTATAAATATTTTCGACAAACAGACTAATGGATTAAATACTTTATTTTCTGAAATTAATACTGATTTTGATAATGAAACAAAACAAAAGTTAATTTCTATAAAATCTGAAGTAGAAAACTCTAAAATTTTTTTAATAGAAGATGATTATTCTATAAAAATCGCACTTAAAGATTCTTCAACTTATGCTTATACTCCAAGACAATTTGCTTGGTCAGAGAGGATTCAAATAAGAGAAATTAATAATTAAATTATTATATAAGAGGATAACCTTCTTGAGAGAGGAATTATAAAATCCAGTACATCTCCATATTATGCATGCATGATTCCAGTTAGAAAAAGGAATGAAACACTAAGATTATGTGTATTTCGTCCCCTTAATGATAGGATATTTAAACAAAAATCCTTTTCCTTAACTGAGGATTGTCTTGACCGTTTAAGCAACAAATCAGTTTTTTTTTTTATTAGATCTTAAAGATAGTTTTCACCAAAGGTACATCTGATCATACAAAATTTTTTTTTTTCAACTCCTGATAGTCAATTTGAATATGTTCACCTTTCTTTTGATCATTGCGAGATTCCTGCAGAGTTCTAAAAACATTCCAAAACGTTAATTTATATTTTTCAACCTCTTTTAAGAGAAGATAAAGTAATTGTTTATATAGATGATATTTTAATACCGTCTGCTCTGGTGAAGGAAAATTTAGGTACTTTTAAAACTGTACTTTTATTGTTTAAGCGTTATGGTTTTCAATTGAATTATAAAAAGTGTTCCTTTCTTAAAACCACCATTGAATATCTCGGATATATAATTTCTCTGCAAAGAATAACTTTGTTCTCGTCATGTTGAGGCAGTTAAAAATTTCCCTCGACCTCGAAAGGTAGTTGAAATCCAACGTTTTCTTGGATTAATGAATTATTTTAGAAAATTTATCAAAGATTATGCTGCTAAAGCAAAACCTTTGAATAACCTTCTCCGTAAAAATACAGAATTTATTTTTGATGAGTATTGTTCGCAAACATTTGAAAATCTAAAAAAAGAATTAATTTCTTATCCAGTTTTATATAATCCTTGTCCAAAAAAGGAGTTGCATACTGATGCCAGTGCATCGGTTTTAGCTATTATTTTGCTTTATGGTTTCGGTTATAGTTTCTGATATGAGTCACGAATGTGATTACGCGTATCGCTAGTATGATTTGTGTCAGGATTGTCGTGATAGGTGTTTGGATTGTGTGAAGATTCACAGTTCGAGCATAACAGAATATACCGTAATTACGTTTATTATGCCTCTTAAATTATTTACAATATTTACAAGCCCCGAACCACTCGTATGTTATGTGTGTGATTTACTAATTGAGAATAATTAAAGTCATGTAAGAGATATTCCAAAAAACTCAAAGTGTGTGTGTGTGGTGTGTGTGTGTGTGTGTGTGTGTGTTTCTTCTGCAAAAAAGTTAGATTCAGCGTAACACTAATAGCATAAACAGTATAAAGTAACTAAGTAGAATCTGATGTTCAAGTGAAACGATGTGATTGGTTGGCGCAAGTTACGCTTATGTAAGTTACGCGGCATATAACGACACCATTTTAAGATGTAAGACTTAAGAAATTGGCCAATTATAATCGAGTATAAAAAAAATAATCGATTGTTGGCCAATTTCTTAAATATTACGTCTTAAAGTCTCATTGTAGACACCGCTTTAGGCTTGTTCTACATTGCGTCGTATGTCGTATGTCGTGAGTCGTGGACCGTAAGAATGGGCCAATCACAATCAAGTATTCTCCCCACATTCGTCTATGATTGGTCAATTTTTGTGCTTTGCAGCTTGCGACACCGCATGCGACATATTGTAGAACAAGCCTTAGACCTGTTCTACAATGCGTCGTGTGTCGGTGTCATGGGTCGTGGGCCGTAAGAATGGGCCAATCACAATCAAGTATTCTCCCCACATTCGACTATGACTGGTTAATTCTTGTGACTTGCGACACCGATACACGACGCATTGTAAAACAGGCCTTAATCTACGTCTACGTTTACGATAAACTTAGGCTGCGTTAGTGTCGGTCCACAATAAGTATTTAATCTTTAAGTCGTAAGAAATTGACCAATCATAGTCGATTATTCTTTTCATATTCGATTATAATTGGTCAATTTCTTACTTCTTAAAACTTAAATCACCTATCGTGGATCGACACTTATTCACTGTCAGTACTGAAAATAGTTCAGGTCACGTATATTATAGATTTTCAATACTTGTAGTGAATATCGGAACGCAGCCTTAAGCGCTTATGTCTCGTTCTCTGCTATAAGTTAATTAATTAATATAATAATGATTAATTAAATCATCATATCAAATTAATTAATAATAAATATATATATATATATATATATATATATATATATAAATTAATTTATAATGTCTTTTAATGCATGGCAATATCTAACAACTGATTAAACATTTCTATGGACATTCTACAATAATTGTAGAACATTTCGTAATCTTCAAATTCCATTTCTTTGACCAGATTGTCAATATATTATTAATTAATTTGATATGATGATTTAATTAATCATTATTATATTGATTAATTAACTTATCCTGATTTGATCTTTATTCATTTTGCCGAAAAGCTCTGATTATTTACTGTATGTGTGTGTGTGTGTGTTTCTTCCGCAAAAAAATTAGATTCAGCGTAACAATAATAGCGTAAACAGTATAAAGTAACTAGGCAGAATCTGATGTTCAAGTGAAACGATGTGATTGGTCGGCGCAAATTACGGTTATGCAAGTTACGCCGCATGTGACGGCATCCTGAGGGTCGCGATCCGCGACACGGCGTAAGAAGAGATAACTTTCTTGCAATTAGAATCTAACATCAAACAGTATAATTAGGCGAACATTCGCCGATTCGACACTTAATCTCGAGCTCTCTGCACTGGCGGATCTAGAGAAAGGGTTTTTTCTCCGACTGAAAAGTCGCTTTCTCCTGCTCGTCGACCGTAAAATCGCTTCCTCTCTGACGACTGCGAAGTCGCCTCTTCACCGACCGTGAGGTCGTCTCCTGATCAACCGCAAAGTCGCTTCCTCATCGACCACAAGGTCGCTTCCTCGTCGACCGAAAGGTCGCCTCCTGCGAGTCGACTGAAATACGTCGCCATTCCTCTCCTCGAGGGCTCTCGCACTGCAAAAGGAAACTCATTAGAGATCTCTTCGGAGACAAAACTCCCTCTCCACCATTGGCTTCACTACCATCCTCGTCCGATGAAGCTGTGGAACCGCGCAGATCATATCTCTGCGAGAGGTTTCCTGATAAATCTCCAACTTCCAGGAAGTCCCTCAACCTTCGCCGCGAAGCTGAGTGGCGACTCATCCCGTTCGACATTCCGGAACCTACCAGCCAATACCCTCTCCGAGATACTCGGGTCTTTCCGTTGGAGCCGCCTACATCGGAAGGCCCGGTAGAACCCCTTGCGCCACAGAGGCGGGAATGGGGCTCGCCAGCGGCGGGAGCGTCCCATTTGATCACGTTGCGATTGACCACAACCACTCACAGCGGCCAGTGCCTAGAGATTTTCTTCTGCTCACACGCTATGAGTGGCTGATGGTCAATTGCAACGTGATCAAACGGGCTCCACCCGGCGTCGTGAAAGGTGCTTAGCTCGATTCGGGCAACCCGAGCTTTAACCACCCGTGCCCGATTCACCTCACGGTGGATACTAAGAAAATCAAAAGATAATTGATTGAATTAAATACAACGCACGCATGCACGCACGCACGCACGCACGCACGCACGCACGCACGCACGCACGCACGCACGCACGCACGCACGCACGCACGCACGCACGCACGCACGCACGCACGCACGCACGCACGCACGCACGCACGCACGCACGCACGCACGCACGCACGCACGCACGCACGCACGCACGCACGCACGCACGCACGCACGCACGCACGCACGCACGCACGCACGCACGCACGCACGCACGCACGCACGCACGCACGCACGCACGCACGCACGCACGCACGCACGCACGCACGCACGCACGCACGCACGCACGCACGCACGCACGCACGCACGCACGCACGCACGCACGCACGCACGCACGCACGCACGCACGCACGCACGCACGCACGCACGCACGCACGCACGCACGCACGCACGCACGCACGCACGCACGCACGCACGCACGCACGCACGCACGCACGCACGCACGCACGAACACACACACAGTGAATAATCAGAATAATCAGAGCTTTTCGGCAAAATAAATAAAGATTAAATCAGAGTAAGTTAATTAATTAATATAATAATAATTAATTAAATAGCTTTATATCGAATTAATTAATAATAAATATATATATATATATTAATATATATTAATTAGTCTTAATCTTAATATATATATTAATTAATTTATAATGTTTTTTAATGCATGGCAATATCTAACAACTGATTAAACATTTCTATGGACATTCTACAATAATTGTAGAACATTTCGTAATCTTCAAATTCCATTTCTTTGACTAGATTATCACTATCACCTTGTAATAATCTTCGTCTTTTTGCGAATATCGGACGCATCCACATTTTATGACGAGCTTTTTCTTGTTGGTATACCATCAGTTTCCATATTTCAAACAATTTTAAAATATTATATCGTCTAATTTTCTGTTGTTGAGATTGTTTCATCTTCTTCCACTTTTGCCATCGCTTCCATATTATTAATAAGGTCAGGGTCCATAATGACCTCTGAATACATTCTCACAGATTAGATTCACATCTACTTGACTTGTTCGTACACATACTCGTATATAAAGTCTCGGTTCCTCAACGAAGCGTACTTTTCCAGATACGCACATTACAAAAATCAATCACAAATTAGTTTAACATTTCTTAGAGAGACAACAGAAACCTTAATCTGCAATTGGTTATATTAATTACGCATTTCTCGAAATTACGCGAAATACACTTTATGTGAAAGAAGGCTTTCAGAATGGCGTAACGTGTTTTAGTAAAATACTAGAATACGCAGATTACGCTTACGCAAGTTATGCTGCATGTGACGGTACCCTAATTGGTACCGGTTGTTTTGGTCCGCGATGACACAGATGTGTGACGCGCGGTGCGCGACTCCCGCCACAGCTTCAACAACAATCTTCTGGTCAATAGGCTCCGGTTGCTTATTATAGTCAAATTACAAATATTGTTGAAGCTAAATATCATATTTTGAATTAAAGATGTTGATTATGGTTAAAGTTATAGAAAAATTCCATATTTATCTTGGATCTATGGAATAGAATTTACTGTCTTCACTAACTGTCATGCTCTTGTTTATGCAGTGAACAAGGCTTATCTGAATCCTCGAATTGCGCAATGGACTCTTAAGTTACAAAATTATAAATTTAAAATAGCTCATCGCTGGAACTCGTATGACACATGTCGATGCTTTAAGTAGGATTATAAGTTATGTAGATTCCTTGCCTCTCGAAAGGGGAATATAAACAATTGTTAGATCCAAGATTAAAAGCAATTGCAGAACTCGAATTTTCTAATCATGACAAATTTGATCTTATTGACGGACTTGTTTCTAAAAAGAATCCTGATAAACCACGTTTTACTGTTCCTGAAAATTTGATAAATAATGTTATATGTGTTTATCATAATGAGATGGCATATTGAGGTGTCGATAAAACCTTTTAAGGAATTTGCACAACTTATTGGTTTCCTGCGATGAGAAAGAAAATTATATTGATAATTGTTTAATATGTTTATTGGCAAATTCTTCTGTGAATTCGCGTGAAGGTAAAATGCAGATAACAGATACTCCCACAGAACTTTTTTACTTGTTACATATAGATCATTTTGGTCCTCTTAAAGAAACACCAGATGGATTTAAATATTTTGATTGTTATTGATGCTTTCACTTGTTTCAATGTTATTGATGTTTTCACTTGGATTTTTGCCGTTAAATCTATTGGATCTAAAGAAGTGATACAACATTTTTTATGGTTATTTCAAATTTTTGGAAAACCTCATACTATAGTTTCTGACAGAGAAACTGCCTTTATTTCACAAGAGTTTACAGAAGTTTTACGATCCAAGAATGTTAATCATCGCCTTGTTGCGTTAGTCTCTCCTTGGGCCAATGGCCTCGTTGAAAGAGTAAATAGATTTATAAAATTCTCATTTAAGAAAATGTTGATTTTCTTGGTTGAAGAGAATCAACCTTGGAATACTTGCCTTGATTCTCTTCAATAATAATTATAAATAATTCCTATCGTTCTTCTCTTAAGACTTCTTCTTCCAAATTACTTTTGAGTTATCAGCAACGAAATCATTCTGATTCTGAATTAGTTAAATTTTAAAAAAATGTTTTTAAATCAGAAAGTTAAGATTGAATTTGACTTGAATTTTGATCGTTATTTTTCTCGAAAAATTGCTCTAGAAGTCGCTGATAAAATTTAAAAAATATAATAAAATATGTTACGACAAAAGACATAAAAAAAACCTTCTCTACCCGGGAAAAAAAGTTTATATCTAATTATATATAATTATATAGATTTGTAGATCTAATTATGTATGGATTTTGACCTGATCTAATTATAAATAAATAAAATTGTTAATTGTAAATAGATAAAATTATATGATTATATATGAATAGATCAAATTATGCATACTTATGATGACAAAATTACGGTTACGTTCCGATATTGACTGTTAGTTGAAAATCTATAATATATGTGACATAAAATACCTTTACAGAAAATAAGTGAAAAAAATGAAAAAATGAGAGAAAATGATAAAACATTTTTTATCTCGTATTATCGCATGTTTCTAAAATCGATCACTCATCCATTTGAAGATTCTGTTCGATGCTGCTTAACTTCAGTATTGGCATGAAACCTGCTACTGAAATGACCAAATAAGTGATTATGAAATCTCTGCTTAAAATATGATAGATCTGATTAATGAATGTTATTATATTGTATAAATATAGTCGCAATTTTAAAATCTCGATTGCATATGTAATTCTTATAGATAATTTAATTACATATATAGAACCGTAAATCTATATTATGTTTAATATGAATCATTATTCTTACGAAAATATTTATAAATTGTTGTATATATTTTATTTATTTGTTAATGAATTTGTTAATAACTGTATTAAATATAAGGAATATTTTTCTTATGTAGTTATATTATAGTTATATTACAGTTATATTGTAGTTAATTAAGAAAGATAATTAATAATGTTATTTCAATATTTAATTTCATTAAAAATGACTTAAAAATGACGATTAAATGACAATATATTTATGACGATAATATTTCGTGATAAATGTTACATTTATTTTACATCATTATTTAGTACACTGACGTCGAATGACGAGAAATGACCTTAAATTATCGTTATAATGACGTCATCTTGCTACTGTGTGTGTGTGTGTGTGTGTGTGTGTGTGTGTGTGTGTGTGTGTGTGTGTGTGTGTGTGTGTGTGTGTGTGTGTGTGTGTGTGTGTGTAATTCGATATAATTATTTTTAAATACAATTAGATCAAGTTTTTAATGAGTCCATTTTTGTGGTAAATATGAAAAACTAATATATTTTTATAAGTATATTTATTTATAATTTATTATTTGTATTTATATGAACAATCTCATATATAAAATATTAAGTTTTTCGTAAAATAAACGAAGTAACCAGTGTAATTATATTAAATCTAAAATTTTCCTTAAAGGATTCTTTATCTTTTATATTTGATTAAAATTATGTGTTCGTAAATTATGTATATTTGTATATATGTATATACGTATAAATCGTACAATATCAACTAAACTCGTATCTCGGAAATATCTTTTGTTTAGATGTTATTATTTACCTAGTTTGATGCATCATGATATATTAAATATAAATTTTTATATAATTTAATGTATATCTTTCTATTTGAAAAAGAAATATAGTTTTGTATAATACAATTTGAAGTTGTAAGCAGTTTGATATAATCATTTTCTAATTAGATATAATCATTTTCTAATTAGATATAAATCTTTTTTTTCGAAAAAAATTTCAATATAATTTTACATAATTGTACATAGAATTATTACTATTTTGATATAATTACATATAATCAGATATAAAGTTTTTTACTCAAAAAATTTAATATAATTTACCCGAAAATTTTAATATAATTTTATATAACTTGATATGGAGTTATAATATTTTGATATTAAATATTTTGAGTTAAATATTGAGTTTTAATATTTGAGTTATAGTTATATAAATATTTTGATATAATTGCATATAATTTGTAATATTAATAGATCTCATTATATATAATTATATATAATTATATCTAATATTATATCTCATATTTCTAATTATATATAATTAGATATAAATTTTTTTCCCGGGGATTATATAATCCAAGGGATTATGTTTTTATTAGAGATACAGTTTTAAAATCTGGAGAAGACAGGAAACTTAAAGGCTAATCTACAATGTGCTTTTTGCGTTTTGTTTTGTGTCCTTTGTCTCTTGTATTTTGCTTTTTGTATTTTTGTCGCATGAAGCATGAAACATTGCCATCTACGATTAGTCTTTTCTGAATTTCCGAAGAAAATGTTACTTCATATCATCCAATTATGAACCAATTACAAATCGATTCATAGTCTGTTTTCATATTAAAATTATCTTAAATAAAAGTTTTAGATGCCGATACAGCATTCTTATTGGCGAGTAAAAAAATTTGCAAATAATTCGCCAAAAACTTCATCCATTTCATTTTCTTTATCTGACATGTTATTCTTAAATTATGTCGTACTTTACATTCCGCGCAATACCATTGTTGTGTCGTATTTAATAAGATGTTTCTTTGTTTTCTGTCGAGATAAAACTCCAGAAGTAACAAGAAACATGAGACAAGAAACACGATGTTGATAAAACAGTACACGAAAAGGCATAAAGGCAAAAGGCAAAAAACAAGAAACAGGAAACAAAGCGCACATTGTAGATTAGCCTTAAACCTTGGATAAAATCTTTGTTTTCTGATTCTTCTAAAACATAAGATTGAAAAAAAGTAAAATAAAATTAATTTATTTAATTCAAATTAGTTAATAGTATCAAATTTTAAAATTAAGTTTAGGTTGTGTTTTCTGAATCTTTCTTTAAAGGAAAAATGTTAATGTTGTTTATATTTAATTGATTGAAACATTCGAGTCGAATGCTATGTCAGGATGACCGAACTGTAAAGTATGAGTATATAGTTTTATTTCGTATGATCGTTGTATTCGATCTTAATCGATTGTTCGATATATCGGTATACTTATATAATTTGTCGCGCGAATTTCAATTTGAATGTCAAATGTATTTTGTGTGTTTTCTCTTTTTCCATGACAACATAATATCATCGTTACTGATTATTTATAAATAAATAGTAGTTGAAGAAGGACGTGTTCTTGTATAATTATACAAAATGTTGTAATATAAAATTCATGATTATATTTCTCCGAATAGTGTATTAATAAATCTAAGTATTATAAATCTAAATTTGGATAAATCTACATCTATCTTCTAAATCTATCTAATCTAAATCTATCTTCTAACAAGAATCAATTCTTAATTGAATAATAAACAAGATAATTAATCAATATAATTATCTTTTAACGTTTAACTTTCGACATATGTATATAAAAAAAGTTATTTATATCAAGCGATAAATTAGGAAGCAAATAAGAGATCGTGGTAAACAAAGATCTAATTTTACAATTCGCTAATTTTACAATTTTAAATAAATCGTATATATATTTCGTATATAATGTGCACAACTACATGAATTCTTGCGGTAAACATGATTATCAACAAATGTAAAATCTATAACATAAAAAACATTTATTAAAAACCGCTTGTTTTTTTTTTGTATATATTATACAAGATAGTTTACTACTATCGCAGTTTTTCTTAAGGACATATTCTTATAGAGTCGAATCTAATACGAAAATAAAAGATTGTGGTCAAGGTTATAATACTTTTTAAATCATAATTGAATAAATAACTGCATTCAGTGGAACGAGCAATCAGTGAGCGGCCAATAGTTATCTTTACAATTAGATCCAAACTCAGACTAATTACATTGACGAATTACTCAACTATTATACAACCGTTATGTTTGCAATTGGCCGCTGAACGCGACCATTATGATCATGTTTGATCATTGCTAAATTCATTTTGTATGAAACTAATAGTATAAATTTCAAATTCCAAATGTACTCCTTTTTTATTTTTTGTTATACCATGTCTGAGCGCACAAATTTTTCGTTACAATTGGTGAACTTTAATCGCTTATAGTTTAAAAAATATTATAATTTCAATATATTTGTATTAAGATTTTCATCTACAAATCATTTCAAAAATACTTCTTTAAAAAGAAGTGCGGTAATATCCTGTGTATATATATGCGCCTATTTTAAAATTATTTTTTAAACGCAAAGACTTGAAAAAGAGGAATAAGGAAAATTATGCTTAATTACTCTTAATAGTAAATCAAACATTAATCGTAAAATTACATAAATAAAACAAATGTAGTAGAAAAAAACCTAGTGACAATATAAAAGTATATGAGCGATATAATATTAAATATTAAATAATAATAATGTATATTTGTGTGTGTAATATAAATAATTGATTAACAAAATAAAGATGATAGAAATGAGAATGTAATGATTGTCTATTTTTTTTTCTTGGTATAATTATCTCTTTCAGGAAAGAATATATAAGCAATCAAAGAAAATACTATACCATATCATTTGTATACGTATGTACAATGTCTTTCGAGAAGAATTCTGGCATTCAAACATGTGGCAGTGAAACACTCAAACTATATCATATGTCGTGCAAATACTTGAAGAAAAAGATCTTTTTGTCGACAACAACGAGTTATTAATTCTTAAAAATCACCATATTAGCCCAGTCTACCGGCAAATGCAAGCGCGCGGTAAGATACTCCCGCCCGGCGATCATCGTTGATAGGCGATAGGCGCGTGAAAAATTGTTTACTTCAAGCGGCTTGTGCGTAGCTATTGCCGTCTATCAATGATGATCGCCAGACGGGAGTATCTTACCGCGCGCTTGCATTTGCCGGTGGGCCGAGCTAATATGATAATTTTTAAGAATTAATAACTCGTTAATTATTGCGAAAATTGCAAAATGGTAGAGGACTTTTCGACTCAATTTAGCCCGCTCTATCTACACACGAAATTAGTCCCATTAGGTCTGGGACATGTGTATATATATATATATATATATATATACACACATATACAGGGTGTCCCAAAAAAATGGCCAAGCGGTCATATGCAAAGGACTGCCCAGTGAGACACGCGTTCGCCGTCACTAAGCACGCGTGGAATTGTTGATTGCAAACGGCTTTGGCTACACTTTTATCTACATATGTTACGTGTGCCCAGTGTGCTCCACGCGTGCCTAGCAACGGCGAATGCGTGTCTCACTAGGCGGTTTTATCTCACCGCGCGCTTGCAATTTGACTATTTTCATAAATTAATAATTCGTTAACTATTGCGAAAATCGCGAAATAGTATAGGACTTTTCGACTCAGTTTAGTCTGTTCTATCTGCATATGACCGCTTGGCCATTTTTTTGAGACATCCTGTATATATATATATATATATACATATATATATATATATACACAGGGTGTCCCAGACTTAATGGGACTAATTTCGTGTGTAGATAGAGCGGGCTAAACTGAGTTGAAAAGTCCTCTACCATTTTGCAATTTTTGCAATAATTAATTTTTTTGGGATACCCTGTATATGTGTGTGTGTGTGTGTGTGTGTGTGTGTGTGTGTGTGTGTGTGTGTGTGTGTGTGTGTGTGTGTGTAGATTTTGGAAGAGCGAGAAAAGAATATGTCATTTTTGTAACTATATATCACAATTGGTTCAACTAGGAACTCGATCTAGTACATAGAAATCCAAGATCGATCGCTATCAATAATGCTAGATGAAAGCTGAGATTACATGAAGCATATGTTATAATTTGTCACGCTTATGCAATTGACACACCGGATATAAAAGTTCAATATCGATTGATAATACTGTATATGTTAAATTATATACGATAGTAATTATATACTCTTTCTCTCCCTTTCGGAAATAATTTTTAAAAATGAATATCAAATATTAAAAAAACTAATTATATAATATCTAATTATCATGATTAACTATTCAATATAAACCTCTTTTGCTCATTTAAATAAATCAATTCCATAGAATAAAAAAGTATATATGGAATTTATTAGCATATAAGCTTGCAAAGTCGCGTGTTTAATACGCTATCTCGTTGTCAAAACAATTTATATACATAATTTAACATACGCGCTACTTTCTTCATAAGAGGAACAAAAATGAAATGAATCTTTTTTACAATGTAAAGCGATATTATATAAATAATAAATTGGAAGTGCTATAACGCCAACCATGGATGATGACGAATAGATTCGCGACTTCGGTCTCCGTAGTCGTATGTGATCTCTACGCCGATTGGTATATTTTCTTTTGCCGTAAGTACCAGATGTGGTATTGAACTGACTTCAACGATTCGTGCAATTAAATTGCCGGTCCTCGAATGATTGACCAATCTTCCAAGTTTATTAGTCTCCGCTGTTGCGTCAACACTGAAAACCGCGACATGTATATTACAAACTTTTTCTATTCTGATTGTTACTATTTTTATATTAAGAATGATTATTTTATCAAAAATTCAAAATTCTCTTACCAATACTGTTGATTACGATGTTGAAAATAATACATGTAGCAACCAGTATTCTGATCTTGGGCGTATATTTCTTCACGTTCCTTTGCTTCTCCTTGGCTGATCAGTTCACCAATATATTCTACTACAAATTCACCTTTAGCAAATTCTCGCGTCGTTATGACACCACGTCCTTTACCCGGAAAATTTCTGATCTGTAACAGAAAAAAGTTAAACAATATATTAATGGAGATTCATATATAGTCAGGCATATATAGTCAGGCAAGATTTTCAGCATCTATTTTTTGAATTTAATTACATAATTAGATTAAAAAAATAATTTAATACCCCACTAATATTTCAATAATAAATTCTCGGCAAATTATCGGAAACCTGTAAGAAATTTTTATTACGAAAAATATTCCTGGTTGAAATAATATTTTTCACAATAAACATTTCTTACAGATTTCCGAGAATTTGCCAAAGGCGAATTCAAATAAAAAATTTCTAAATTTCTAAATTCTAAATTTTTTTGGAATTTATTTAATTAAATTGATAAAATAGACGCTCTTTCTTGAATCTGACCATATATATCATAATACTATTATACCATAAGTCTCTATTGTCTATTTGATTTTATCGGTCAGATGTATATATACTCTTTCAATAGATTAAATATTGATAATTTGAATTAGTTAAAAAATGAAGTATATTCCTATTAATTCTTATTATGCATAGGTTCTTACCTCTAAACCATCTTCTACTTGATAAAGTACCTTATTTTCTAAATCACGCTGTTTTTCTTCCAATACAGCTTTTTTGCTCTTTCTTACACTACGGCGTACTGGAAAGTAGTCAGTAATTGAATGATTTGTTTCAATGCTTGATGGCTTTGACAAACGATTACTAAAGGATTGATTGGAGGCTACTCTTTTACGGCCACGTAGAGTCGGCTTTTTTATAATTCGCAATGGACTAAATAATGTAATCACAGATTGTTTTTCCTTAGTAATAATTGTAGCTTTCTCATCTAAATCTTCTGATGGCATTTTTATTCTATGTGGTGTAGAAGGCATATGAATTGGAACAGCTACTGGTGTTTCTAAAAAATAAATATTTTTATATGTCATAAAAAAGGCTAATTGTAAAATATCTACATTAATAAATTTGCAATTTCTACCATCGGTTTTAAATTGTTCTACATAAGGTATAATTTCTTCTTTTACTTGAACACAAGTTGAAATAGTTTGCGCATTATTGAAAAGAACTACTTGATTTTTTTCTTTTATAACTTCAGTGTTTAAATCCTGCAATAAATGAAATAACACTATATGTGATTTTATATATATTATTTATTTATTCATCTATTTATGAATAAACATATTTAATAATGAATTTACTTGTACTACACCAAATTAGTGCACATTAAATATTATTATGGATAAAATTATTAAAATATAAAAATACATAAATATTTCAAACATTTATATAAATAATCAACAATGAATTTGTCATATTCTTTAGTATACATTACAATACATTAATGATTTTATCATTAAAGAAATAATAATATATGCCATTGTATTTAGATATTTCATATGTTACAATTTTTAATATGCACTAATTCAGTATAGTACAGATAATCCTAAAAAATTACTATAAGATAAATTTTAATATAAGATACTTACTTGATTATAAGAATAAACTATTGCTATAGAAGATTTGCATGTTTCTAAAATGGATTGTGTTTCGACTGTTTTTAAATTATTTGTTATTTCTTTGGTGATATTCAATTTGTTCTTGTTTTGTTCTTGTATTAATAAACTTGCATCATTACTGTGTACAGAGAAAGTCTTTGCTATATTTTTCTCTGTGTTACATCTCTGCCTTCCTGTGTTAAACAAATTGTTAACATTGAATTTTCTGACCTCAATAAAATATAATGTCATATATATTATTACAAGCAATGATATATAAAAATATATAGCAAATACTAAACATAAAAACATATGTAATAATAAAAAATAAATTTTATAAATTTTCATATTATTATAAACATCAATAAACGTAAATCAACATCAATAAACATCAATATTAACAAAATTCGAAATATTTATAAATAATACTTAATAAGAACTTATATTATTCAAGATTGCTGGAACGTTAAGAAAATAGAAAAAAAAGATAAATAAGTACAAATTTAAAAGTAATTTATTAAAGCAATCATAAAACTATACAATTTTAAAATCGAAAAATATTAAATATTTAGATAAAGAAAATGTCCGGAAATTACTAAAACAATTAAAATTAATCTCACTGTCTCATGTGAATGAATACAGAACTAACATTCTAATTATTATATGTACTCCATGTTGGTTTAGAGTTCTAACCAGATGCTCTATCCCAGTTTTGTGGAGATTGTGTGCCGCGGCTCGACAAGTATCATCATCGTCGGTATCATAAAATGTTTTGAATCGATTGCCCCGTGATTTTAATTAACAGATAAACTTAATTCGTCAAAACGTCAGCGATGAATGTCATGCATTGAGAGTCTAGGTGTCACGGAATAGGAGATTCTGGAGAGCACGGCGGAGACAGAGGGGAGCGGAAAGTCGGAACGTCTCTGTAATAGCGTTCAAGATGGAGCGAGAGAGAAAATGAGAACTGTTAAAAACATAACCTACCCGCGACCGATGTGGAATGATTGAAATGTCACAATACATTTATCACAAAACGTACATACTTACCTTTTGTAGCACCATTGGCACGGTTTCCTATACGATAGGACGTGCGGGTCGTTCTGTGCATGATAAGCCAGTGAAAAAATGCCTACACTGCAATGAAATAATTGAAGTAATAACAACAGTAATGACAACAGTACAACACGACAATGATAGAGACACTATGGCTGGGTTCTGTAAAGCGCATATGCGCGCATTTTGTTATAGTTACGTGACATGAACTATAGATAAATGCGCGCATATGCGCTTACGGAAATCCAGCCTATCCAGCCTATAATCAAAGACTAGCCACAAAAAAACAACTTTTGATTGGTCCGCCATCTTTTGACTATTCCCACTTATTTTCAAATACAAAAATTAACTACATTAATCTTAAATTGTAATATTACAATTTAAAAACATAAGCGTTTTAATAAAATGTGTATATTTATAAAATTTCATTTTACATAATTATATTACCAATTTATTAATATATTTATCGTATTTATTATATATATATATCATATTTATTCATATTTCCTTTAATTTTAACGATTTTAAATTACTATTTATTTATTTATCTTTTTATTTATCTTTTTTATTTATCTTTTTTTTCGCTATTCATCTTTTTCAACACAAGAACAAAAATTAATATAATACTATTATATTACTGTTACATTATAATATTTTTAACTTTTTAATATACAATTATCAAAACGATCCTCTGTAAAATCAATACAATGACAGCATTTACAAAGTTAGCGCAGCGAGAGAACTCATCGAAAAAGCGTCAACAATAAACTTTGAGGAAATTTTGAGAGATGCAAGTATCAATGTCATGCTTTTTTTAGAAAGAATTATTATACATATTTATTATTATTATAAACAAACTTTATTACAATGTAAAATAAAATTTAAGTAAAAAAATAAACATCCACCCATTTTTTATATTGATTTATCACAATTAATTAATTTATGATTATATTTTACAATTTTAGTATCCCTATTATTTAATAATATATTATCACGCTTTCCACGTTTAATACACATGTACTTAAATTAATGCACATGCAAAGTAAAAAATACTACTAAAACACGTTATTGGTTAGAGTGAAATAGTGTATATTTCTTTCTCTCGTAGGATTTAGTCAAAACATAGCGGATCAGGGGCCTTATTCTCTAAGAGTATAGCTGATGGCAGAGAACGAGACGTAAGCGCTTACGTTTACCGTAAAGTGGTTCCCCATGCAGTATAACTTGCGTAAGCTGCGTCAACCAATCATCTAATAAAAGGGTACATTCGTTTACGCAGTATTTTGTGCATCCACTGCTTTCTCATCTGCTTGTTACGTGATCGAAATTTACCGAACGGATAACTGCGTGAATAACTGCACGGATCATACCTTTCAATAGAAATTGAGCCGATTGTTTGAATGATAAATAAAGAGATAATTTTATACATAAATTTATATTCGAATAATTAAAATGTAATAAAACTTTTTTATTGTATAAAAGATAATATTTTATTGATATTAAATTTAATTGATATAAATAATGGATATTATAAAAAATATTTAATCTATGAATTTTACTTAAAAGTTAGATATTAATTTTTTGTGAATTATATTTTATTATTCTTATTTTTTCTTATTTTTATTCTTATTTTTTTCTTATTTTATTCTTATTTTTTATTCTTATTTTTATTTTAATTTTTATTTTATATTTTATTATTCTGATTTTACTTTATTATCAATTATTTGTTTCTGACCCTTTTCGCTTCTTATTCTAATAAAATTCATTTCGGTGTTCGTTTACGCAGTACTGCAAGCAGAACATTTAAAGCAGGACTTCCGAGATAGTTGCACAGATGCGATACATCCAAACGAACGACGAACTGCACTGCAGTCACTTTCGCAGATGGAGTAAACAAACGACATCTGCGGTAGTAACTGCATAAACGAATGCACCCAGAGTCTAGACGGATTTATATAGAGTAGCTGAGACAATTTGGTTGGATGATGCAGTTTACGCTTACGCAAGTTACGCTGCATGGGGAACCAGCCATAAACGTAGACGTAGGTTAAGGCTTGTTAATGCGTCGTGTGTCAGTGTCGCAAACCGCAAGCCACAAGAATTGATCAGTCACGGTCGAATGTGGGGAGAATACTTGATTGTGATTGGCCCATTCTTATGATCCACGACACCGACACACAACGCATTATAGACAAGTCTAAGGCAGAGAGGTTACACGTATCCGTGAAAAGTTATTAGATATGTATACGTTTTTCTCTGCTTTAGGGTCCCGTCACATGCAGCGTAACTTGCGTAAACGTAATTTGCGTATTCTAGTATTTCACTAAAACACGTTACGCCATTCTGAAAGCCTTCTTTCACATTGAGCGTATTTTGCGGAATTTCGAGAAATGCGTAATTAATACAACCAATTGCTGATTAGGACTTCTGTTGTACTCTCTAACAGAAATGCTAAACTAATTTGTGGTTTTTGTAATCTGCGTATCTGGAAAAGTACGCTTTGTGGAGAACCGAGACTTTACATACAAGTATATATACGAATAATCAAGATGATAGATGCGAACTTAATCAGTGCGAATGTATTCAGAAGTCATCATGGACCCTGACCTATTATTATTAATAATATGGAAGCGATGGCAAAAGTGAAAGAAGATGAAACAATCTCCACAACAGAAAATTAGACGATATACTGAAATATACTAAATATACTAAAATTGTGTGGAATATAGAAACTGATGGTATACCAAAAAAAGCTTATCATAGAATGTGGATGCGTCCGATATTCACAAAAAAATGAAGATTATTACAAAATGACGGTGACAATCTGATCAAAGAAATGGAATTTGAAGATTACGAAATGTTCTACAATTATTGTAGAATGTCCATAGAAATGTTCAATCAGTTGTTAGATATTGTTGGACCACGCATTAAAAAACATTATAAATTAATTAATATATATATTAATATATATATATATATATATGTATTAATATATATATTAAGATTAAGACTAATTAATATATATTAATATATATATTTATTATTAATTAATTCGATATAAAACTATTTAATTAATTATTATTATATTAATTAATTAACTTACTCTGATTTAATCTTTATTTATTTTGCCGAAAAGCTCTGATTATTCTGATTATTCACTGTGTGTGTGTGTGTGTGTGTGTGTGTGTGTGTGTGTATTTTCTGCAAAAAAGTTAGATTCAGCGTAACAATAATAGCATAAACAGTATAAAGTAACTAAATAGAATGATGTTCAAGTGAAACGATGTGATTGGTTGGCGCAAGTTACGCTTATGCAAGTTACGCGGCATATAACGACATCATTTTAAGACGTAAGACTTAAGAAATTGGCCAATTATAATCGATTATAAAAAAAATAATCGATTGTGGTTGGCCAATTTCTTAAGTCTTACGTCTTAAAGTCTCATTGTAGACACCGCTTTAGGCTTGTTCTACATTGCGTCGTATGTCGTATGTCGGTGTCGTGAGTCGTGAGCCGTAAGAATGGGCCAATCACAATCAAGTATTCTCCCCACATTCGACTATGACTGGTTAATTCTTGTGACTTGCGACACCGATACACGACGCATTGTAAAACAGGCCTTAATCTACGTCTACGTTTACGATAAACTTAGGCTGCGTTATTCACTGTCAGTACTGAAAATATATAGTTCAGGTCACGTATATTATAGATTTTCAGTACTTGTAGTGAAAATCGGAACGCAGCCTTAAGCGCTTATGTCTCGTTCTCTGCCATCAGCCTATCACATACAATATTTCATGAATGTCACTAGATTATCATATTTTGCAATAAATTAGTGTGCCATTACATGCGGCGTTACTTACGAAGCGTAATCTGCGTATTCTAATATTTTATTAAAACACGTTACGCCATTCTAAAAGCCTTCTTTCACATAAAGCGTATTTCGCAAAATTTCGAGAAATGCGTAATTAATACAATCAATTGCTGATTAGGGCTTCTATTGTACTCTCTAACAGAAATGCTAAACTAATTTGTGATTGGTTTTTATAACTGCGTATCTGAAAAAGTACGCTTCATATAAAGTCTCGGTTCCCCATAAACGGCACCTTAACATTAGTAATACATTTTCATTTATTCCATAATCAATATTGACTTTCCATTAGGAAATAATGGCCAATGTACTCTCAACGATAATCAATGTATCGCCAATGTTGAGCCAATACATTGCTACTAGGGATATAATCAGAGTACATACAGTAAATAGTAAAATTTATTTGTTATTTTTTGAATATATTCTAAAAATATACGAGAAACGATATTATGCAGAGATATTATATGAATTTTCCCTGTATATTATCAATGATCATTGTATATTCCATATGAGTACAGAATATCTGTATGATATATCATATTCCGTTAGAATACTTGAAAAGATTACTTGTTATCAACGCGTGATTATATATTTTGCTATATATTTATTAATTACCAATTGACCGTGCAAATATACGCTTATTCGATAATTTTTAATCATTAATAACTTTTATTATTAATTACGAAAATCGCAAAATAAAGAACTTTTCTACTAACTTGGTCTGCTTTATCTGCACTCAAGCGGTATATTATTAAAAATTACACACGCACGCACGCACGTACACGCGTGCGTGCACATTTAGAACATTATAAAAAATTGTAATTTTGTGTATGCGTATGTGCGTGCGTGCGTGCGTGTGTGCATGCTGCGCGCGCGCGCGCGTGATGTGTGTGGTACGTATGAGCGTATATATGATATATTATACGCGCGCGCGCACGCACGCACGCACACACGCACACACACGCGCACACACGCGCACACGCACACACATGCGCACGCGCACGCACGCACACACACACACACACAGATAGAGAGAAAGAGAGAGAGAAAGAGAGACGCGTGTGCGCATATATTCATATATTTTTAATATTATAAATTATATTATTAAATATATTAAATATATTATATTATATTATTACAAATAATATTTATTAATAATAATATATTTGAAACAAAATTAATGCATGTCAGAAACTTCTTTAATGATTTCAAACTCGTTTTTCATCCCTGTCATCTACCGTCGCACGTTATACAAAGATAAAGTGTTATAAAGTAAGAAATAGAAAAGGTAATTGATTTAAATTTTGATTCATATCAATTTCAAAATTACAAATTTTGGACAGCACTAAGTTAATTAATCAATGCAATTTGTAATATTTTATTAAATTCACTTACTGAATAATAATAGGCTATTGCTCGTAACAAATGCTTAATATATTTGTTATTAATAACAAATAATAAATTATTGTATAGAACAATCATAATAAATAAATACGGGAAAACGGTAAACATCGCGGGAATGAAATTACCGCTTCATTATACCGGTTAATTCGCGCGCGTACCGAGATGCGGCGCCGTTGGCAGTGCGCAGTGCGGATCGATTGCCGCGCTCGCAAGGCATTATTATTTTTTAGATAGATTTATCAGAAAACTCGTTGCCGAGAGCGATGCATGCATTTACTTTGATTGCTGATACAATTGGAAATATCATGTATTACATAGTGACACGAAATTCATAACTGAGCGACATCAATTCAGTATTCACGGCCGAATTTGCCAAGTGCGGCTTCTTTTCTTTTTAGCGCGAATACTTTAAATCGACTAACGATCAGCGTCGCACGCATCGGCAACGTTGCCAAATGTTCATCCATCGTTGCCGGTATTATACATGTACGACCACGGATATACAAATATATGACACGCGCTATCTTTAGCGAAGATACTTGAATCTGTTATACGAGCTGATGGTCTCAGGATTAATAACAGAGCATTACATTATCGACTGTTTCTGAATCCTTGATACAAATCTAAACATTAAACCTATAAGCAGTACTAATATTACAATTTATTGTTATCTCAATGTTTCTTAAATATTTATAGATATTTGTGATGTGAAAGTATTATGTATTTTTGCAAAATTTTTAGTCTGCAGTTATCATTTGTGTTTGTAAGGAGTATAGTTTCTTACTTTGGTCGTAATGTTTTTTAAGAGGGCGTGACTGCGCATGCAGTTTGGAAACCGCACAAATTTTGATATAATCGCGACCTTGGTAATGTTTTGTTGATGGTGATACAATAGCTTCGTGTGTCGTCTGATGTCGTCGTCACAGTCGCAGTGTGTGATCGTCTGTACACGTGTTTAATAAGTAGGTCCGTGTTAAAAACGTTATTAATAAAGTCTGCTGCTATTAATCCTTGATTCAATCTTTTATATACGTAAAATTTTACGTAACGTTTCACTAGTGCAAAAACGTGAAACGACATCTTAAGTTTTTGGAACCATCTCTTTGAAATGGTATGTGTATCGAATAAGATACATTTGATGTTTTTTTTATCACTAAAAAAAGCACCTGTCATTTAAATTGTAACAATCAACTTTATGAATATTAATCCGATTCTTGCTATTGCGAATATCGATTCGAATCGCTCAAAAAAAAAAAAAGTTATGAATCTTCGAAGTGTTCGCAAATGATCTGACTTTTAAAAATCGTATGGGAAATAGAGAAAACATTTATGGGAATATTCATGATAAGGGGAGTATTGATGGAAATCGTTTTCTCGTGATATTCTCGTAATTTTTCTCCGCGTATATTGTATTGCCGATACGAAAGAAGAAGACAAATTTCGCGCTCCCTCCCTCTTACCTATCGTTGCAATTGCGCAGCAATAAATTATGAAAACGCGACAATTTTTCGGTTCGCGCGTTCTGCGAATTTGCCCTTATTCGTTTTAACGATTCGGCAAAAACGCGTTCACGCGCGTCCACCCGTTGGATTAGTGGCGCCGCATAACGACGGCGACAGCAATTCGGATCGGGCATGTATGTGTACTCGTGTTATATTGCAGCGCATGTATGTAATGTACGCATACATCATACGAGAGTTAAAAGCAATAGGATGTCGGATGAGGGAATAGAGTCCAACATGGCGGCAGCCGTGCAGCCGAGCGAACGCGCTCTCGAGCTGTGAATGCGCGCGCGTTGCTTACCGACGACAGCCGCGTGAGATGGACCGGTTTAGTCGTGCATTACCTATATTCGTCGTGCCTATCTCGTAGCTCGTGCATAATTAATCATTGGCGATGTTCGTTCTATGTAACACACGTTTTTTGATCTCTTCTTGAACCGGGCCGAGAAAGAAAAAAAAGAAAAGATCGCCGTTCGCTCGCTGAATATTCTATCAACAATATTAGTACTTGGGATACTTGGTTGAAGCGTCATTGCCGGTATCGTCCTCGTTATCCTAGTATCGTCACACGGCAAGATAACACGCGAGGTTTTGCAACATTTGATTTATCATGGTATGTTTTTTTAATATTAATTTTCCGAGAAAAATTGAAAGCAAGGAACACGAAAACGAAAGATAATTTTCTAGGAGTATAGAGTACAGTTTCTTAGTAAGAGTTAGCTGTTTTTATTTTTTTTATATGTGGAAAATTGACTAACTTAGAGATTCTTCTTTGGCATTATGCTCTTTTTTTTGTTCTTGTACCAAATGACAGGGATTTGCACTCTAATGAATCATCATGTATTTGGAGTAAATAATTGTTTGTCTATGAGAACACATGGAATAGTTTGTAACTTTGAATTTGATATATGTCCATATATGATCTATGTTTTAATAAAGATATTTTTATTTGTAATGAAGTACACATGAGATTTTAATTGATTTATGATTCTGATTCCTTTAGTTTGATTCAGATAAATTATATATCAATTATGATTAATTATTATTATTATGACCAAGAATTCTCTACACAGATATATATTGTTTTGAAAATGTTTTTGCTATATTTTATTATTTTGATTTGTTTTTATGATCTAACTTGGAATATATTATCATACTTTTATAGGCAACAAAAAAGTATGATGATGGAGTGAGCGATGATACTAGTGGGAGTGACTTTGATGATGAAGAAGATCCTGACAAAATTGAAGTACCTGGTAAATTAGAAAATTGTACATTACATATGTAATATTTAACAGTAAAATTCAGAGTTATCATTTTATATAAGATAATATAATTATTTTTATATAACTTTTATATAAGTAAAATTTTTATATTACTTTTTATAAGTAAAATTTTAAAATCTAATCCAAGAGATAATTTTTTTGATTAGGTGGAGGTAAAGATCTTGCGACTGCAGCTGTAATTGGAAGTATTAAGGATGAGAAGCTTGCAGACTTGCCAACAAGTCCTTTGGAAAAAACACAAGAAGGAGCGTTAAATGGTAAGTCATCTATAATATTTAAAGCAATGATTATGTTTTGATTAGTGTTCCTCTTGTTTCATCATAAATTTATTTTTTACAAAAATTGTTTTTAGAGTTAAATCAAAAATTTGGTAACAAGATTCCTGAAGGACTAGTAACAAAGACAGCAGCACCAGGCTACGAAATGGTGCATGTAGGAGGCTCTCAAGGTAACCCACCAGGTTTTGTTGGTGCAAATCAGTTGAATCAATTGAATCAATTAGCATCTGGTGGATATGGATTTCCACCAGGGTTAGCTCTTGCAGGATTTAATCCTGCTGCTTTTCTTCAATCAAGTAAGTTAATTGTATTATTATTTATCACAATGAATTTTATATAAAAACATAACTTCTTACAAAGTCTTTTAAACATTTCCTTTTTGCACATAGATATATGTATGAATATTATCTATGCACATACATTATTCATGAATTGCAAATAAAATTTTATTAATATTATAATACTTATTTAAATTTAATTTTAGTCTAACTTATATTGAATGGGAATGAAATAAAAATAAAATATATTTTTATAAATTAACTATATATTTTATAATTTTTAGAATTTTACATTTTAATTATATCGTGATATTTAATTATATTTCTTAGGTATGGATATAAATGCTTTGATGAATAGTTTTATGGGTATGTCTGGGATGAATATGGGAGTTAATCCTTTTGTTCAGTTTCTTAATCAAAGTGGAATTCATTCTAATTGGTCAGGACTTTCAGGTATATTAATGATAATCTAATTGAAAGAAAATCTTAAAGAGAAAATTTATACCATTTGTAATTTTACTATAGGAAAGACTGTGTCACAAATGTGGATGAATTCGGGTGATCCAACAAAACTAATGCAGCCAAATCTTCCAGAAGAGGAAGAAGTAGACGACGAAGATATGGGTGTTGCAGAAACTTATGCTGATTATATGCCAACAAAACGTATGATCAATATTTATTTTAATTTATTCTTGTGTTGCTTACTTTGAATTAAATCTTTTGACAATTAACAGTCAAACTTGGACGAAAGCATCCGGATCCGGTTGTGGAAACAGCATCTTTGTCGAGTGTCGAGCCAACGGACGTTTGGTATAAGCTTTCCATACCAGAAGAGACAATACGATCCGGTGCGCTCTCTGCGCTTCAACTTGAGTCTATTACATATGCCTCTCAACAACATGAACATCTATTACCTGACAGTACACGCGCTGGATTCTTGATCGGCGACGGTGCAGGTGTTGGTAAAGGCAGAACTATAGCCGGAATTATATTCGAAAATTACTTGAAAGGTCGAAAACGTGCCATCTGGGTATCTGTATCGAATGATCTGAAATACGATGCTGAACGCGATTTGAAGGATATAGGTGCATCAAAAATAGAAGTATGTAATTTGTGTTAAATTGAATATCGATATCAGAATGTCAAATTTTTAATTTCTTAAATTTTTAATTTCTTTCACTTACAACTATTCTTTTTATCTAATTAAATATTAATTTAAAGTATTGGAAATATGTCGATTTTAAATTACAATAAATACATCGGCTTACAGGTACATGCTTTGAATAAGTTTAAATATGCGAAAATTTCATCAGCTGTAAATGGCAATGTGAAGAAAGGTGTGATTTTCAGCACGTATTCTGCATTAATTGGTGAATCATCACAGAGTGGTGGAAAATATAAAAGCAGATTGAAACAGTTGTTACAATGGTGCGGAGAAGATTTCGATGGTTTAATAATTTTTGACGAGTGTCATCGGGCAAAAAATTTGTGTCCTACTGGAAGTTCAAAACCTACAAAAACAGGTTAAAGCACAATTTTATGCGCGTAATTTCTTTAAAACATTTGTAGATGGCTTTATTGACGATATAAAACTTGTACAGGATTAACTGTCTTGGAACTACAGAACAAGCTTCCAAAAGCTAGAGTTGTATACGCCAGCGCAACTGGCGCTTCGGAACCTCGCAACATGGCCTATATGGTACGATTAGGTATGTGGGGCGAAGGTACACCTTTCCCAGAGTTCAACGGTTTTATTACTGCTGTGGAGAAACGCGGTGTCGGTGCGATGGAGATTGTAGCGATGGATATGAAGCTGCGTGGCATGTATATAGCTCGGCAATTGAGTTTTCACGGTGTTGCCTTCAAGATCGAGGAAGTACCTCTTTCCAAGGACTTCACGAAGGTTTACGATCATTCAGTACGACTGGTGAGTTGTCGCATATCCAATGTTTCTTCAATATTTTATTTGGATGATAATCTCGTGCGATTTATTTTAATTTAGTGGGTGGAAGCGATGCAGAGATTCCAGGAAGCAGCAGAGTTGATAGACGCGGAAAATCGTATGAAGAAGACAATGTGGGGTCAATTTTGGTCGGCGCATCAGCGCTTTTTCAAATATCTCTGTATTGCCGCAAAAGTGAAGCACGCGGTGGCCGTGGCTCGTGAGGCAGTCAAATGTGGCAAATGTGTAGTAATCGGTCTACAATCTACTGGTGAGGCGCGTACTTTGGAACAATTGGAACGTGATGATGGCGAGCTCAGTGATTTTGTTTCTACCGCAAAGTCAGTATTGCTTTAGATATCAGAAAAAGTCTTGGTTGTAAATTAATGCTGTTATTGTTAATGTGTTAAATAATTTATAGGGGAGTTTTACAAACTCTAGTGGAAAAACATTTTCCAGCGCCGGATCGTAATCGCATTCAACGTCTTCTCGGTTTAGAACCACCGAAATTCAAATTAGATGACGATGAAGATCTAGATAGTGCTGGTGGTTCTGCGGGAGGTAGTAAAAGGAAACCAATTCGTCAAGCAGCACAACGTGCGACGAAGAAAGTGCGTGCTTGGTCATCGGAAGAGGAAATATCGGATGAAGAAAGAAATGGTGCTCACAGTTCCGGTTCCGAATACAAATTAAGTGGTACCGAAAGTGAAGATGATCATCACACCGACGAAGAGAGCAATGCCAGCTCTGATTTCAATCCGTTTTTCAGTGATAGTGATTCTGATATTGGTAAGTCCTAAACTATCAAGTTTTTAATTTTATTTTATATTTTAATAACTTCATTTTTTCAATTATTGTTTTCAACTATATTGTAATTAGAGAAGGATTTTTAGGAATATATTTTTTATATTTGTTTTTCTAGATCCTTGGGATAGACGAAAGAAAAAGGGTAAAAAGCAGAAAAAACCTGCAAAGAAACGTTTGAGTACACAGGACAAAATCCAATCAATGCTAGTACATAAACAGTCTAGCAACAAAAATAAACGTAATGGTGACACGGCAATCAGTGGGTCTATGAACACTATAGGCGGAAGTATATCTCATAATCAGGCACCACCTAGAGATGCTATCGAAAGGGCATGCAGTATGAAAGAGGAGTTATTATCACAAATAGAGGTTCTTGGTGAACGTCTACCGCCAAATACGTTGGATCAATTGATAGATGAGCTCGGTGGGCCAGAAAACGTCGCAGAGATGACAGGTAGAAAAGGCCGTGTCGTACAAAGGGAAGATGGTGGAATAGAATACGAATCTAGGTCTGAAGTAGATGTTCCTTTAGAAACTCTCAACTTGACAGAGAAACAGAGGTGTGTGATGAGTGAAAATATATAGTTGTATATAATAAATTTCAATTCGACGCACACTTATTTTTGATTCATCACTTAATTCAAATTAGAATGACTGTTATTTAAAAATTAATTTAAGCATTTAAGTTAAGCATTTAAGTTAAGATCGGTATTCTATTTCTATCTTTGTTAGGTTTATGGACGGAGAGAAGACTGTAGCGATAATTTCTGAAGCGGCCAGTAGCGGTATATCATTACAGAGTGACAGACGAGCTAGGAATCAAATGCGACGTGTGCATATCACGCTTGAGTTACCATGGAGTGCAGATAGAGCAATACAGCAGTTTGGACGAACGCATCGCTCAAATCAGGTTAACGCGCCTGAGTATATATTTCTTATATCGGATTTAGCTGGGGAAAGGCGATTTGCCTCGATTGTCGCGAAGCGTTTGGAAAGTTTGGGTGCGTTAACGCATGGCGATCGTCGTGCGACGGAGACTCGAGATCTTTCGCAATTTAATATCGATAATAAGTACGGTCGTGCGGCGTTGGAAGCGACAATGAAGACCATAATGGGGTTTGTAATTGATTAAAAGTATAGAAAAATCATCTACATGAAATATGAATGTTTAATGATTTCAGGTATGAGCCGCCTTTGGTACCACCACCACAAGATTATCACGGCGATTTTTTTAAAGACGTAGCAGATGCACTAGTAGGTGTCGGTTTGATTTGCAATAGCGAAAGCACACCTGGTGTGCTAACGCTCGACAAGGATTACAATAATATGTCAAAATTTCTGAATCGCATTCTCGGGATGCCGGTCGACTTACAAAATCGTCTGTTCAAATATTTCACTGATACGCTCAACGCTATCGTGACACAAGCCAAAAAGACTGGCCGCTTTGACATGGGTATTCTTGATCTTGGTACATCAGGCGAAAATGTTCGCAGAGTACGATTATATCGGTTTCTGCGGAAACACGCAACTGGTAAGGCACCGACGGAATTGCATGTAGTTCATGTCGAGCGCGGTATGAGCTGGTCTGAGGTCACGAACAAGTTCTCAGAGTTGACTGGGTCTAAAGAGGGTTTCTATCTAAGCCATCAGATCCGCAACGGCAAGCAAACGGCCATTCTTGCGGCCATGGTAGAGAGCGGCAAGAAAAAATCTGAGAGCAAGAAAGATCAGTTTTATATGGTATACAGGTATAATCAACTAAAATCCACATTGTTAAAAATATTTTATTATATATTATATATTAAGTGATTTTGATGTTAGAAGCTAATAATTGTGAATTATTAGGCCCAACACAGGTTTGCAATTACGACAAGAAACTCTAGGTGAATTAGAAAAGAAGTATAAGAAGGTAAGCGCAGATGAAGCCGAGCCACACTGGACGCAACAATATGAAGCTTCTGTGGATACATGTTCGCATGCGTATTGGAGCGGCAATTGTAAAAATACTACTCTTGGTATAGATTGCGAAGTGGGACTAAGAAGACGTTCCTATAATGTATTAGCTGGTTCTGTACTGAGCGTTTGGAGTCGTGTGGAGAATGTACTTGCTGCACGATCCGGGCATAACTCGAAGATGCAAGTTGTACGATTACGTACGGGTAAGTCAAACTTAAGGTTTTGTTAATTATTCAATTAACATTTTGATAAAATCTGAAAACTTTTAACAATTTTCCGTTTTTATTGGTAACAGATGAAGGTTTGAAAATTGTTGGGACACTCATTCCGAAGTCTTGCATGGAGTCATTGCGTCAGGCACTCTCCTCTGATGCGGAAAAGACGGAGGAATCAACATTTTGAACGCCGAGTCACGTATAAAGGGTAAACTTATTCCTCTTGATCATGTCGTCGATCTATAAAATCGCGAAATATCTTTAATATCTATGAAATTGTTTTATCCTTGTAGATATATATAGGACCAAGCAAGACTATTGACGTAACCTAGAGCCGCAACTTTAGAAAAAGAAAGAGAGAGAATGTGAGAGAAATAGATCTTTCATCAATATTTTGTCGAGATACGAGAAGAAAAGCAAATTACGAACGCAATTATAATCATATGTTCTGGACTGGAGTCCGAAATTGTGACTCGTCATCAAGTAGATTCCAAATTGAATCTGATAATAAACGCGACGAACACGAGTGACCGCTTTCGATTGATATCAAAGATCACAATTTGTTGCTTATTTCTTTGTCATTTATGCAATTGCTCGAAAAAATTATAGCTTTTATCCGTCACACACGAACAGATTTTTAAAAATAGATTTTTAAGTTCATATTGTCCAGGATTTGTAATTTTGGAATTTTCAGTGTTCTATTGCTTTTCCTACTATCTTTCACAGTTCTTTTTCCGTTACATATATGATAATTGATCTTAGACGAGAATAATTTGAAATTAGAAATTTTGATGCTTTTATAAATTATTATTCATTATAAAATATATTTTAAAAAATAATATATTTTTAAATATATTAAACATAAATATAATACGTATAAAAAAAACATTTTACACACATTTTATTTTATATTCTAAGTATACGCGCGCATGCGCGCGCGCACACCAACACACACACACACACGCACTTTGTGTGTGTGTGGTGCACATATACATATGAAAAACGATAGCGAGATTTGTAATTCTAACGAGGAAATGGTATAATGTTGGATGTTGATTCAGGCTCTGTAAAGTATAGTATATCTCCAATTGGTATGTGCATTAAGCATTATTAAATTCTTTAGCATTAAGCATTATTAAATTCTTTAGTATTAATTCTGTCTTTAAATCATTCAGTAATCCAGCTGTAGCATTAGATATATTCATATTTGATATATATATATATATATATATATATATATATATATATATATATATAAAACAGAAAATATGAGTTATAAGATTAATTATACGAAATTGAACAAATAAAAAAACATACCTTTTGATTTAAACCAGCTTTTTGCGCAATACGAATTTAGTATTGCGCTAAACTATTAAATAATTTACAGATAAAACTGGTAAGGAACTTAATTGATTGCGAGTTTATAATTTTGATTTTCTCATTCATTTTTCTCATTCATTTGCGTTTTACTGTTTGGTATATGTTACTTGTTGGTTTTGTATTGTATGTTTATCAAGTTTGGTCAAAATCAATGATTCCAACGTTGTCTCCTCATAAAAAGGGAATTAGATCGTTTACACATGCTATGAAAAGATAATGAAGTAAAAAAATAGGAAAGGCAATAGACATAAATATCATAACACATCAACTTTAAGCTCGAAACTAGAAATTCTAAATTGCACTGTTCTGAGTATTTAAATCCTTATTTTTATCATTTTTTTTTACATACATCGTCATGATATGCCAATTATATAATAAAAAAAAGGAAGTTTATCATGTCATCACTATTAATCATTTTTGCCCATGAGATTTTAGTAGATGAACGTGTGATATAATAGAATAAGTATACATTGTGATGACTGTGTTATGAGAGAGCCTAATTGCATAAAAGAACGAGAAAGAGAGGCGAGAAGAGAAAGAGAGAGAGAGAGAGAGATATTTTCCTCGTAAAAAGTGTGAAATAATCGGTTAATACAATTTAGGATCATGTTCAGTTTCAAGTTAGATTGTAGTTTAAATGTAACTTAAATGTTCGAAGAGCATCGACTGCTATTATTGCAACCGTGTAAATCCAGTGATAACTAGTAATGAGATGAATTAATCGAAAATAACAAGACTGGAGTAGTCGATTCCCTTTGGAAAGTACAGAGATATGTATATTCGATAGCTTTGGTTTCCGTTTAATCATTAAACCAATCGGATAATTGAAAAGAAGCGTTGCGCACACACACACACACACACACACACACACGTACACACACGCGCGCGCGCCACGCGCACGCACACACGCTACCGCTACCATTACTATTTATCATTATTATAAATTACTGCTATTGCTATATTAGTACTAGTGCTCTACTGTTATAAAACTGTCATTCAGATCTGGAGAGACGAGATAATCACGTAGATAGGAGTTTTCTTTTGTTTTTATATTAAAACTTAAGAGATGGACTTATTATAGATGCTAAATAATATTCTGTTATTTCTCTTTTTTTTAAATTATTACATGAATAAAAAAATGGATTTCTGTTAAATATATTTTTTTTGTTTTATATGTTGCTAATTGTTTCATAAAAAAAAGAAATACTCTCAACGAAAAATTACTCATAATCTTTACGTGATATATCGTAAATATTTTTTAGACCGTTAGTCTATTTATAAAGAAATGAATATTTATGAATATGTATGAAAATAAAACAAGAAAGTATTTGATAAATAAAATGAAATAAAGTTAAAAATTTTATAATTTTTAGTTAAATTATAATTTAATATTGGAATTTTTGGAACAAATAAGCAATATATTTTTTTTTGTTTATCGATATTTTCTTGTGCGAAATTGAAGTTAAACATGAAAATGTCTCATACGTATAATTATTGTATACGAAATATTTTTCGAAATTGTCTGAAATATGACGTCTCGTCTCGTAATGATCTTTACATACTTCTAATTAGCCTTAATATATATAAAAAAAGAAAAATAATTAGAAAAGGATAGTACATACAATCGATATATTTATATTCAGATGCGTAAATTAGCAATCACATAAAAGAGACAAAAAAGAAAAAAAGAAGAGAGAAAGGAAGTACGGCCTGCATGTATATTGAATGTAGATTACCTTGTTCGTTTGTACATCCGAACGTTTCGAAGAATTAACAACATGAGATTTGCAATCCAATCATCTCTAATGATGAAACTTCAAAACGCAGATTTAGAGCATAGAGTACTATCAGAAAAATTTAGTAGAATCGAGTCGTGATTAGAGTCCTCATTTTAGTGATTTAATTTTTAAGAATGTGCGCGCGTAATGCATCTATGAAAGAGAGAGAGAGAGAGAGAGAGAGAGAGAGAGAGAAAAATTCGTCATTTATCTGTTTCCACGGTTATTCTTGTAATAAAGAATCATCCTGCGGAAGTACGCAAAAACTATTACATGACTTCATGGATAAAAGCTATGTATTACATTTATAAAGAGATGAAAGAAAAGAGAGTAAAGTGTTCAATTATGAAGTATATAATGAATAAATCTTTCACGAAAAAAAAGTCGGAAAAGGATGAAAGGAAACATTCAATGTTTAAGCGAGATTTATAGATTTAATTCTTTCAAATGCATGCTATTTGCGTAAAATAATACATTAATTATTATTAGTTTATATATTAGTGAAATGCAGAGAGCAGCGGAATTTTAATATATTTAATTTTAATTTAAAAATGGACAAAGTTGTAGAATGTAGTTTTGTATTTTTTTATAATTATCTTGCTTGAGTTCTTAACTTCCAATCATGGCTTATAAATGTAGTATCTAGTACGTGTGGAAACAAACATGCTTTCTAATGAAACGATTATTTCTTTTTTAATGTGCTGTATTTTAATGGATAATTCACGAATGATTGAATGTGTTGCGTGTATATATGCATGTATAAATGTCTGTGTATGTAAAAAAATTCAATTCTTTATATTCGACGATACTCACCGTTTTCATATCCGAAAATTCTTTCTAAAAATCCATTTTGCATTTTAACGAACCATTAATCGATTAATGCTGAATTTCTTTTTTTTGATTAATGAAACTGCTACATCAAAATATGTCTTTATTATCATCAAGTGTATTGTTAAATGATGTAGAATAAAAAATTATTGATTTTTATGCAGATACCAAATATAATGATTTCATCGTAAAATATACAAATGTGAAGATTGTTCATTAGAAACCTACTTTTTTTTTAATAAAGAAAGGAAATTAACTACCAAGAAAAAAACTAAACTGGTATGTTTTTCCTTTCTCCATATTTTATTTAAAAAATCGGAAAATTAATTGAATCTATAACAGCATCAATTGCATGCGCGTGTATCCTTGTATTTTAACATTTATTAAATTATAATGTGTTAAACCTGGATAAAAGTTCTGCTTACATCATATATTTTCATCTTATACTTCGTATGTTTGTGTAAAAAAACCTACAGAATGATGAATTTCTTTTCGTGCACTTCGAATGCAACTGTACATTTAATCTTGATCACTCTAGCAACATACACACATCACTTTCATATACTCAAATACTAAAATTACATATGTATTTGTTAAATCTGGATATTTCTTAAATGTATTTATATTTACTGTGAAACATCGCGAAAATCACAAAATAATCGGTATCTAATCTGATGGAAGTATCTTGGTATCGACATTGCATCTAATGAAAGGCATATAGAAGTATTAAAAATGTACAGACTCCAATGACAAGACCGAGTATAACAGAATCTCTCCTCTTACGCAGATTTATCCTCTGCAGTAGACTGTTCACTGCTGGAAATTGATTGGAGATGTCATTAAATCGAGTTTGTATACGTTTAAATGCCTGTCTCTGAGTCATCAGATGATCCCGTGTTTCCATTGCTATGCTTATTTGATGATTGATTAATCGGTCGGAACTAAAAAGATATATTAATAATATATGATAAAATATAAGTATTGAAAGATTTTTCACAGATATGTTTAAAATAACATTAATGGGATATATATTTTAATCTCTATCATAGTATTATAAATAAGACTAAACTGGCTTACTTGTGAATATGTTGATTTTCTTTGAGATACATTTCACGCCGATTCAATCCACTTGCATTTTTATAATTACTATAATATAAAATATTGGTTTTTCATCAATGTGATATCCATAATTGATATATAATTTATAATGGAAATGACAATAAAGTTGTACATACTCTATTTCTTTACGAACGCTGCCTAGAAGATCCTCGCGATCTTTTCTAGCAATAAAATTATTTCTAATCTTATTAAATTCCAGTTTATAATCTTTCAATATCTCCTTGTGACGTTGCATTGTATGCAACATAGCTGCTCCATTTGGCTGTAATTCGCTCATCCTTTCGTTTATGGAGAACAACTATGTTGTATGTGAGTCTTATTAATATATTCTTTTGTGTGTGTGTATATATATATATATATATATATATATATATATATATATATATATATATATATAAAAGAGCTTACTTTGGAGAGCAATGTCTCAATTTCTGATGCCATGTTCTCAAATACTTGTTCCTCATCTAGAAGAGGAATTTCCTCTGTACTGGTATGTCTAGCACTAGTATTTATGCCCAGTTTACTAAATGCCACCAACTTAGCATCAATTTCATTTTCTAGGTGTCTCGCCTGCTTCCTTAGATCTACAACAAAATAGCAATTCGTGTGATTTGACTGCAGCTTCTACATGTAAACGATAAAAAAAAAAGAAAGTTTCTTCATGAATATGTTTCTTTTTTATACGATGCGATGCAAGCAGTATGATATGATCCGCGACGTGTAAAAACAAAAGTGGCAAGATAACATCATTATCTTAGAATGTACAAAAAATATTAAATTTTCGAGACCTTTCTCTAAAAAAATAAACAATCGCGAAGAGTTTTCCTTTCTTTCTTGAATGTTTTGAACACAAATTTTGCAGCAATTGTGACCTACCTTCCCAATCGACTGTACCCAGCGAGCCAGCCATTTAATCGTCTGAATCACAAATGTATACGTTTGATTAATATGTAAAACGTCATATAACACCTTTTCACTAATATTTCTGAAGGGATGTAGAAAAAAAACAATGAAATTGTTACAGATTGAGAAAAAATATTACAATAGCAGAGACTGCGCAATGTCTATAACACAGCATATACAGAGTAGCGCAACTCTCCCGATTTCAGCATGTATAAAATTAAACTGCACATGCGCGAGTAGTTAAGTAGGTAACCAATCACAACTAATTTTCTGTTACACTTCTTCTCGGGATTTTCTATAACGTTCTTTGTCATTTAAATGCCCAACTGGTGGGAATCATAGACATATAATATAGATCCCGCATATCATATACTCTTCCATATACTCTTCTATATCATTAGGGAGTCAATCATGTAACTTTAAGGTGAAAAATGAAAAGTAAAAAGTGAAAAATGAAAAGTGAAAAATTTCATGTAAAGTTACATGATTGACCCCCCTTGACATTTCACGTGAAACTTTTCACGTACAGCGATTATGTATATAGCTTGGATGCGTGGAAAGTGAAATCATGTTTGAAAGGTGGAAATCTAAGGAATTAATAAATATGCTTCGGAATTAGAGAAGATTAGGGCTGCGTTAGGATTAAGTGTACGTAATACATATACAATTGGTTATTAAAAGATGTATATAATATAATACTGTACCATATATAATACTGTACCAATAAAATAATTTTCATTAGCTATAAAACCTATGAAACTATGTTTCATAGGTTTTATAGCTAATGAAAATTATTTTATTGGTACAGTATTATATATGGTACAGTATTATATTATATACATCTTTTAATAACCAATTGTATATGTATTACGTACACTTAATCCTAACGCAGCCCTAATCTTCTCTAATTCCGAAGCATATTTATTAATTCCTTAGATTTCCACCTTTCCGCCATCAAGGTATATGGCGACAAATTTCACATTTTCACGTTTGAGAGAGTTACATGATCCCGCAAAATCGTACATGATCGTAAGTTCACGTGAAACTTTTCACTTTTCACGTTTCCGCCCTAGGGAAAAAGTTACATGATCGACCCCCAGTGATTAGACAACAATTTTCCGAAAAATGGAGGGGATAATGTTGGTACCAACGAAATCCTCTAAACAAAATAATTTTAGTTTCTATGGATTAGTAGCACTATTCAAATAATAATCTGTTGGTTTGCACATCCTTTTTGACATATGCGCGGGCATGTACGTAATATTGTATATCAGGCCATGTTCCAAAATTAACTGGAAGTCTGTCGCTGCTGTTATTGAAATGACTGACTTTTACCGTTCCGAAATTTAAATTTTTATTGTCTAGTACTGGATTTCGGAACGGAAAAGCAGTGTAAAGCAATAAAAAAGTGTACATAAAAAATCAAAACATAATCAATATGGCTCAACATATGTTATTCAATGCTATTAGAATAATAACCGAAAACGATCAAGTGATAATAATTCTGATGATGATATGATGTTACAAATTACTAATAAATAAGATATTACTGATATTACTAATAAATAAGATTGATAGTAAACACGGATCACTGTTTTTAAAATTATGCGTACAAAATTATATTCAAAACGTAATTTCTGTATTAACAGATGCAGACTTTAAATCACATTTTCGATAAGAAAAGTGCAGTTATTTATTGAAAATATTACTTAATAAAATATTATATATAATATTCATATTCATCAATAATATTCATTATTTATAGTAATGTACATTATTACCATATCGTTATATACTACTGTTTCAAAAATAAATGTTTTGTTAATTATAAACTTATTATTTTTAATAGAATGTTTCGAGAAACTTTCCATTGGTCCTATTATTAACCATAATAGAACCAAAGTTAGAAAAAAAGTCAAATCCTAATCTGCAGATAATACTTGATCGCCTTCTCCATTAAGTTGGAAAAACAACTTCTAATAACCATTTGGACGCTTGCTACACCAGATTCATATCGGTACATTAAAACACCGCAAAATAAAATATCATCTACTATAAATATTTATTTCATTATATTGTAGATCTATATGTGACCATTTTAATGTTGGTAAAGCTATTGGTCTGCACATAATAAGGAGCGTTATAAATGCTCTTAGTCTTCGAGAGCAATTCATAACATGGCCAACAGAAGACGAGACAAATGAATCTATTAGTAGCATTTAAGCGGCAAAACGGATTTCCGAGTGTTATCGGTGCATTAGATGGAACACATATTGTTATAAATACTCCAAATGATTATCCTGAAGTATACATTAATCGAAAGGGCTCTCATTCTATTCACTCTGCAGGTATTATTTTATTTCATTTCTTGCACATATCTAGATAATTAATAAAAAGTGGTAGTAACATGTAATCTATTAAAATTGCAGGTGATTTGTAAGCATAACTTACAATTTATTCATTGTTTCGTTGGCTATCCTGGATCAGTGAGTACATGATCAAAGAATATTTCGATTCTCTGGTATACAACGTATTTTCGATGATTCGTTGAAATTTTCTAATAATAGTCATGTAATAGGAGATGCAGCCTGCAAAATTCAACGACACCTATTAGTAGTTTAAAGATAATGAACGCTAATGGATGGTTTAAAGATAATGGATTAACGCAAAAGCAATGAAATTTTAACTATTGCTTATCTTCGACTCGAATGGCAGTAGAACGAACTCTTGAAAGAATGATTTAGAATGTTGCTAGATAAACTTCCTGTGAGGCGAACTGATCTTATTCCTAATTATGTAATGGCGTGTTGCGTATTGCACAATATATGTATATCGAGGAATGACATGATCGATAATATTCCGATATTTGTTGAAAACAATGACATAAAAAATGTAAGGAATGGAGAAGACGATAATATCAATCGAGAATTACATATTGAAGATATACGGAAAAGAGAAACGAATACAAAATGCTCTCGATATCCAGTTACCATAATTGTTTTATTATTTACTGTACGTATATTTATATGTTATACTTATATAAACTAGAAATAAAACTATTTTATAAAATATAAATTTAAAATAAATATTTAAAATATTTATAAAAAATTATAAAAAATTTAAAATAAATATTTAAAATATATATATGTAATATAGAGCGAGTGGAACGCGAGCTGCTGGAGCAGTGCAGTCAGATCTTGGTGGAGTGTTTCGCGTGGCTGCAACGATGCGACAAGTGCATCAAACAACTCGAGGAACTTAGCCGTGTTAAGCGTTCTCGATTCACCGTTGCAAATAGACGATCTGTGATGGCGAAGATCGCGCGACTCGCGATTGCAATTAGAAAGACATTTTGTGCACGTTAGTGGCAAGTACGTGAGACCAGTAGAGACAACGGATCTCTCCGAATTGCCGCGGCAAATTATGTTAAAGTGGTGATCAACGTACGATTCAAGAACAATGCGTGTTTCGCGTGGTCGGTGGTCGCGGCTCTGCATCCGGTCGAAAGGCATACGGATCGGGAATTATCGTACCCCATTATACGACAGTGTTAAATCTCCAAGACATTACGTTTTCGATGACGTTGAATCAGATTAAAAAGTTCGAACATCTCAATGACATCTCAATCAACGTCTACGGTATCAAGGAAAAGGAGATATTCCCGATACGGTTGACAGATAAGAAGATGGAGAAACATGCAAATATATTGTACATGCAGAGTCCGTGCGACGACAACGCGGGGCACTTCGCGTACAGGTCAAAGACCTGTCCCGCCTTGTGAGCTCGCAAATAAATAAAAAAGAACACAAGAAATACTTTTGTGACCGGTATGTATTTTAACAAATTTTATTATTTCTCTTATAAAATTGTTTATTATAATAAATACTAAAAAATCATATTTTCCGTTTGCAGATGTCTACATTACTTCAGTTCGTCTGAAAAATTGCAGTTACATACAACGGATTGCGAAAAGATGAACAATTGCGCTATCTGACTGCCAAGCGAGGACGACAAGTGGCTCGAATTCAAGAACCACACAAATGAGGAACGACTTCCTTTTGTCATTTACGCGGACTTGGAGTGCGTACTATGGCGAACGGAACCGACAGAGAAGGAAGACGCGTCATATACTTATTAGCAGCACGAGGTATTTAGCATCGGATATTACGTGCGATGCTCATACAACAACGCGTTATCGGTATATCGATTTCGTCGCGGCGAAGACTGCGTTGCGTGGTTCGTTCGGCAACTCGAAGACTTGGCGCATCAAGTAAAAATTCTGTTATCCGCTAATACCCTTATGAAAACGTTGTCGAGAGAACAGTGGGAGGCATATCGTACGTCGATTTCTTCATTCAAGCATCGCGTGTAATCGTCGAACGTTATTGTTCGCGCTACGACGTTACTTTTTACATCTTTCGCTTTTTTGGTATCCTTTTTACCATCAACTCTCACCGTGTACATTTTCGCTCTGAGTCCGACGAATTCCATCATTGCACGTACCGTTATTTTCATCCTTTATTAGGCCGGGTACTTTTTTATTCATGAGAGGCATCCCGTATGTGTTGCCCGGCGGATAATCGCTCGTATCGAATCTAGCAATATCGCGTTTCATCGTCTCGTACACGTCATTGCACTCGATGTGATATATGAGACTGTCCGTGTCGGTGTACATGATCTTACATTTGTCGCGATACAGCGGTGACATATACTTGTGATGAAATTCGTACAAGCAGATTTTCGATATGTCGAGTATACACATATCCACATAAATCGGCTTGTCGAATTTCATTTCGAGTTTACGCAGTTCGACGGCGATTAAGTTTTCCGCAAAGACGCTGCGGCTGTGGAAATTTGATTTCGCGATCATTGCCTCCGCGCCATACCGTCTATCCCATTTTGTTATCAATTTTACATCCATGTGATTCCGAACATTTTCCATTGTTTTACCGAATACCGCGTTGTTCATTAATTTGTATACATTTTTCTGAAAATCATTTTTCGCGGACGTCTAAAGTATGTATTGAGTTCGATATAATCGCGGAGCCAGGTGGATTGAGCAAATTGTAGTACGCGGTGTATCTTTGCGATACGAAGATCGTGGCGCGTACATTACTGCAGATTGCGATAGTGGATGACGTACCGCTTCTTATCATATAACGTCGCGAGAAGTTTATCCTGCCGCGTGCTGGGTGATTTATCGCGCGTCGGACAAAAAGGTCAGTGTGTCGATCATGTAGATGATGCGGATACTCGATATCGACCTCGAGAATATAACCCGTAGGTGAATCCGAAGCGATCGCGCTCGCGTCAAAGTTCGTAACGTCTTCAATCCATTCGGCATAGGGCAGCGGTTGACACATCGCCCATCCGTACAAATTGTTCACGTCGTAATACATCAAATACAACGACGGTTTCAACGGGTCGTACGAACGCATGTACTTGTTATTGGCCTGCGCGTATCTGCCGGAATATTGACTGAGGCCACCGCGTATACTGCGCTTGATAAACATAACAATATCAATGTCGGTGAGCAACTCAAATTTTACATGCGTATGTTTCAGCATGGCATTCCACGTGAAACCTGGCAATGTGTAGTAATGAGCGGGATCGAGACTGTAATTTTTGATACAACTTTTGCGGAAATTTTCAAAAACGTCAGCCAATAACAAGACATCGGTTTTTAAATACAGATCGCTGTACTCGCCTAGAGTTTTAATGGAGAACCGCTGCCAGACGTTCGCGGCGCGTAATCGTTCTCCGACATCGTATCACCGATCAACGAACTATAGAATGATTCGCGCGGTGGTAGGCACGTGTCCTGCAACTTGTCCACGTGATCCAGGTATTCGTAGGGAAAGACACCTTTGCGCGTCAACAAGTAAAAATCTTCGTTTGATAACATGGAAAATTCGGAACATAAAATTTTCAATTTTTCTTTCGTTAGAAAAGATGCCAATTTACCGAGGCTGGTATTTAAAAATTTGTACAAATCTATGAACCGCAGTCGTACGCAATTTGAATCTGATCTCTCGGTGGTATCTTGAACGTGTTTTGTAAATAAGATGTATTTTTCTTTTGTTATCGGCAGCACGTCGATTCTGCCTTCGAATGCCGTAGCTATTTCTATGATGACAAAATGCGCGTCATAATCGGATAAGTTGTGAAATACTATGGGAATGCAATATGAATCTTTATAATTTAGATTACAATTTGAATGCACGGGACCACGGTAACGACCGGTAAGATGGCAATGATTGTGTATCATGCGACGCAAATGATTTTTCACAAATATGACAACATGTCGCGCTACGATATGCCTCCCATTGTTCTCTCGACAACGTTTTCATAAGGACATTCGCGGATAACAGAATTTTTACTTGATGCGCCAAGTCTTCGAGTTGCCGAACGAACGCAACGCAGTCTTCGCCGCGACGAAATCGATATATCAATAACGCGTCGTCGTATGAGCATCGCATGTAGTATCCGATACTAAATATCTCGTGCTGCTGATAAGTGTACGATGCGTCTTCCTTCTCTGCCGGTTCCGTTCGCATTCCAAGTACGTGTAAATGACAAAAGGAAGTTGTTCCTTATTTGTGTGGTTCTTGAATTCGGGCCACTTGTCGTCCTCGCTCGGCAGTCGGATAGCGCATTGTTCATCTTTTCGCAGTCCGTTGTATGTGACTGCAATTTTTCAGACGAACTGAAGTAATGTAGACATCTGCAAACGGAAAAGATGATTTTTTAGTAAATTAATAAACAATTTTATAAGAGAAATAATAAAATTTGTTAAAATACATACCAATCGCAAAAGTATTTCTTGTGTTCTTTTTTGTTTATTTGCGAGCTTACAAGGCGGGACAGGTCTTTGATGTACGTGAAGTGCCCCGCGTTGTCGTCGCGCGGACTCTGCACGTACAATATATTTGCATGTTTCTCCATCTTCTTATCTGTCAACCGTATCGGGAATATCTCCTTTTCCTTGATACCGTAGACGTTGATTGAGATGTCGTTGAGATGTTCGAACCTTTTAATCTGATTCAACGTCATCGGAAACGTAATGTCTTGGAGATTTAATACTGTCGTATAATGCGGGTACGACAATTCCCGATCCGTATGTCTTTCGACCGGATACAGAGCCGCGACCACCGACCACGCGAAACACGCATTGTTCTTGGATCGTACGTTGATCACCACTCGCTTAACATAATTTCTCACGGCAATTCGATGTAACATCCCGTGTGCATTGGATTATATTTATTCATATTAATTGTCAAATTTAATATATGTGACAGCGCCCATCCACTGTCGCGTTCTTGAAACTCTTCGAGCGTAGGTTCGATGACGTGCTGCTCGTACCTCTCGTTCAAATTTGACACTCGAAAGAGTTCATAGTTTTTCGTGTTTATACTTTTATTGGCGCGTTTATCGCTCGTCACAAACTTGCCGTTGAACGCGGTGTTCACTTTCACACTATCGTGTCTCTCACTCACTCAAACACTACACCACCAGTCTTCCAAATATCGTCGCGGCTCGATATAGTCCACGTTAATCACCACATCTGTCAATATACGGCTTTTAAACGCCGTATCAATCTCGCGCCAAACAAGAGATCCAGTGTCTCTACTTGGGTACTCGCCATCAACGTGCACGAAACGTCTTTCTAATTGTACCTTTGCACCCGCGAGTCGTCCTATCCTCGCCACCGCAGATTGTCTATTTGCAAGTGAGTCGAGAACGCTTAACACGGCTAAATTTCTCGAGTTATTTGATGCACTCGTCGTATCGTTGCAGTCACGCGAAACACTCCATCAAGGTAGCGATCTGGCTGCATTGTTCCAGCAGCTCGCGTTCCACTCGTTCTAAGTGTCCATTTTTTTATATGTTATATTACGTCCTCACTGAGCACTTGTATGTGATTTGTCCACAATATTGTCTTTTTTACGCGATGCAAATTGGGCACATGTTACATGGCATTGTTATATATACGAACTGACTACAATTGGAACAAAATCGACCGTATAGCGCATCAAGAGTATTTATCTCATGCTTCCTAACGGCATATATTATTCCAATGTTAGTGTCCGCCAGACGAACCATGCATTCGGCACATACAATTAGTGCATCACCCGTCGAATAGTAAAATTGTATTGTACAATGTTTTTTATTACATTCAAAGAGTTCCGAACGTGTAACAATTTTCTCCACATAATCCGTAAGCTCCTCACTCTGATACTCAGGTAATCGCTGTCAGACAATGCGTGCTCTTCATCTTCATCTTCATCTTCGTCTTCAATATCCATGTCAATATTTTCAACATTAATGTCCATTTCTTCTTCATCTCCAAATACTTCGTTCATTATATTCGCGATGTCTTCTTCCATATTTTCAAATCACAATATTCACATGGTCAATTATTTCTTTCTCTCACATTAGACTTCCATCTACTGTGATCCTGCACACCCCATGACCCCATGACCCATTATATATATCATCTACAGTTTCTTTGTTCCTTTGTCTAAATCAGAGCATCATCATAGATCTCTCCGAATCGCAATTTGTTTATAGCAGCCGGAGTATCGGCGCTTCTTTTTTAATACGTCGCAACACGTATGTCGATTTCCACGAAAATCCATCTTATCACGGCTTTTTTTGGAAAGAAAATTTGAACACATCACGCTCCTTTGCGAACATGTCGCTACATGTTGATCACAACAATGAAAAGAGGAAAGAGAGAGGAGGAGGGGCGGAGAGAGAGGAGGGGTTTAACGGTTTGCCATGTCAAAAATTACGCGGATGCGATCAGTCCTCCATCGAACGATCTGCAGCGCACCGTACGATGGCGAAAAACAAAAGAAGGAACGTAATGCGTAAGTTTCAACTGCATTTTTTATTTTTTTCTCTCTTTTTTTCCAATATTGTGCAATATTATATATTTAATTTCTACAGCATTTCGGTGGAGCGTCGCGATGCGTTTACTGAACAGACGTTTTACTCTGACGGCCACGGGTTACAAATTTTTGGAAATTGGAATCAACGTTGGTCCACCGAGCTACGTGGAGATCGCTTTGGGAGATCATCGGGGACAGAAATTGATACTGTCTCTCAAAACGTGGAAGGGACTCTACGAGCAACGATAGAATATCTATAAATTGCTACGAAACGATTACAAAGACAATTTTATAAGCGTCAGATCGTTAACCGTCAAAGTTTGCCTGAACGACGTTACACTCGTACGTCTTGAATCTTTGAACGTACGTTTTGAACGTATGATGATCGAATCGACGTTACGCCGAATGTTTGATCTGAACGAATGTATCGATGTGACATTCGACCGACTCGTCAGATTCGTCGATACGAATGCTAAGTATACGCGATTCTCCAACATCACGTCTGTTGTAACAGATCTCGAGAAAGTACCGAACGTGATACGCGATTGCGATATCTTCGATAGATTGACTCATCGATTGCGAGCTGTTAGCTTTAGTTTTTAGTGTGTAAGAAAAATGTGAATAAAAAAAAGTTTTACGCTTAAATGTATTCAATTTATTTAAAAATATAAACATATATGCTATGCAAAAAAAACATGTATTTCTTTCATTCCTTTCCTCCCACCATAAAAATAATTAGCTGAAAAATAACAGTCGTCATAAGAGAGAGAGAGAGAGAGAGAGAGAGAGCCGCAACGGGAGAGATAATAGGTATACGAGAGAGAGAGAAATAGTAGATATATAATAGAGAGAGTCGCAATGGGAGAGAGAGAGAGAGAGAGAGAGAGAGAGAGAGAGAGAGAGAGAGAGAGAGAGAGAGAAGATGAGAACATGGTGGGCGGCGGCGCGGCGGCGAGCCCGGACCCCTCTTCATGTCCACGCGTCCTGTCCACGCGCAATTTTTTCTGAATATTATCTTCGTTATTTGTCTTTAATATACGGTGTTGAAGGCACCGATCCAGCGATTCAATCGCATGCTTAAGAATGACATGTTTACGCTCAATGGCACTGGGTCGACGCGCTACCTCGTCTTGTACAACGCGCCTCCCTCGCACACCCGCACCCCCTCGGAGCTCCTGGATTAGAACCGGCTTAGTATACTTACTACTGCTTTACGGGTCAATTCGCTGGATAAATTTCTGAAAGAGATGCATCATATTTCTGCTTCATATGGACCCTGGTAGCATGATATCATTCGAATATTCTACAGTCGTACTGAAAGTACTGTGATACGTATTATTGCCTAATATACCAGAGAACATTCATATGACATCTTGATGGTATATCATTTTTCGTATGTTCTTAGCTCATCTTCAGAATATACCGAATATACCTTATCAGCATATGATCTCATATGAATATTCTGTATTTATACTGAATGTACTATGATCATACCGAAGATACTAAGATTATTCGTATAAAATCTGTATAGAATATCATTTGTCGTATCCCAAGTAGCAAGATGACATCATTATGATGATGATTTAAAATTATTTTTCGTCATTCCACGTCAGTGTACTAAATAATAACGTAAAATAAACGTAACATTTGTCACGAAATATTACCGTTAAATACATCATTATTTCATCGTAATCATTTTAATGAATAAATAATGAATAACATTATTAATTACTATCTTTCTTAATTAACTATAATATATAAATAAGAAAAATATTTCCCATATTTAAATTATTGACAAATTCATAAACAAATAAATAAAATATATTCAACAATTTATAAACAATTTTTATAATAAAAATGATTCTCATTAAACATAATATAGGTTCACGGATCTATATATGTAATTAAATTATCCACAAAAATTACATACCATATGCAATCGAGATTTTAAAATTGAAACTATTTATATGACAATATAGTAACATTCATTAACCAGATCTATATCATATTTTATGTCAAAATTCCGTGTTCACTTATATCATCATTTCAGTTGCAGGTTTCATTCCATTATAAAAGTTAAGCAGCATCGTGCAGAATCCCAAGTAGGAGAATGGGTGGTCATTTTAAAAACATGCAATGATACAAGATAAAAAATGTGTCATTATTTTCTCTCATTTTTTTTTATTTTTTTCACTTATTTTCTATAAGAGGTGTCATGTATATTATAGATTTTCACGATTTATATATGGCTGTCTGGGATACACTTATGCATGCCCTACATGATATACTGTTTTTAAACCATTTTCATCCTATGGTCATACTGCGGGATATTCTCCAGTACATACTAGAGATTAAGTTAGTGAGCGGTAGTAACGATCTAAATACATTCCACAGTATGTGTTTCGAATGTTCGGAGAATATCTCGAATATACTTGTATGATATCCCGTGGAACGTTCTCAGAATAGACAAGTGCTAGTGGGGGAAATTCTTCAAGGAATTCTCATATACAGTTTGGAAAATCGGATAGAAACAAGGACGTCAATTCTACGAATGGAAATTCCAACTTTCAAATCAAGAAACCTTTTAAAGAGAATGTTTGCGCTTATTGTCGGGTCAAAGGATCGATTGTTCGAGCCGACTGCTTCAAGCTTAAGAGAACTTCATCTCCAAATCCAGTTTCTGCTCTAGAAGTTAAACCAGAAAATTGTTCGTCAGATATTATTGCATGCATTTCTAGTAAGAAACTTAATATTAAAGATACATCACTTGTTGTAATTAAGTTAAATGGTATTTTTTGCAATTTGGTGGCTTTATTAGATACAAATAGTCCACTTTTTTATATTAAATTCTTAATATAAACATGATTTTTTATATTAAATTCTTAATATAAACATGAACACATTTTTAAAGACCATTTCAAAGATCTTATTCCTGCATCACTTACTTACCCTAATAGCACAGGATGTCCTCAGGGTGATCCTGTATAAGTCCTGAATATTCCAGGACATATGTAGGACATGTTTAGGACATTACACTTAAACAAAAATTTCTGGATGTCCTGTGGACTAGCAAATAAGCGCTTCATTATGACCTGGAGACGTCCTCGGGACATCCTTTTCTCAGCCTGAGACTATCCTGAGGACTTTCTTAGGACGATTTGAGGATAACTTTAGAATATCCCACAAGCATCCTTAGGGATGTCCTGAAAAAGTCTTAAACATATTCGTTCGTAATCCTGTGAACGTTCATAATGTAACCAATATTGATCCAGATTATGTTATTATGGTATTTTCAAAATATGTTTCAGGACTATGTCAGGACAATGTCAGGATTATTAACAATTATTTGTTAAAAATATGTTATATGTATATATATATATATATATATATATATATATATATATATAAAGATAAAATTTCTTTAAAATTTAATTATCTTAAAAAAATATTATTTATGTTAAAGAGTTTATAGTTTGTTATATATGTATATTTTATTTCATATGTTCAAAATGAGAATTTTTATGTTTTGTATAACTAACTTATAATTAATAAAGCTTGATTCATTTATGTATAACGCATTTTTAATAAATAATTGCTGATAATCCTGACATTGTCCTGATACAGTCCTGAAACGTATTTTAAAAATATCATAATAATATATTCTGACTCAAGTAGCAAGATGACGCCATTATGACGATGATTTAAGATCATTTTTCGTTATTCGTCGTCAATGTATTAAAGTAATGTAACATCTGTCACGAAATATTATCGGCATAAATATATTGTCATTTAATCGTAATTTTTGAGACATTTTTAATGAATAAGTAATGAAACATTATTAATTACTATCTTCCTTAATTAACTATAATATATAAATAAGAAAAATATTTCCCATATTTAATACAATTATTAACAAATTTATAAACAAGTAAGCAAAATATATACAACAATTTTCATAAGGAAAATGATTCTCATTAAACATAATATAGGTTCACGCTCTATATATGTAATTAAATTATCTACAAGAATTACATATAATCAAGATTTAAAAATCAAGACTATTTATATAATATAGTAACATTCATTAACCAGATTTATCATATTTTAAGTCAAAATCCTGCAATCACTTATTTCTTCATTTCAGTAGCAAATTTCATCCTAACAGAGATTAAGCAACATCGAGCAGGATCTCTAAGTGGCTGGGTGACCGGTTTTAGAAACATACGGTGATAGGAAATAAAAGATGTTTCATCAATTTCTCTCATTTCTTTCATTTTTTAATTTTTTTCCATTTATTTTCCGTAAGGGATCACGTATATTATAGATTTTAGTACTACGTAGGCAATATTGGAACGCGATCGTTTTCAGGATATCCCTAAAGTCATCCTGAAGAGTAGTGTGTATAGACCAATTCTAACTCAGGAGCTTCGAAGGGAGTGTGGATACACGGGAGGAGGGGAACGGTGGATGCGGGGGCAGAGGGAAGGGTAAAAGTAGGGGCGGCAGTCTTTTGAAATAAGCCGTGGGAGGGGGGGGATAGTATGATCCGGTAGTTATAAAAACAAATAGATAAACAAGTAGATAAACAAATTAGATATAAATTATAAACAAATAGAAAATTGCGACTCGAAGGACATGACATCAGGGGGAGGGAGGCTGAGCCCGCCGCCATGTTCTCATATTATCTTTTTCTTTACTAACTATCTCTCTCTTCCGTTGCGGCTCTCTATTGTATATCTATTCTCTCTCTCTCTCTCTCTCTCTCTCTCTCTCTCTCTCTCTCTCTCTCTCTCTCTCTCTCTCTCTCTCTCTCTCTCTCTCTCTCTCTTTCTCTCTCTTATTTTCTCTTTTTGTTGTACTTTTTCTATTATATATCTACTATGTCTCTCTCCCGTTGCGGCTCTCTCTATTGTATACCTACTATCTCTCTCTCTCTCCCGTTGCGGCTCTCTCTTATTACGAATCTTATGACTATTTTTTTCGAATAATTACTTTTATGACGGAAGGAAAGGAATAAAAAAAATACATGTTTTGCATATTATATATCTTTATTTTTTTTTAAACAAATTGAACAAATTTTTTATTTAAGCGTAAAAATTTTTATTCATACTTTTTAGAAGGATATATAATGCTTTATAAAATATTTAATAAAATTATTTAATCTAAACTATATCACCTACACATTTCTATAAATATCTCCTAATTATTTTATAGTTTAGTACGTCAATTTCATCCAACCAATAAAATGCTTCTTTATTATTTATGAACTCTTCTATACATATCATACATTGTTTCACCGGTCTTAGATTAGTAAAAATTTGGCACTCAAAATAATGTTGTTTTGTTCTTATTGTTTTCGATAACTTTACATAATGTGTGCCACTCTCTCACTTCGTAAAAAATATTATGAATTCCAACGTTTTCTAGGTGTCGTTCCAAGTAACAATTTTCACAGAGACGTCGATAGGATTGTTTTTTTTTCGATAAATCACGTAAATTACTCTCATGTACATTATCGATTTTTGCGCCTCTTCTGGTTCTGGGTTCTGGTTCTGTTTTTTTTAAATAACTATCCTTTTCTAAAATAACTATAGTTGAGGTTATTTTTCCAAAATGAGTACCTGTCGAAGTGAAACTTACCCGAACAGACGATTGTAATGTTACGAACAATTACCTGTAACCAGAGGAAACGATACCTATTATTTAATACCTCAAACCCACATTCTTTTACGACAGGAAACGCAAATAGCATGTAATTTATTTGCACCCACCATGTACCTCCTAGGAGATTCGTGGTACAGACTTATGCTTAAACCAGTAGAGACATTATCGCCAGCAATTATGAAACCTACAACTAAACTCACGTGGAAATACGTCCAGGATCGCTCGCCACAATATACACCGAGAATGATCTCGAAGATCTGCGAAGATCACATAATGTTTCCTGCTGAGCGACAGTACTCAATACGGTTGCCAGAGGAATGATGGGACATCCAACTATATTAAATGGAGGATCTTTCTCAAATTTATTAGATGAAGCATCCGTAACAAAAATAGCAATATCGACATGGGAAAAATTATGGAATAAATTCTTTGGCAATATCAGCGCCGGAGTAATCAGAATATACCTCACCGGGAGGATCATCAAATTAATAATAGACACGGTAGTGCATGGTCTTGCACACCGTATACGGATGGTCTACACTTACTAGGCGCCATCTGGGATTCCATCACTCATCTTTTATTACATTTGGGTACACAAAAATTTCAAAAGATTGAACAGGCCAGTGCACCAGAGCCTGACCTGCATAATAAAATCCCCGAAAATCAAGCCACTACAACACAAGAATTAAATCAAGTTTATCCCTTACTTTTACCCGAAGAAAAATCAATCTTTTCATTTGAATTAAAGAAATAAAAAAAATGTGCACTCCCCCTTGCTATCTCCAACCTTTTCTTGTTATTAATTATCCAATTATCTAATAGACATTGCAATTTTATAGAAGTGAAGAAAGAAAAGAAGAAATGGAGCCGAGAAGTATTAATACAAACCAGCTTACTCGAAGCTCGCTGGAATGCAAGGTTTTGCGGGTGGAATCCCCGCTGTTATTTTGGGTTTGGTTGAAAACCGGAGAACCGGCCCTGCAAGATCTGTGAGAACTGAACTTCCGAATGCGACGGAAGTTCCAGGAATTGATTTATTGGCCTCACTTAATTAAAGAGGACGAGTCCGTCGCTGTGGAGGACCACAGTGTGGAGTATGGCAGCGGGGCCTTGTCACGAAGATGGACCAAACGAAGTGGGTGGCGCGAATTGCCCTCCGAGACGAGGGGCGCCTCATCTGGCGCCCATTCCGGGACATGTACCACCTAGAGGACAGATTCAGGACGCTGTCTTGGCAGACGCTGATTTGGGATCCGGCATACACCGGACCTGCCAAGCCGGCAAAGATGTGGCCAGCGAAAACCAGGGCCTTAAGTCGAAACTTGGCGGAGGGCCACACTGGGTGGATCAACATCATCCATTTCCTGGGAGCCGGAGCCGCACTCGTTAAACTAGAATTAAAACGCGAAAACGGGCTCGGAGCGATAAATCTGCGAGACACACTTGTGTGACTGGGTCATGCGCGCGTCAAAGGAAAAGTCACAGTAGATATCTTTCCGGCCGTTTAAATAATAGTAATAGTAATAGTATTAGTAAGATTAATAATTAGCCTTTAGTTAATAATAAGTAATAATAGTTTTTTTTATTTCATTTGTTTCCATTAGCATTTAGCCAATTACCTTTATTAATTGGAAACCATTGTTTTTTTCTCTTTCTTTTTTTTTATTATATAATTTACACATTATTCTTTCGTTTTACATTTAGTTTTAGTTAACTGTGTCTTATTCTTTTGAATTAACTTTGCATTACGGTAGATTTATATCTACCGTATATTTATATCTACCATATTCTTTTATGTTTTATTTTTCTCTTTTTTATAATAAATTCCAATCTTAAATTTAACCATTGACAATTCTAATTAATTTCCCTTATTTTAATACAAACTCCAAAAAGGGAACTTCTTTTTAAGCATGGCAATGAGGAAAAGAAAGTAAAACGTCAACCTATTCCCTACCACACTGATACTACCTGAGTGTCTGTTCCGGTACGGAATCGCTTTGACGCTTTCATTTAACTGCAAGCACCCTAATCAGCAATGATATATAAAAATTCTCACAAATATCAGAGAGTTATAATTCTGGGAATCCTTGTCCGACCAGTTGTAAATACGATCGTCGCCTATCAAACCTAACAAAAAGGGGAAAGACCTCACATAGATAGACGGGTTGCAAGGGCTGAGGCGAGATAGGAGACAATTTAACGCGTCATAACGCGTGGCATTTAGTGGCTATAGTACAGCCCATATATTTAAACAAAAAAAAGGAGAAAAACATTTTCTAACAGTAAAGACTGTCAAAGAGTGCGAAAAAATAGAGATCTAAACCCTAGATCGAGCGATACGTAACCGATGGTATTCATGTGGTATATCGTATTGATTATTTTAATTCACTCTTCCATATTTACTATGCCAACAATTGATTTTCTTCCCCTCAGTGCTCCGCAATTAAAAATCACAAATCTATTCGCTAAAATTCTTCTCTCAAACCGTTTTCCTTTCCTCGCGTAAACAACTAAGTTATAAAAAGAAGAAAGATAATCCTTCTCCCTTCTTCCTTCTTAGAGAATTTCGACCGCATGGCAGAAAAAGAGGCCCAAACGTTAAACCTAACGATAATATAAAACCAATTGTGAGTCGAAAGGAAGGAATTACTCACTTTCATAAGAATATCTCATAGCAAATGTTGTGCATCCTCAACATTTGTCTAAGGCGGGGGTGTTACGTCCTGCGTACTCCACAATTCCTCCCTTTCGAACAATCGCGAAGGACTTCGAAATATCTCGAAAAATTCGTTCCTGGCGAAAGTTATATTGCCCACTAAATGTTTTTTTTCTATTCCTTGAACAAATAGTCTCAGCGCCAATAGGGCAGGAAAACCTGATAAAAGAAATTTTCCTAACGGGCCCATAAAACGGGGTAATAAACCCCGCTCAATATGCTCTTGCACTCATTTTACTAATTATAATTAACAAAGAATTCCTAATGTAACCGTAACGTAATATAAAGCGGGTTGGCGTTAGGTTTAGCTAATCTGAAGAGGTTATGTCACTGTAGGTTACGACTAAGAATATGGCGGTTATAAGCACAATGAAAATTCAATCCCAAATAAATATAGAATGTCGCTACTATTAATGTCTATACTATGACACGAGCGACCCTAGCGCTAAAATTCGTCTGCTATATGTCATTCTGAGCAGCTGATGCAACATTTGTTTAATTAGGAATCATGTAGCGTGCTTCGTTTTTCGGAGCAGCGGGCGATCCGGCACTCTCTCCTCGGTTGGCGATTGAGACGGACGTCTCATCTGCGAGAGTCGAATATAATCAACCGTAGTCGAACTTAATCGGAGTCGTAGTCGAAGTCGATATTATAAAAGCTCGCGTTCTCGATCTCATTTGTATTCTTGTATTAAAATTGTCAGTTAAATATATTTGGTGTCTGTCCGTTAAATCGCATACAAATTATCGTGACTGCCTATCATCCGTCTTTCCTTGCTTCTGTGACCGCCACGTGGCGAACAAATATCTGGTGCGCGCATTATAAGTAACGAACATTATTTAAATAAAACGGACTCGAAATCCTGATAAACAGACTTTATTCAAACTTCAAACTCGGTTTAAAATAATTAACTTACAAAAATAAATAAGGTGAAAAACAATGATAAATATTATATACATTAATGTTATATAATAATAGTATATAATAATATACTAAGTATATAATAATATATTATTATATACTATAATAGTATATAATAATAATTATATATTTAAAACCATGTCGCGTTCTGCCGCGAATTATTTTCTAAATCGTATTTACGGGATATGCTTAATCGAAATTGCCGAGTGCAGAGGAAAGAAGAAAACGGAAACTTTGGTTCTGATTTAAACTATAATTCCGAGTATCTATATATAGATAGGAATACAGTATCTTATGTACAAGGCGTTACAAAACGATATGCAGATAGTTAGTTTTCCTTGGATATATGCAGATATGTACACGTGTGCCGTGAATAGCTGATCTCGCATCGCGTAGTGTTTTGACAGGACGGCGCGTGTAGACGCGGAGTACGTGACGGTAGACGGGCGCGTATAGCTGATTTCGCGCTGTCGGATGATGCGGGGTGCGCGACGGCAGGCGAAAGCGTTCCGCTGAATTTCGGCCGTTCCCTTATGTCGAGATATTCGCGACTCCTATAATTTGTTCGGGGTATCATCTTTCATATAACTTTCCTATTTTTATATTTTACTCTTTTAAGAGGGTCAAATGTGGTGTAGGCTAGGTTGTGTAGCCATTTGGAATGTGGATTCGGATTTGGATGGAGAGTTTGCTGGTTGTCCCCGGCTAGGCTGAGTAACTCCTTAGTCTTCTTTCTCGAGACTACTGAAGATGGTTTGCTTCAGAGAACTTTGTTTTAAAGTAGGTCGAGACAGATAGCTTCCTATCCCGTGAATTATCTCTGAGGTTGGATAGTATGGACGGGCACTATTGTCCGCACACGGTAGCTTCCGTGCTCGGTATACTGTTCTTAGAATTTGGAGAGAGAGATTGCGATCTTAATTCTGGATTTGGCAGCTGATCGCCAGGAAAAGGGGCTTCTTGTCGTCTGCGGAGGAATTTATATATTCGAATTTGCCGATATTCGGTTACGGTCGGTCGGGTTTCGGCTGAATTCGGGCAATAATTTCCCACAGACAGCGAAGAATCGGTTCGGTGATTCGGCGAATGCTTGTTTGTTTTCCCGAACTATGCCGAGTCCAGAATCTCCTCGGTTCGGTGACGCGGGCGCTTGCCCGCGGTAGCGCGCGGTGGCACGTGTTTGTCGCGTGCCGTCTACTGTCTCGCAATGTCTTTATTTCGCACTGTACCGAAGATGTTATCCCGCACATTTTCCGGCGTTGGGAAAAACTCACCGTGCCGACTCCTCGACGGCTGATCGGTCGAGGATAACAAGACAGGGTCGGTTTGTAATATCACCCTCCCTCCTTGAAAAGGTCTGAACTTGAGGCCTCAGATTAGCTGCGCCAAGTGCGCAGTTTTCCTTGGTGGTCAAAACGCAACAGAAATTTTTAGTTTCCGTGCCGGGCACGATACTTTCGCTCTATATGCATCACAAAGTGCGGTCACTTTTATCCCCAGGCTCGAACTCGATCGGTGGCGGTCCAGCAGGTCCGGCGAGAGCCACGAGTTCTGGCCTCGAAGTTACGGCGAAGTTGTCCGGAGGGCGAATGATTTCGATCACCGAGATCGCTGGCAGCTGTCTTCCTCGGGCGGCCTCGGGGTTGCAATTTCACCGTGCGCGTGGTGACGGAAGCGATGTCATTAGCCAAGCTTGCTTGGCTTTCTGCTGCATATCGGACTGCTGCACGCGTGCCCCGACAATCGGTATGTTTTTTGTCGACTTCGGGCTCGCCCTCTCTCCTGGCGGGTCGTCCGCGGCGGCTAGTCGGTCCCGCGCATCCCTTCGCTCCGTTCCTCCCCCAATTTTCCCCCGAGCGACCATCCGTCTGGGATTGCCGACCAACAGGCGGAGTGCAGCAGTGGCCACAAAAGGCATTTAAGCCTCTTTTAATTTTACATAAATTCGCAAAAACTCCGAAGTGTCGGAGGATATAGCGAGAGAAAATATACCGCGTAAATACAATTGTGTTCTTGGTATTCCCTTCGCGCCGCACCATACGCCGCGCTAGCACGCCCCGCACCGCACCAGCAAGCGCGAATGCGCCCCGCGCCGCACTAACACCGCGCCACGCAAGCGAGCGAGCGTTCCGCACCGTGCCATGACCGCATCAACAAGCGCGTAACTGACCCCGCGCCGCGCCGTTACCTCACCACCGAACTCCTCTTCCTATTCTTCCACATCCCCGCTCCGATTCCTTATCATCCGAAAAAACCAATTATATCCGATCCTTTTCCCCGCTCCTGTGAAGAGGGATACTACCCCCCGAGATCAACCAATCCGACCAATCCGACCGAAAAATACTGAGGTCGATCTCGAATATAAAAAGGCATCGCTCTCCACAGAAAATCATCCTGTTCTGCACTCGCCTTCTGAGAACGCGTCTCGAAGAAAGCGAGTATCCGAACCGATTCTGATGGCAGGAAGCCTGAGATCTGTTGGGGCCCTCCCCAACGCGCCAAGTTCGCTTGGCTTGGTCGAAAACCATCTCCGAAGTCTCTCACGGAAAGCCGAGAGCTGCTGGAGTCTCCCTAGCGCATCGAGTCCGCTCGATCCGACTCTGCCATCTCGGAATTCCACCGTTGTATCGGGGTGCCCTCCGATACAAACCGTACTTCCATTCGATCGATTCCTAGCACCGGAGTACACCTTGGTCGGCCGAGCACACCGACACCTTCCGCCATAGCTGGGGCTCTCCCCGGCTAGCCGAGTCCACCCGGCATTCTTTCACTCAGATAGACGAGGGTCACATCCCCCATCAGCCGAATACACTCGGCAGGGAACGGGCATCCCCGTTCTCTGACCCAAGCGGTCAAAATCCTCTCGCGGAAATGTCATCAGCGGTCAATGCCCTCGCGACAGACAACGCCCGCATTCCTAACACGCTTATACGATTTAAATCGCCCGAAGATTTAAAAGTCTACGATCACACGTGCGACACCGCCGCCTGCCGCGCGCGCCCCGCGTTACCGAGTCACATGCAGCGATACCAGTATTGCGCCGATCGCCGAAGCGATACCTCATCCGCGTAAAAATCATAAACACGCGCCGATCACCGTCTCGCCCATTCACGGTCAATTCTATTCACAGTTATTTGTGCATTTCTATCCGGCACTATACATTGTATTTCTTTCAATAAATGATTATTATAATATAATTTCGCCTATAATCTAACTCGGATCTTTACACCAAGATCCTGTCTCCAACATCTTCGCTTCCCCACCTGGTAATCGACTGATCGCTTTCCGCGCAGGAAAGCGAGACCATTTTATGGCGCCCGAACAGGGACTGGAAGATAAAAAGACCGCGGAGACAGAAAACGGAAGCGAAATGGTCGATGACGGACTAGATCGATTATCCAAAACCAAGTTACAAGAACGGCTCGGACAAATCCAACAAAATACCGCCGGGATCATAGAAGCGTTACGACAGCGTCTTCGAGGGTGCATGCGCGACAACCCGGGGACACTACTTGAGCCACCCGCACCCGTCACTCGTAGCCTCGCCAATATACTCCGTGCCCCCCGAATTTCCGATTCGTATATCTGAGCTGCCGCGGCCGGCCGAGATCATGAATCACATGCGCAAATGGGAGTGGTTCTTCGACGCGATCCGATCGAGTTTCTAGAACGAATCGAAGACTCGGCGATAGGAGCAGCAGTTATTAACCGGCATACCCGCATTATTACGAGGAAACGTAATATTATGGTGCTAGAATAATCGCCAGTACTGGCCCACGTGGGCCTTCCGGCAAGATCTCTTTGCGCAATTCTGCCCACAACAGAAACGAACCGCCTTGTTACAAAAGATTTATTCACACAGAAGCCCGGTGAAACATACGCGAAGTACGCGACGGCACTTCAGACACTCATGCGCCGCGCAGGAAATTTCGGAGATGTCGCAAATCCTCGAGCCCTGCTCGGGCAACTGAATATGAGTTGATCTAAAAACAACGACAAACTTTACGGACTGCCGAAGACCGGAGGGATTCAGCCGCAAAAACTAGCCGCAACCGCATATAATCTCCGCGACTACTGTTGGCGATAGCGCGGACACACACGCTTCGAGTGCCGGCGACCGCCCGTGCAGTTCTGCTTCCAATGCGAGAAAAAAGGAATATTCACGCGCGATTGTTACCCGTCGGGAAACGCCAGACGGATCGAGAATACCGCGGCCGCGTCTCGATCCCAACCGTAAGCTACACCCCGCGGCCGCACCTGACCGTCCACGTGCGCGACCATCCGATAGAGGCGATGATACCAGGTTAGAATTGTCGTTCATCGATCAAACGACCACGCGTTCCTTGAAACGACTCCGCTTCATGCCGACCATCGAACGAAGTCAGGTGCGGCTTGCGGACGGGACGGGTAGGTCAGCACAATGAGCACGATTCGCGTACCACTCTACCTATCCCATCACGTCGACTGCATACGTTCCGCATCCTAGCACAACTCGCCATGATCATCGGGATGGACGTGTGGGCAGGATCCGGGATTATCTTACGACCATCACCGCCTTACACCATTGCGTCCGGAACCACCTCGACGAAACAAAGTTGTCCGATCTCCGAGGATGAACAACTCAGCGTATTTCTCGAAGAGCAGTTGAGGAGATGATTTGACAACGTCCGTGGACTGACCGAATTGACCGAACACCGAATTAAGCTGACCGATCCAACGCTGATTAAACAGAGATACTAACCGCGGAATCCGGCAATATAAGCGAAGTCGCGGAAGTCGATCAAATGCTGCAGGACGAAATAATCGAATTATCAACCAGTGCATGGAGCTCTCCGGTCATCGTAGTTCGAAAAAAGGACAGAAAGAATCAATTCTGCATAGATTTTCGAAAAGTGAATTCCGTTACCGAACGCGACGCCTATCCTCAGATTGCCTCAGATCTTCAGGTTGCCTCAGATTATCGCCACATTGGACAAACTGCGCGGAGCAAAGTACCTGTCTACTATCGACCTAAAGAACGGTTACTGGCAGGTATCTCTTGCTCCCAGCAGCAGACCGATTACCGCATTCACCGTACCGAGCCGTGGGTTAATGCACTTCATACCGTTCCGGGACCTGCATTCTGCCCCGGCGACTTTTCAACGGCTACTCGACCGCGTCATCAGACTCGAACTAGAGTCCCACGCGTTCGCCTATTTAGACGATATCATCATTGCAAGCAAGACGTTTGCCGAACACCTATAGCATTTGCGCGAGGTATTTCACCGACTGCATGCAGTCCGACTCCGCATAAATCGCAAAAAATGCCGATTCTACGTGCCGGAACTACGATATCTCGAGCATATCGTGAATCGCGAAGAAATAAAGATCGATCCCGAGAAAACTACCGCAATCGCCGATTGGCCCACCCCACAGACCGTGAAACACATCCGTCACTGAATCTCCGTCACTGAACAGTTTCTCGGAGTAGTCTCGTGGTATCGGCGGTTCATCCAAAATTTTGCCACCGTCGCCGTTGACCGCGCTTATGAAGAAAAATGCAATGGAAATGAGGAGAGAAAGAACAAAGTGCATTTAACGCCTTAAAAAATAACTTAACAATCACTCCAGTGCTTGCCCCGATTTTGTACGGCCGTTCACACTACAGACAGATGCGAGTATTGTCGGCCTCGGAGCCGTACTTACGCAATATTTTCCGGAGGAGGAACGCGTCATCGCGTACGCGAGTCGGACGCTAAACAGCGCCGAGAAAATTATAGCGCAACCGAATTGGAATGCGGTAATCTGAAGAATTCGGAAGATACGCAGATACTTAGAAGGTTACCACTTCACAGTAATCACCACCAGGTCCTGGTGATTACAGCAGCTCGAATCACCGTCCGGCTAGGTCAGTGAATGTTCGAGTTATAGCAGTATTCGTTCGAGATTCGAAGGGTACCGAAGGGCACGTTAAACTGGGTCGCCGACGCTCTATCTCGCCAACCCGCCATCTCCGTCGTATCCACGCTGTCAATGATACCGCTGCATGTGAGACCGAATAACGCGCGATCCCGACCGTTTTTCGGATTTCATGATCCGCGATGGTCGTTTATACCGCCACATATTTCACGAATTAAATTTTCACGACGTACCACGCGAAACCCAGTGGAAAGAATGCGTGCCAACCGAGATACGGCGAAATGTTCTGCACCAATTTCACACCGCCCCGACCGCTGGACACCTAGGGATAGCAAAGACCATCACGCGAATTGCGTGCCGCTACTTCTGGCCGGGGATCTACCGCGACATCACCCGATACGTGCGTTCGTGCGAGAACTGCCTCGCGTATAAAGTGTCGACTCAGCACCCGCCCGGAACAATGCACGCAACCGCGCTCGATCCGTGGCAGCAGACACTCGACCTAATCAGGCCTCTACCGCGCTCCCTCCGCGAACATGCATGGATCCTCAACATGCAGGACCGTTTCACAAAGTGGCTCGAGATCCGTCCCTTCCGCCGCGCCACCACCGAATCCATCGCTAGAATCATCGCAGAAGCGTCATTTTCCGACACGGCTACCCGACCGAGATATTGAGCGACAACGGTACACAGACAAGACAAATGAAGTCGAAAGATTACTCAGCACGTTCGGGATAAGGCATCGGTTCATTCCCGCTTACGCTCCACACTGCAATCCGATCGAACGGGTAAATCGCACCGTGAAAACAATGATAGCGCAGTATGTGGGGCGCAACCAAAAGAAGTGGGATGAAACGCTGCCCGAACTGCAGTTTGGTTTAACACCACTACCAACGACGCCACCGAGTATTCGCCAGCGTACTTAAATCTCGGTCGGGAGCCATGCTCATTCGTCAGCGCTAACAAACCCGTCGCCGTCAACGAAAAACCCAACGCCTTATGTCAACGTCTCGCAGATGCGTACGAACTCATATTAATCTGGCACGAACCTTCCAGCAACAAGCGCGAAATTATGACCTAATGCGACGGAATTGACGACCTGAGATCGGAGTGTGGAAATGCGACCATCCCCTCTCCAGCAAACGAGACGCGTTTAACGCGAAACTCGCGCCTCGTTACATCGCCCCTGGAGATAAAGCCAGCCATCTCCCCCATAATTTTTGATTTACGGAGCAAACGTGGGAAATGGTATTGGCACATCTATCTCCAGAACTTAAAACCGTCGCCCGACGCACCGAAATCCGACGACGCGCCTGCCGAAAACGAGACCGAATCCGACAGCGCCGCCGAAACGCCGACAACAATCCGACCGACGCCGACACGACTGATCAGACGCCGAACGTCACCTCCACTGACGGGCCTCCGGCAATCGCGACAAAAAGAAGGAGCAAAACTAAATAGCATCGAGGCCCCGGACGTCAGCGGAAAATTTAAGCTAGAAAATAAACAATTAACTGCCGAAAAACTAGCTAGAAGAAAAACGCGACCATCAGCGAACAAAATGAAAATTATCCGTTTAATCCGTTAGCAAGATGGCAAGCGAGAAAATTGAAGCTAGCATTCTCGAAACGATCAACGAGATCCTGGATGAGCGATCGTCGCCACCGTACGATTCAACCCGGCCAGGACTCGAAGAGTCTCGAACTCTTCGATCCCGACCTGGACGCATCAACGAGCCTCTGACAATCTACGGGTCTGACAAAACTCTTGCAATCACGACGAGGAACGCAATTCCATACCACGAATCGGGACAGCGATCCAGCGCCGTAAGGCGATCTGGCTCGCCGAAACACCGCCACTATCGCCAAAACGAATCCATCGAGCCGCAACCGAAAGGTACTCCGCCCAGAGGAGATCGATAGCGACTAACACGCTACCCGGAGCAAAAATGGTGGACACCGCTACACAAACCGTCCTAGAGCCGATCCAGCCGCTACAATCAACCGGTTCGATACGGCCACCATTAATCCCGGTGGAAGTCTTACCCGGGACTATTATCCACGTGCTGCATTTTGCGGTACATAAAAACCGTATAAATACTGAGCCGACGTGAAAGGACGGAAATTTGTGTTGTGCTTTAATGCCAACAGAATCTTAAGGCCTAGCCGACCGGCCTAGAAGCCACTACGTTCTGGCTTCCAACGGAGGGGAGATATGTAACGGAGCGCATCCCTCCGCTCCGTCCCTCTTCCAATTTTCCCCCGACCGACCATCCGTCGGGGACCAACAGGCGGAGTGCGGCAGTGGCCGCAAAAGATGTTTACGCCTCTTTTAATTTTACACAAATTCGCGAAAACTCCGAAGCGTCGGAGAATATAGCGAGAAAGAATATATCGTAAACACGACTGTGTTCTTCCCCCCGCGTGTGGTATTCTCCCCCACGCCGCACCATACGCCGCGCTAGCAAGCGCGAATGCGCCCCGCGCCGCACCAACATCGCGCCACGCAAGCGAGCGAGCGTCCCACACTGCGCCGTTATTTCACCACCGAACTCCTCTTCCTACTCTTCCATATCCCCGTTCCGATTCCTTGTCATCCGAAAAAACCAATTATATCCGATGCTTTTTCTCCGCTCCTATGGAGAGGGATGCAACCCCCGAGATCGATCAATCCGATCGATCCGACCGAAAAATACCGAGGTTGATCTCCGAGATATAAAAAGACATCGCTCTCCACAGAAAACCATCCTGTTCCGCGCTCGCCTTCTGAGAGCACATCTCAAGGAAAGCGAGTATCCGAACCGATTCTGGTAGAAATCTGTTGGGGCCCTCCCCAACGCGCCAAGTTCGCTTGGCCCGGCTGAAAACTATCGGCAAGCCGAGAGCTGCTGGGATCTCCCCAGCGCATCGAGTCCGCTCGATCCGCCGTCTCCGAATTCCACCACCGTATCGGGATGCCCCCCGATACAACCGTACTTCCATCCGATCGATTCCGAGTACCGGGGTATACCCCGGCTGGCTGAGTCCTCGCCATTCTTCAGACAGACGAGGGGCATACCCCCCGTCAGCCGAATACACTCGACAGGAAACGGGTACCCCTGTTTTCCGACCCAAACGATCAAATTCCTCTCGCGGAAATTCCATCCTCGCGACACAGACAATACCCATGCTCCTAACACGCTTACACGATTTAAATCGTCCGAAGATTTAAAGATCCACAACCACACGTGCGACACCGCCGCCCGCCGCGCGCGCCTCGCGTCACCGAATCACGCGCAGCGATACCAGTATCGCGCCGACCGCCGGAACAATACCTCGTCCGCATAAAAACCGTATACACGCGCCGATCATCATCTCGCCCGTTCATGGCCAATTCTATTCACGGCTATTTGTGCATTTCCGGCACTATACATTGTATTTCTTTCGTTATTTCAATAAACGATTATTATAATATAATTTCGCCTATAATCTAACTCGGATCTTTACACCAAAACTCTGTCTCCAACGTCCTCGCTCCCCCACCTGGTAATCGACTGACCGTTATCCGCGCGGAAAAGCGAGACCATTTTAAATTAAAAATTAATATTTCATATAATATAAACATAATATTTTATAAACTATAAACAAAACAACTTTACTATATGTATTTAATGAATTAATAAAATTTAAATAATAAACTTAACTTTAAGAAACATAAACATAAATTTTTGCTTAATATCTATAATATAATATAAAATATAATAAACATAAATAATATATGGAACTGAAACAATATAATATGTTAAATGATTCTTTGGTTTCCATGAAAGAATTAGAAAGAACATAAAGTATAAAAAGTAATAAATTAAAATATATAATTTGAAAAAATAAAAGATCTGAAAAAATAAAATAAGTTATAATTGCAGTTATAATTGCATAGCATGACTAAGTTATTAAAATATTGATTAGATGAGTAAAATATATTATTATAAATATAATATTATAAAACATAAAAAAAATATAAAAATAGTCAAATGTAAAAAAAACGAATTAAAAAGTTGTAATGACACTCGACTCACCCCCCTCAATTACTGATAATTATCGCAGAGAAGTCCCCGACCGAACAACCGTTGGAGCGCCGACACGGCGATCCTTCCGCGATCCCACCGTCGCGAAAAGCCCGTCGAACAGCGGACGCGGCAAACCGATGATCACGCGGCTTCACGTGCGCGCCGCGTGAAACAATAGACACACGGTAAGGCCATCACCGCCGGCCCCGCTACCGACCGCGCCACCGAACATCCTCGCGGAATTCCCGAGCGCGTTCGGCGAATTATCGCGGAGATTCCGACGAAGACATCCCCCGGAACTACCCCGACCCGAGTCCGGCCGACCCGTTCCCGACGACTCCCGACCGATGGCCGGCTCGGGTATATTAAGCGAGTCTGGGAGATAAACGAGATCTATCTCCGGCGAGACAGTAACCAGTCCGATACTGCTCTCGATATTCCGAATCCTCTCCAGAAAAAGCGATTTAGGGTGCTACCTATCGTGCCAGGAGCTTCTGGCCGATCGCTCCTCTAAATCCACCAGCGCACAAGTCTTCACAGGTTGAGGAGCTTCTCAACCTGGGCTCCACAAAGAAAGCCTTGTGCACATATTCCTCTGACGATCAAGAAGCAGGGAGCTTCCTGCATTCGAGCCGTCAGATCCTTGCACACAGCTGATCCGTCATAGCACTACACACAGCTGATCCATCAAAACAAAGACGGCCGAAATCCCCGCGCACCGTCGCGCCCGCGCCGCGCCTATCGAGGAACGCGCCGGAATTCAGAGAACCGACCGCGAGCCGAGCGAGTATATAATACTTGGAAACCGCGCGTCTTTTCGCCGTACCAACGGCGAAATACCTGTAAATATTGTACATATAAAAACAGCCAGTCGGCATTGTAAATATAAACCTAGATATATAAAAAGACACGATATTTTATTTCTCGTACCGAATCCTGACCAAAACCGATCGACGTTATCCTGCAAAACCGATCGACGCGGAGATAGAGACGTTTTAAAGTTAAGAACCATCACATGAATTGCATTGTTGTACATATAAATTTTGTGGATTATGTAAACTTAAATCTTCGGAATCTAAAATTAGTACAATTGATGCCTTAAAAATTAGTACAATTGATGCCTTCAGCTTGAAAACTTGATCGTACGCACACTGTACGCACACATTGCGGATATAGTATTATTTGATAAATGATTTCTTTTTTTAGTTTTTATATCTGTTACTATCGAAAAAATAGGTTCGGCTTCGGCATTTGAATAGGGAAAAGAAAGAATAACGAACAAATAACTCTAAATGTGGAAACATTTTTTCTCCGTAGAAATCTTCAAACTCTAATATTTTTTTCTACATCTTATCGATTTCTAAAACAGCTAACTCTTGTTTTTCAATATTATTATAAAGACAGATTTCTCCACTCGTGAGCTAATTTAATTGTGTCAATATTATTGATTTGCGTAGCAATAAGAGTTAAATCTTTAATTTTATTTCTGCCTTCATGATAAAGCGCGATTTCAGGCTATAAAAACATCAATTGTTTAATAACAATATCATTATACGGCAAGCGTTTTAACATTTCTCAAACCGCAATTAAACAAAAATCTACACATTTAATTTTAATTTCTTTCCTAAACTCAACAGACTGTGTTTCTAAAAAACCTTTGCAATCAGGTCCAACATATGTATCTTCAAGAGCTTTCTTTGTTATTCAAATTTAGATTACAAATATTTTCTAAAACCTCTGACTTTATAAAATTTTGTGCAATTTCACGAATTAACTGTTGATTATTTTCATATAACTTGTGAATTAAAATTTTTCAAGACTGAAAAAGTGTGTTAAAATTATTAAAATAATGTAATGAATATTTTAAAAATAAGAAATAGGCTTTCATTGACTTATCATTTAACTGATCTAAAATGATTTCTGCGGCTTTTATTTTATCTTCAACTACTGCGAGAATAAAATAATTTTGTAAAACATTCCAGTTTGTTAATAATCATTCAACACATTTATGTAAAATTAGCCATCTGCTATTGCATAATTTTAGGATTTCGTTTCTTTCTATATTAAAAAAATCCTGAAATTCAACTAAAATTGTACATCTCTTAGCACTGCTCGAGATATAACTATTTACTCCTCGAATTAAATTTTCGTATGATTCTGGCAATTTTTCACATGCTTTACTAGCAATTAACGCGGAAGAATGGCAAATGCAATTAAATGTAATAAGACCCGGTATTTCTAATTTTAAACGAAACATAAAAAAGTTATTGCACTCAATCATTACTGATGCATCGCTTGCCATTCCAACTATATTTTATATTAGTATGCTTTTCTCTTAAAGAAGATTTTTAAAGTTTTCGAAAATTTTGCTTGCAGAACAATCTTTTGCGTCTACAGACATTATTTCTAATAATTTTGTTGTTACTTTTTTATTTAACGGCGATAAATATTTAACAAGGACACAAATAATTTTTGTATCGGAAATGTCTGTGCTTTCATCAATTAATATAGAAAATTTGCAGGTTTGTAAATCATTAATAATTTTATTGACTTCACGTTTCGCAATAATATTAATAACAATATTTTTACATTTATCTCGGGCTAGTGATATATCTGATACAATTTCAGGATCGTTGCAGATATCTTTCAATAAAGAAATTAAATGATGTTAAATAATGTTATGTAATATTATGTTCCGTAAAAAATGCTGCTAATTTGATTTCAGCGCGTTTTACTTTATCATTATGCGAAAAAATGTTTCTATTATTATTTTCGTACGAAAGAATGTATTCATTATTATTTTCTTTTGTTATATTTAATGCTCGTTTATATGTTTGATCGACTTTGAATGTTTTAATAATTTTGATTTACAATATGTGATAGCTTTACAACATATATTACAAAATGCTTTATTATCTATAGGATGTGGAGCCAACCATCCTTTAAAACTATCCTCATCATGCATTACGAAAATCTCGATTTTTTTCTTTTTCTACTAGCTCCTTTTTCCATTTTAATAATTTATTTTATATGTATATATATATATATATATATATATATATATATATATATATATATTAGGTGTACAAAAAAGTTCTGAGCTTTTTTTTTTAAATTCAATCTTTATTCAAAAACAAACAAAAAAAATATTAATCAGCGAAATATTTCCCGTTTGCATCAACGACCTTTTGCCATCTTTCGGGTAGCTTGCGAATTCCTTGATGATAGAAGCTCATCGGCTTCGAAGCGATAAAGTCATCAATGCATTTTCGTATCTCTTCAAATCTCACGAAATGTGTATCAGCCAAATGATGCTGCAGCGACCGGAATAGGTAGTAATCGGAAGGCGCCATGTCTGGGCTATACGCTGCGTGCGGGAAAAGTTCCCAGCCTAACGCAAAGATATGGTCCTGAGTCGCTTTCGCAACATGTGGTCGAGCATTGTCATGAAGCAAGATCACTTTACGACGTCCTTGGCCAGGCTTCTTTTCTTCTAATGCATCGCTCAAATTGGTCAATTGTTGTTGATAGCGGTCTGCCGTGATTGTTTCACCCGGTTGTAACAACTCGTAATACAACACACCTTTCCAATCCCACCAGATACAGAGCAAAACCTTCTTAGCGTGGATATTGGGTTTTGGCGTCGATGTCGAAGGTTGACCAGGGTCAACCCATGATTTTCTACGTTTAGGGTTATCATAAAGCATCCACTTTTCATCGCCTGTTGATTTTGTGCAGAAAATCTTTTTTCCAAAACTTTGAAAGCAAAGTGAATGCAGTGTCACGCCGACGATTTTTGTTATCTTCGGACAATTCATGCGGAACCCATCTGCCTTCCTTCTGAACCTTTCCCATCGTTCGTAAACGTACGGTTTGCTGCATAACACCAAGCTGTTCTGCAAGCTCCTTTTCAGTTTGTGCAGAGTTTATATCCAGCAGTGCTTGCAATTCGTCCGTTTCAATCTTTTGAGGGTGTCCAGCACGCGGTTCATCTTCAAGACTGAAATCTCCTTGAAAATTTTTGATACCATTTTTTACATGTAGTATGACTTACAGCGTTCTCTCCATATGCAGCACAAATCATTGCAGTGGCTTCAGCAGCATTTTTCTTCAGATGAAACGCGAAGTGGATGGAAAATCGAATATGCTCTTTTGTTATTGCCATCGTGAACACTACTGATTTTTGAGGTTATGTGCATCAAACGCCAAACCGTATGGTATTTAGAAGGCAAATGTCAACGCTTTAAAACCGCAAAAGGGCGGGAAGATATATAAAATTTAAATTGTTATTTCGGTTGTATGAAATCTAAAGCTCAGAACTTTTTTGTACACCTAATATATATATATATATATATTACCTAATATATATATATATATCTTATATGTATATATGTATATATATATATATATATTTTATATGTGTATATATATATATATATATATATATATACGTCTATACATATATATATATATATATATATATATATATATATATATACATATATGTATATATATATGTATTATAACGGTCTCGCTTTCCCGCGCGGAGAGCGGTCAGTCGGTTGCCAGGAGGGGAAGCGAGGACGTTGGAGACAGAAAGGCGTTAGTAAATCGTTAGACGAAAATTATAACCAATAACGATGTTTATTTAATTAATAGGGGTGTGATGGAATGCACCGAGACTTCGCGTAAATGTTTGTGGCCGTGAACGGGCGAGGCGGCGATCGGCGCGTGGATAGCGCGTGAATATAATCTAATATAAGAGATCGCTCGGGCGGTCGACGCGATACTGATCGCGGCGCGCAGTTCGGTGGCGCGGGGCGCGCGCGGCGGCGGCGGTGTCGCACGTGTTCGGTCGCGGGCCTTTAAATCGGCGTGGATTTAAACGCGTATCGTTTGTCGCGGGTGTTGTCGCGAGGGTGGATATTTCGCGAGTGCGGTGGATCGTTGAGATCGGGGAACGGGTGTGCCCGTTCCCTGCCGAGAGTGCTCGGCCGACGGGGAGTGCGCCCCTCGTCTGTCGGTCTGAATGCCGAGTGAACTCGGCCAGCCGGGGAGGGCCCCAGCTGCGTGCGGAGAAGAAGGTGGCGGTACCGAGTGTACTCGGCCGACCAGGGTGTACTCTGGTGCTCGGAGAGGTAGTATCGGGGAGAACCCCGATACCCGGCGGTGAATTCTCGGAACGGCAGAGTCGGGTCGAGCGAACTCGACGCGCTGGGGAGACCCCAGCAACTCTCGGCTTGCCGTGCGAGCTACGGAGACGGCGTTCGGCCAGGCCAAGCGAACTTGGCGCGTTGGAGAGAACCCCAACAAATCTCAGGCTTTCTACCGGTGGCGGAAGATCGTTTCCTCGAGGCGAGCTCTCGGAACAGGAATGATCGGAGCGTGAGTGTGAGATCGGATCGTGAGTGTGAGATCGGATCGTGAGTGTGAGATCGGATCGGATTCTCTGCGGAGAGTGATGCCTTTTTATACCCGAGATCGACCTCGGTATTTTCGGTCGGATCGGTCGGATTGGTCGATCTCGGGGTTAGCATCCCTCTCCCCAGGAACGGAAAAAAAGGATTGGGGGATGATGGGTTTTCTGGTAGGGAAGGAGTTCGGTGGGAAGGTAATCGGTGCGGCGCGGGGTGGTTACGCGCTTGTGGACGCGGTCGTGGCGCGGTGCGGGACGCTCGCTCGATTGCGTGGCGCGGCGTCAGTGCGGCGCGGGACGCGTTCGCGCTCGGTGGCGCGACGCTTGGCGCGGTGCGGGGAAATACCACGAAAACACGTATGTTTTCGTGGTATTCTCCGACGTTTCGGAGTTCGCGTATTTACAATGATTATAAAGGAGGCATTGCTGCCTCTTTGCGGCTACTGCCGCACTCCGCTTGGTGTTCGGCGGTCCCCGACTGATGGTCGGTCGGGGGAAATTCGGAGGAGGGACGGAGCGGAAGGATGCGCTCCGTTACATCTCCCCCCTCTGTCGGAAGCCAGAAATTAGTGGCTTATGCCGGCCGGCTGGAGCGCAAGGTTCCATTGGCGTTGAACCTCAGCACGTATTTTCTTCCCTGCACGTCGGCCCGATATTTCCGATTTTTGTGGACCGCGTAATGCGGTATCGAGACGACCATCCCTGGCCATATCTCGACCGGGATCGGCGGAGGTCGTGTTGGGCCGGCGGGCTGAAGCGGCGGTGTTGGCTCGGCGCTGGTCTGGGTCGCCACGTTGACCATCCGTGGCTTCTCGATCGGTGGCGTGTTAGTAGCCACCGAGACAGTTTTTCCGCTGGCCGGTCGGACCGTGTAGCCTTCCGTGGATCGCCGGCCCCGTTTCGGCGGTGGTGGTGGCGTTTCCGCAAGCCAGATGGCCTTGCGTCGCTGGGTCGCATCGGAGCGCTGGATCCTGGTGCCGACTCTTGGCACGGTTTTTCTGGCCGGCGGGTTTTGTCGATTCGGTGGTTCGGCCTCGGTATCCGAATCTGGCCCGAATAAGTCGAGGTAGAGGTCCTCGATTCCCGGCCGCGTCGGATCGTATGGCGGCGGCGGGCGTTCTTCTAACAGTGCGTCGATTTCCTCGACAATGCTCACGCGTCTTGCCATGATGGTAGCTCGTCGTGATCTGACGATCGGGTCGTTCCTCGTTGCCGATGATCGTGTTGCTGTCGGTCGCGGATTTTCCCCTACTCGTCCTAATTTTTAGCCGTTATTTGTTGATATTCCGGCTTGAAATTTTTCCGCGGTCGTCCGGGGCCTTGGTGTTTTGTTTTTCGGTTGACGTCCCGCGGTTTGCCCCTTCTTTTTGGTGTGCTTGCCGGGGGCTCGTCGTTGGTGGTGACGGTCGGCGTCGCGTCGGCGTCGGTCGGTTGGTTGTCGGCGTCGGTCGGTTCGTTGTCGGCGTCGTCGTTCACTGTTTCGGCGGCGCTGTCAGCTTCGGTCTTGCCGGGCGACGGTTTTAAATCCTGGAGGTGAACGTGTCGGTGCCATTTCCCGCGTTTACTCCGTAAATCATAGATTACGGGGGAAATGGCTGCCTTCACCTCCAGGGGCCCGATGTATCGCGGCGCGAGTTTTGCGTTAAACGCATCACGTTTGCTGGAGAGGGGTGATCGCGCCTCCATACCCACTCCCTAGCTTTGGTCGCCAGTCCCGCCGCCTTAAGTCGTAATTTCGCGCCTGTTGTTGGAAGGCTCGCGCTAGGTTGACGCGGACGAGCTCATACGCGTCTTCGAGTCTTTGTCTTAAGGCGTCGGGTTTGCTGGGACCGACGGTGGCTTCGTTGGTTCTTGCAACCGAGCATGGTTCCCGACCGAGATTTAAGTAGGCCGGCGAGTACCCGGTGGCGTCATTTGATGCCGTATTGAATGCAAACTGCAGCTCGGGCAACGTTTCATCCCACGTTTTTTGATTACGCCCCACATACTGCGCGATCATGGTTTTTACGGTTCGGTTCACCCGTTCGGTCGGGTTGCAATAGGGGGCGTACGCGGGGGTGAAACGATGCTTTATCCCGAAGGCTCTGAGGAGTCGCTCGACTTCCTTCGCCTTAAATTGCGTGCCGTTGTCGCTTAATATCTCGGTCGGGCAGCCGTGTCGAAATACAATTGCTTCCGCGATGGTTCTCGCGACGGATTCAGCGGTGGCGCGGCGGAGGGGCCGAATCTCGAGCCACTTTGTGAAGCGGTCCTGCATATTTAGGACCCAGGTGTGTCCGCGGAGGGAGCGCGGTAGAGGCCCGATTAGATCGAGCGTCATTTGTTGCCACGGACGGTCGAGTGCGGTGGCATGCATGGTTCCGGGCGGGTGTCGGGTCGGCACTTTGTACGCGAGGCAGTTCTCGCAGGCTCGCACGTATCGTGCGATATCGCGGTACATCCCCGGCCAGTAGTAGTGATACGCGATGCGAGTGATCGTCTTGGCCACTCCTAGATGCCCGGCGGTCGGGGCGTCATGGAATTGGCGTAAAATGTCCCGCCGTTTTTCGGTCGGCACGCACTCCTTCCACTGCGTTTCGCGGGGCACGTCGTGGAAGTTTAATGTGTGGAGTACATGACGGTATAATCGTCCGTCGCGGATCGTGTAATCCGGAAAACGGTCGGGGTCGCGCGTCACTCGGTCCCATGTGCGGCGGTACCATTGGCAGCGGGGATGTGATATGGCGGAGACGGCGGGTTGCCGAGATAACGCGTCGGCCACCCGGTTCAACGCGCCTTTCCGGTATCGTATCTCGAACGTGTATTGTTGCAGCTCGAACATCCACCGTCCCAGCCGGCCGGACGGTGATTCGAGTTGTTGCAACCATTTCAATGCTTGATGATCGGTGATCACCGTGAAACGGTAGCCCTCCAGATACCCGCGCATTTTCCGAATTCCCCAGACGACGGCGAGGCACTCGAGTTCGGTCGCGCTGTAATTTTTTCGGCGCCGTTCAGTGTCCGACTCGCGTATGCGATGACGCGCTCCCCCTCCGGAAAATACTGCGTGAGTACCACCCCGAGACCGATGATACTTGCATCGGTTTGTAGCGTAAACGGCCGTTCGAAATCGGGGCAGGCCAGCACTGGGGCGGTTGTTAAATTCTTTTTCAGCGCGTCAAAGGCGCCTTGTTCCTCCTCCCCCCAGTTCCATCGCGTGTTTTTCCGCGTTAGCGCAGTTAGGGGTGCGGCGACAGTGGCAAAGTTCTTGATAAACCGTCGATACCAGGAGGCCACCCCGAGAAATTGTCGGATGTGCTTCACGGTCTGTGGAATAGGCCAGTCGGCGATCGCGGTCGTTTTCTCGGGGTCGGTTTTTATTCCGTCGCGATTTACGATATGTCCGAGATACCGTAATTCCGGTACGCAGAATCGGCACTTATCGCGATTTATGCGGAATCGGGCCGCGCGTAGTCGGCGGAAGACTTCGCGCAGATGCTGCAGGTGTTCGGCAAAGGTCCGGCTGGCCACGATGATGTCGTCCAGATAAGCAAACGCGTGGGGCTCTAATTCGGGCCCGATTACGCGGTCGAGCAATCGTTGGAACGTTGCCGGAGCTGAATGCAGGCCGAAAGGCATGACCCGAAAGTGCATGAGCCCTCGGCCTGGGACGGTAAATGCGGTGATCGGTCGGCTGCTGGGAGCGAGGGGTACCTGCCAATAACCGTTCTTCAGGTCGATGGTAGACAGGTATCTTGCCCCGCGCAGTTTATCCAGTGTGGCGGAAATTTGTGGCAACGGATAGGCGTCACGCTCGGTAGCGGAATTCACTTTACGAAAATCGATGCAGAATCGATTTTTTCCGTCCTTTTTCCGGACCACCACGATCGGAGAGCTCCACGCGCTTGTTGATGGCTCAATTATGCCGTCCTGCAGCATTTGATCGACCTCCGTGTCAATAATCGCTTGCATTGCCGGATTCCGCGGTCGGTATCTTTGTTTAATCGGCGCGGGATCGATGAGCTTAATGCGGTGCTCGGTTAACTCGGTCGGTCCACGGACGTGGTCGAATTTCCTTACTTCCTCCTCGAGGAACACTCGGAGTTGCTCATCCTCCGAGATCGGACAACTCTGCTTGGTCGGCGTGGTGCCGTAGGTATGTGAGTACGGCGGCGGTGGTCGTAAGATAATTCTCGATCCAGCCCATACGTCCATCCCGATGATCATGGCGTTGTCGAGTTGCGGCAGGATGCGGAAGGTGTGCCATGTGACGCGAGGGGATAAGTTTAGCGGTACGCGAATAGTGCCGGTGGTGCTGACCTGCGTCCCGTCCGCGAGTCGCACCTGACCGTGGTCGGCGGTCGGCAGGAAGCGGAGTCGTTCTAGAGAACGCGCGGTCTTTTGATCGATAAATGATAGCTCCGATCCGGTGTCGATCATCGCCTCGATCGGGTGATTGAGCACGTGTACGGTCAGGTGCGGCCGCGGGGTGTAGTTTACGGGGATCGAGACGCGGCCGCGGTATTCTCGATCCTGCTGGCGTTTCCCGGCGGGTGGCAATCGCGGGTGAATACCCCCTCTTTTCCGCACTGAGAGCAGAACCGAACGGGTGGTCGTCGACATTCGAAACGGGTATGCCCGCGTTGTCGGCATCGCCAACAGTGATCGCGAGAGTTATATGCGGTGGCAGCCGTGCGGCTAGTTTTCGCGATGACTTCCCCCCGATGTTCGGTAGCTCGTAGCGTTTGTCGCTGTTTTTGGATCCCCTCGTATTCGGTCGCTCGTGCCTGCAGGACGCGGGGGTTCGCGGCGTCTTCCCGACGAATGTATATTTTATAATCCGGGTGGAGATTGGCGAAGAGCAGATCGGTCTGCGCCCGTTCTCCGAAATTCCCTGCGCGGCGCATGAGCGTCTGAAGGGCTGTGGCGTACTGTGCGTACGTTTCACCGGGCTTCTGGGTGCGGGAGTAGATTTCGCGCAGTGCGGCGGTCTTTTCTGGTTGCGGGCAAAATTGCGCGAGGAAATCTTGCCGCAACGTTTCCCACGCGGCCCAGTATGGCGTTTCGGTGCCATAACATCGCGTCCCCCCGTAATAATGCGGGTATACCGGTCAGCAGTTGTGATTCGGTAAAACCGCATGTGTCGCCGAGTTCCTCGATCCGTTCCAGGAACTCGATCGGGTCGCGTCCGTCGAAAAAGCAGCCCCATTTACGCATTTGCCCCATGATTTCGGCCGGCCGTGGCAACTCCGGTATACGGATCGGAAATTCGGGGGGTACGGAATATACGGGGGACGCAAGGGGTGTCAGCGCGGGTGGCTCGAGAGACGTTCCCGGATGATCGCGCGTGCATCTGCGCAGGCGCTGTCGTAGCGCTTCGACGGGCCCGGCAGTACTTTGTTGGATTTGTCCGAGCCGTTCCTGCAACTCGGCTTTCGTTAACCGATCTATCCCGTCATCGGCCATTTCGCTCTTGTTTCCTGTCTCCGCGGTCTTACTATCTTCCGGTCCCTGTTCGGGCGCCATATAACGGTCTCGCTTTCCCGCGCGGAGAGCGGTCAGTCGGTTGCCAGGAGGGGAAGCGAGGACGTTGGAGACAGAAAGGCGTTAGTAAATCGTTAGACGAAAATTATAACCAATAACGATGTTTATTTAATTAATAGGGGTGCGATGGAATGCACCGAGACTTCGCGTAAATGTTTGTGGCCGTGAACGGGCGAGGCGGCGATCGGCGCGTGGATATAATCTAATATAAGAGATCGCTCGGGCGGTCGACGCGATACTGATCGCGGCGCGCAGTTCGGTGGCGCGGGGCGCGCGCGGCGGCGGTGTCGCACGTGTTCGGTCGCGGGCCTTTAAATCGGCGTGGATTTAAACGCGTATCGTTTGTCGCGGGTGTTGTCGCGAGGGTGGATATTTCGCGAGTGCGGTGGATCGTTGAGATCGGGGAACGGGTGTGCCCGTTCCCTGCCGAGAGTGCTCGGCCGACGGGGGTGCGCCCCTCGTCTGTCGGTCTGAATGCCGAGTGAACTCGGCCAGCCGGGGAGGGCCCCAGCTGCGTGCGGAGAAGAAGGTGGCGGTACCGAGTGTACTCGGCCGACCAGGGTGTACTCTGATGCTCGGAGAGGTAGTATCGGGGAGAACCCCGATACCCGGCGGTGAATTCTCGGAACGGCAGAGTCGGGTCGAGCGAACTCGACGCGCTGGGGAGACCCCAGCAACTCTCGGCTTGCCGTGCGAGCTACGGAGACGGCGTTCGGCCAGGCCAAGCGAACTTGGCGCGTTGGGGAGAACCCCAACAAATCTCAAGCTTTCTACCGGTGGCGGAAGATCGTTTCCTCGAGGCGAGCTCTCGGAACAGGAATGATCGGAGCGTGAGTTTGAGATCGGATCGTGAGTGTGAGATCGGATCGTGAGTGTGAGATCGGATCGGATTCTCTGCGGAGAGTGATGCCTTTTTATACCCGAGATCGACCTCGGTATTTTCGGTCGGATCGGTCGGATTGGTCGATCTCGGGGTTAGCATCCCTCTCCCCAGGAACGGAAAAAAAGAATCGGGGGATGATGGGTTTTCTGGTAGGGAAGGAGTTCGGTGGGAAGGTAATCGGTGCGGCGCGGGGTGGTTACGCGCTTGTGGACGCGGTCGTGGCGCGGTGCGGGACGCTCGCTCGATTGCGTGGCGCGGCGTCGGTGCGGCGCGGGACGCGTTCGCACTCGGTGGCGCGACGCTTGGCGCGGTGCGGGGAAATACCACGAAAACACGTATGTTTTCGTGGTATTCTCCGACGTTTCGGAGTTCGCGTATTTACAATGATTATAAAGGAGGCATTGCTGCCTCTTTGCGGCCACTGCTGCACTCCGCTTGGTGTTCGGCGGTCCCCGACTGATGGTCGGTCGGGGGAAATTCGGAGGAGGGACGGAGCGGAAGGATGCGCTCCGTTACAGTATATATATATATATATATATATATATGTATATAATGAATATATATATATACAGTCTCTATATACATATACCTATTTCTATATATTTAAGTATATTTATCCAACCTAACCTGTCCTCTTCATTGTCGGAGCCCGCCAAGCGCCAAGACTTGCACCCATACATTTCACTATTGTCTTTTCTACCACATCAATGCGCATGCACGAAAAAGAGAGTCCCGATCGGAACACTGGATCGGTTAACAGTACGTCAATTTCTTCTAATATGTTTTGATCCATTTCGGTAGCCAGTTAACGAACTACGTTCGATGTAGACATGGGACGTTCAAGTGTTGTCTCGAAGCTGACTTTTGTTTTCTTTCCTCTTTCTTGGATCCCCTCCTCCGAAGGGACGTTATTGGTCGCTTCATTGTTTTGTTGATTTAGATCGGTGATACAAGGTTTTAGGTCCTGCAGGGTTTTAGGCAGGTGCGTATGTCGGTATCACTTTCCCCGATGATCTCGAAGATCGAATATTACCGGAGAGATTTTCGCACCTGCAGGAGTTCTATGAACTTCGGCGCTAATTTCGCGTTGAATGCTTTTTATTTATTGGAGAGAAAGTGTTCTCGCTTATACACCCACTTTTCGATTTGCGGTCGCCATGTTCGTCGTCGTAAATTAAAGTATTTGCCGCTGAAATGTCCGCGCTAGATTGACACGGACGACTTTGTATCGAGCAGACGGCGATGTGTTATGGTCGGAGAACTGTCATTTCCCCGTCGGTCCGTTACGTCAAGTAATGGGGAAGCTACTTCGCGTCCGTATATCAAATATGCCGATGTGTACCCGGTGGCTTCGTAGAGTGCCGTGTTGTACGCGAATTGAAGTTTGTTTAAATGTTCATCTCACGGCCAGCATATTGCGCGATCATTGTCTTAATCGTTTGGTTCGTCCTTTCCGTAGAATTGCAATGGGGAGCATAAGCGGGTGTAAACTGCTGCTTAATCCCCCCCGTTTTGTAGGAACCGGGTTAATGCTGCGGAGCGGAGCTGAGTTTATTGGAGCCATTATCAGACAATATCTCATCAGGGCTTCCGTATCTAAATATAATTGCTTCTCTGATACAGCGAGTAACTGTCTCTCCGATTGCTTTTCGGAGCGGGCGCATTTCTACCCATTTAGAAAAACGATCTTGCATATTTAATAGCCATGTGGCCGCGATTTTGTCCGGGGAAATGGCTCGACGAGGTCTATCGTTACCTGTTGCCATGGTCAGTCGACTTTCGTCGAGTGCAATTGTCCCGGCGGTTTTCGTTGCTTAACTTTGAATTTGATGCATCTTTCGCAATTTCGTATGTATTTAATTATTTCGCGCAGCATTCCCGGCCAAAAATACGTTTGTGTTATGCGCACGATGATTTTCGCAATGCCGAGATGCCCGGCCGACGGTTCGTCGTGTAACCGTCGTAAAATCTCATTCCATTCATCCGTTGGCACGCATCTTTTCCATTGCGACTCGTACAGTGTTTCGTGAAAATTTAAGTCGTGCAATATGTGTCGGTATAATATTTTCTCGCGTATATCATAGTCGAGTAAATCTTGCGAGTTTCTACGGATTTGTTGTAATATTCGATTCTACCATGGGCATTGAACTGTGGTTGCGGCGGCCACGGCGGCTCGTCGCGAAAATGCATCGGCAACCCGGTTTAAGGTACCTTTTCGATACTGCACGATGAACTGGTATTGTTGCAGTTCAAAGGTCCATTGACCGAGTCGTCCGGAGGGAGATTTTAAATTTTGCAGCCATTTGAGGGATTGGTGGTTCGTAATTACGGTGAATGTATACCCCCAGATATCCGCGCATTTTTCTAATGCCCCACACGACTGCTAGACACTCTAGCTCAGTCGTACTGTAATTCCGTTCGGCCGAACTAAGTGTGCGGCTGGCATAGGCAATGACTCATTCGCTCTCCACGAATCGTTGTGTCAATACTGCCCCTAACCCGGAGGTACTGGCATCCGTTTGTAATATGAACGGACGCTCGAAATCAGGGCACGCGAGAATCGAAGCAGATGTTAAACGTTTCTTTAATTCTGTGAAGCTTGTTCCTCTTGTTCCCTCCACGTCCATCGGATATACTTGTGGGATCAATGCGGTGAGCGGCGCCACGACGACCGCGAAATTTGGCACGAATCGCCGGTACCATGACGCCATCCCCAAGAATTGCCGGATTTGTTTGATTGTCCGTGGCGTAGGCCAATTTTCAATAGCAGCCGTTTTTTCGGGATCGGTCTGTATCCCGTCGCAAGTAATGATATGCCCTAAATATTTTAGTTGTGAAGCGCAAAATCTGCATTTTTCTGGGTTTAATTGCAATCTGGCCTCCTGTAAACATTGGAATACTTCGGATAGGTGTTTTAAATACTCCTCGAACGTTTGACTGAGAATGATAATGTCGTTCAAGTACGCGAAGACGAGTGTGGTTCGAGTTCTATCACCTATCACGCGAGCGAGTAGTCGTTAGGAAGTCGTGGGTGCAGAATATAAACCGAATGGCATTACTTTAAATTGCATTAGGCCGCGACCCGGTACCGTAAATGCGGTCAGTGGTTTGTTTTCGTCGATCAGACGAATTTACCAATATCCGTTTTTAAGATCAAGCGTGGAGAAATACCGCGCCCCCCGTAATTTATCGAGCGTGGCTGAGACTTGAGATAATGGATACGCATTCTAAAGCGGTATTCAGGCGTCGGAAGTCGATACAAAATCGCGGCCATCTCGTTTTTTCACTATTACAACGGGCGAACTCTATGCACTCTCCGACGGTTCGATAATCCCTTCTTGTAACATTTTATTGACTTCTTCGTCGATGATTGCCTGCATCGCCAGGTTCCTTGGTCGCTGTCTAATTAGCGTGCTATCTTTAAGGCGTATTTTATGCCTGATCAGCCCGGTGGGATCTTGTATTCCCGGAAAATTTTCTAGTTTATCTCTCAAAAATGCTCGGAGTTGCACGTTTTCGGGCGATTTGATGTTATCCGTAAAAAATCGGTTAACGGTGGATACGGGAAGGGGGAGTGAGAGTAAAACGGAGTTTGATCCAAAGGTCTACGTCCATGATCATTGCACTTTCCAGTGTCGGTAGGATATAGCAAGTGTGTTGTACCATTAATTTCCCTATACTTATCGGGAGGGTCATGGTACTGGGAATTTCTACGATAGTTCCGTCGGCTAGTTTTCAGCACCTGACTCTGCTGTTTTCTAAGGCCGCATCGTTCGTAATTGCTGCGCGATGTCTTGCTTTATAAAAGAAATTTCCGACCGACAAACGCATCTACTTGTTGTTGTTTGATAGCCGGTCACATGTGGCCGAGGCCGGAAATTTATTCTTGGGGCCAGGGTGTTTTCGCGGTGTCCCCGACCCTTCTGGCATTTCCCGTAGATGGGTGACAATCGCGTGTAAGTACGCCGTCACGCCCGTATTGAAAACAGAATTTTTTAGGAGGACGCCGGCAATTTATTCGACTGTGCTCGCGTTGCTTGCACCGCCAGCAATGTGTATTTTTGTCATAAATCGCGGCCGCGACGGGCGTGAAGTAATCGTTTATTAACTGTCTGTGCGACCTTTTGCTGCTGAATCTTTTCAAACTCAGCGGCCAGATTTCGGAGTGCCCCAATATCGTTCATATCGGATATCATCGAATATACATCTTGTATTCCGGCGCATATTTTCATACAATAATTCGGCCTGGGCAAGTGGCGAAAATCCCCCCGCGCGGCGCATCATGGTCACGGTAGCATATTTTGAGTAAGATTCACCGCTTTTCCACCGCGCGTATGCGCGCGTTAATGTCACGAAGCAGTTGGTTTTGGTATCGCTGGGGGCAGTATTGAATTTTAAACGCTTCACAAAATTGCTCCCATGACTGTCGCCATGAGTGTCGGTTATTCCGGAACCAAAGGAGAGGATCGCCTCGCAGCATTTCCGGTAAGCATAGCACTAGCAGCTACCCGTCATACCCATACCAATACTTAGTTCTTCGACGCGCTCAAGAAAAACCCACAGATTCTCGTTCGTCGAAGTGACAATCCTATTTTTGTATTTGATTAATTATCTTCGCGGTTGTCATTTTCTCGTCGTTGATGTTCATAGCGTCTGTGAGTGGTGTATTCGGTGCGTCTATGATCTTTATTGATTCGTCAGTTTCGGGAGGTTCGGCTGTCTTGGTTGTCTTTCTTTTTGTATTGAGCGAATCACTGTCCCAATCGACGGTACCCTCAGTGTCAAGATCGCGATCTTTTAGTGCGGCTTGTAATTCGATTTTAGACAATCTGTAAATCCACTCGATTGTTTTTTTAATTTCCGCTTTCTCCATTTTCCGATCTCTGTTTGGGCAACATAAAACCGTGTCACGTTCTGCCGTAAATTATTTTCTAAATCGTATTTACGCGGGATACGCTCATCGAAATTGCCGGGTGCAGGAAAGAAGAAAACGAAACTTTGGTTCTGATTTGAACTATAATTCCGAGTATCTATGTACAGACAGAAATACAATATCTTATGTACAAGACGTTCCAAAACGATATGCAGATAGTCAGCTTTCCTTGGATATATACAGATATGTACACGTGTGTCGTGAACAGCTGATTTCGCGTCGCGTGTTGTATTTTGACAGGATGGTGCGTGTAGACGCGGAGTACGTGACGGTAGACGGGCACGTATAGCTGATTTCGCGTGGTCGGATGATGCGGGGTGCGCGACGGCAAGCGAACGCGTTCCGCTGAATTTCGGTCGTTCCCTTACGTCGAAATATTCGCGACTCCTATAATTTGTTCGGGGTGTCGTTTTTCATATAATTTTCCTATTTTTATATTTTATTCTTTTAAGAGAGTCAAATGTGCTAGGTCGTGTGGCCGCGTTTGGAATGTGGATTTGGACTTGGATGAAGAGTCTCTGCCGGTTGCCCCCAGCTGGACTGAATACTCCTCAGTCCTCTTTCTCGAAACTATTGAGGAAAATGATTTGCTTCAGAGAGCCTTGTTTTAAAGTAAGTCGAGACAGGTAGTTCCCTGTCCCGTGAATTATCTCTGAAGCTTCGGTGGTTGGATAGTATAGACGGTCCCGTCCGCGCATGGTAACTCCCGTGCTCGGTATACTGTTCTTGGAGATTTGGAGAGAGAGATTGCGATCTCAGCTCTGGATTTGACAGCTGGTCGCCAAGAAAAGGAGCCTCTTGCCGTCTGCAGAGGAGCTTACATACCTGAATTTGCTGATATTCGATTACGGTCGGTCGGGCTTCGGCCGAATTCGGGCAATAATTCTTCGCAGACAGCGAAGAATCGGTTCGGTGATTCGGCGAACGCTCGTTTGTTTTCCCGAACTATGCCGAGTCCCCTTGGTTCGGTGACGCGGTTGCAGTGCCCGCGGTAGCGCACAGTGGCACGTGTTCGTCGCGTGCCGTCTATTGTCTCGCAATGTCTTTATTTCGCACTGTGTCGAAGATGTTATCCCGCACATTTTCCGGCATTGGGAAAACTCGTCGTGCCGGCTCCTCGACGGCTGATCGGTCAGACAAGACAAGATCGGTTTATTATATACTATTATATTATATATAATATATTATATACTAATAATAGTATATTATTATATAACATTAATGTATATAATATTTATCATTATTTTTCACCTTATTCACTTTGTTCTCACTTATTATGTTTTCGTTTATTTGTCTTTATTTAATTTTATTTTAATAAAGTACTATAATGTATTTTATATTTACATTCTGAAGCTGTGTTCCGAAATTAACTGGCAGTACTGACAGCACTGCTTTATCGTTCCGAAATAGAATTTTTTGTGCTGTCAGTTACTGAAAGTTACTATCCATTCTGCGTAAATTAACCCTAGGAGATTGCTGACTTCCGATTGTTTTTACTCTATCCCAAGAGGTAAGGCACATACAGTAAAAGCAGTAAATCGGTTTCGGATCTTCGCAAGGTACGGACGTGTTTTTGATTTTGTATTAAAAAATAAATGCCAAACTTGTTAAGAATTATGGATGATGCACATCGATTAATACCATACAAAATTATAGATGATACTAATAATAAATATACGGTGCTTCTATCTTCAGAAGAATTTCTAAAGGCCAGAAATGATAATATATGAATTACATCAGCAGAACAGCTAGAACAAAAATAAAGAATTGTTTTAAGAATTCTTCAAAAACTTCTTTATTATTAAATAATATATTATTATTAAATAATATATTATTAAATAATGTATGTATCAAAGAATAATCAAATTCTTACTCTACTCTTGTTACATAATAAGCTTTTTGGAATTCTTTACAATTTTTTTTTTGTTATTTTTGTGCTTATTGGATATAAACTTAACCTCAAATGTGTATACTTTATGTATATTTAATCATAAACTTAAATATTGATAAATTTAATATTTCGACAGAACCAGAAGTCACACGTAGAATTTTAAAAATGCAAAAATTGCCAGCATATCTTCCAATATGTCCAATGATATATCAAAAGAAAACAAAAGTTCCGAAACGATTTTGAAAGAATGCGAGAGTCTTGATGGTATGAAGTATATTTTTTAATTATTATATTTATTTTTTTGTAATATTTTATTTCAAAATTTTGCTTTTAGGTTCTTGGGCTAAGAACAGTACTCAAATGTTTATACAATTATATATGGATTATGAACCAGCAATTGTAAGTGGCAAACTGAAGCAAAAGAACGTTTTGGAAAAAATATCTCAACGACTTGCTGAAAACGCCTATATTTTCTGCAAAACAATGTGCATCAAAGTTAACGACCTTAAAACGGATGTACAAGAAGATTAAGAATCATAATAATACAGCTAGTAATGATAGACAAATATGGCAGTACTATGATGTAAACATTATCATTTATTCCATATACATAGTAAATGTAATGAAAATAAGAATGTACAAATAATAATATGTCTTACTTTTATTTATGAATCAATATTAACACATGCACGAGATTTTCAGTAAAAAACCGTGGATAAAATCGTTATCGACCCTGAACTCAACGCTAATTAACGATAATTCGTCTGAAACTTCAAGTAGTCATGAAAACTTTTCAACACATAATTTTTAACATTGTGTAACGCTATTGTGTAATGCTAAGTAGTTTAATATTCAATTTATAACGAATAATAATTTTTTAATACTAATTTTAGCTTCTAAACGAATGAAAGTGTCATCTGCTAAATCTGATAAATTATCTGATAAATATTTGCAACATGGATCATGGAAGAAAGAATGATTGCAAGAAAAAAAAAGAAAGAAGCTAAAATGAAAAGGTGGAATAAAATGAATGAACTTGTGGAAAAATTAATTTCACAAAACAAAAATAGAAATTCGTGTTGTGATTAGTGCAAACTTATTTTATTGTCCGATGTGCCAGTACCAGATCAATGACTTATAAATACTTTTTATATATCGTTCGAATGATCATCATTTATTTATTTTACATACTTATTATATTTTAAGTAAATTGAAAACAAAAATTAATGTTCATCGATGTGCTGTTTTTTGATCTCAATAATGTTTTCGTTAAAAACAATTCGGCAAATTTTTATTTACAATTTACTTAAAATCTGATGATTTTGCAAAAAAAGTAAAAATAGATATAAAATATATTTATATAACTCATTTTTGTATGGTTTCACATATTTTTTATTTATTTTGTTTTCATTCAGATAATTATATTTTGTTTTATTTTTTAATATATTTTCTAATATATATATATATATATATATATATATAATTTTGTAATAGATCATAAGTATTAAGAAATTAATAATATTGACAAAGTACAAAAAACAAAAGTACACAGTATCAAATAAAAAGAATTAGTAAGATTTTGTTTATTGTTACATGTATCTTTTAATTTTATTTTTAATATAAATCGACACAATTAATGTTCGTTTTGTTTAGATTTTTTGTTTATGTGAAGTTTCTTTTCTTGCCAAAAATGTAATTTAAAGTCTGCATCTGTTAATACAGAAAACTACGTTTTGAATAAAATTTTTTTTTCGTGTGGTCCGCGTTTACTATCAATCTTATTTGTTAATTGTAACATCATATCATCATCAGAATTATCATTACTTGAATCATTTTTTATTATTATTGTAATAGCATTTAATAACATGTCGATCTATATCGGTTATGTTTTGACTCTTTATGTATATTTTTTTTATTGCTTTACACTGCTTTTCTGTTCCGAAAAATTATAACATTTAAATATAATATAGAAATAAGATTATAATATTAAATTGATTGTAAAACGACTGTGATTATGAGCTGCCAAATAATAGTGTATAGATTCAAACATTATATTTAGTTTTACATATTTAGTTTTATTTAGATATTATAGACAGAAATGAATACACAAAAAAAATAAAATTCTATGAGTTTGCAGTTAATTTTTTTATTTCTTATTTATCACAATTTTTATATTATATACTACATAAAAAATTATATTAGAATTATATTACTTATTGTGTTCCATTTTTTAATATATTATATTACGTCCCCACTGAACACTTGCACGTGATTTGTTCACAATATTGTCTTTTTTACGCGGTACAAATTGGACACATGTTACATATACAAATTTTGGCATTGTTACATATACAAACTGACTACAATTGGAGCAAAATCGACCATATAGCGCATCAAGAGTATTTATCTCATGCTTCCTAACGGCATATATTATTCCAATGTTAATGTCCGCCAGACGAACCATGCCATTCGGCACATACAATTAGTGCACCACCCGTCGAATAGTAAAATTGTATTGTACAGTGTTTTTTATTACCATTCAGTGCAAGGAGTTCCGAACGTGTTACAATTTTCTCCACATAATCCGTAAGCTCCTCACTCTGATCACTCAGGTAATCGCTGTCGTCAGACAATGCGTGCTCTTCATCTTCATCTTCATCTTCGTCTTCAATATCCATGTCAATATTTTCAACATTAATGTCCATTTCTTCTTCATCTCCAAACACTTCGTTCATTATATTCGCGATGTCTTCTTCTATATTTTCAAATCACAATTCAATTCACATGGTCAATTATTTCTTTCTCTCACATTAGATTTCCATCTACTGTGTTCCATATCCTGCACACCTCATGACCCATTATATATATCATCTACAGTTTCTTTGTCCCTTTGTCTAAATCAGAGCATCATCATAGGTCTCCCCGAATCGCAATTTGTTTATAGCAGCCAGATTATCGGCGCTTCTCTTAACACGCCGCGACACGTTCAGTTGTTAATGCTACTTCTTTGCCTAAATCGGAACATCATCATAGGTCTTCCCGAATCGCAATTTGTTTATAGCAGTCGGAGTATCGGCGCTTCTTTCTTAACACGTCGCGACATGTACGTCGATTTCCACGAAAATCCATCTTATCACGGCTTTTTTCCTGGAAAAAAAATTTGAACACGTCATCACGCTCCTTTGCGAACATGTCGCTACATGTCACAACAATGAAATTCCTAAAAAGAGGGAGAAGAGAGGAGGAAGAGCGGAGGGGGAGGGAGGATTAACGATTTGCCATGTCAAAAATTTACGCTGATGCGATCAGTCCTCCATCGAACGATCTGCATGAAAAGTACTCCCCTCCTCCATCATTCGTTTGTACAAACGATCAACAATGTACGCAATGTATTCCGCCAAAGGAAGCAGCGCACCGTACGATGGCGAAAAATAAAAGAAGGAACGTAATGCGTAAGTTTCAACTGCATTTTTTATTTTTTTCTCTCTTTCTTTCCAATATTGTACAATATTATATATTTAATTTCTACAGCATTTCGATGGAGCGTCACGCGGTGCGCTTACTGAGCAGACGTTACACTCTGACGACCACAACGAGTTACAAATTTTTGGAAATTGGAATCAACGTTGGTCCACCGAGCTACATGGAGATCGCTCTGGGAAATCATCGGGAACAGGAATTGATACTATCTCTCGAAACGTGGAAGGGACTCTACGAGAAGCGAAGGAATATCTATAAATTGTTGCAAAACGATTACAAAAACGATTATAAAGAATTTTATAAGCAGACCATTAATCGTCAGAGTTTGCCTGATGAACGACGTTACACTCGTACGTCTTGAATCTTTGAACGTACGCTTTGAACGTATGATGATCGAATCGACGTTACGCCGAATGTTTGATCTGAACGAATGTATCGATGTGACGTTCGATCGACTCGTCAGATTCGTCGATATGATCGATGCTAAGTATACGCGATTCTCGATTTACAACATCGCGCTGTTGTAACAGATTCCGAGAATGTACCGAACGCGATACGCGATTGCGATATCTTCGATAAACGTCGACTCGTCGATTGCGAGCTGTTAGTTTTAGTTTTTAGTGTGTAAGAAAAATGTAATAAAAAAAAGTTTCACGCTTAAATGTATTCAATTTGTTTAAAAATATAAACATATATAATATGCAAAAAAAACATGTATTTCTTTCATTCCTTTCCTCCCACCAAAAATAATTAGCCAAAAATAATTAGAGAAGTAACAGTCGTCAAGAGAGAGAGAGCCGCAACGGGAGAGATAATAGGTATACGAGAAAGAGATAGTAGATATACAATAGAGAGAGTCGCAATGGGAGAGGGAGAGAGAGAGAGAGAGAGAAAGAGAGAGAGAGAGAGAGAGAGAGAGAGAGAGAGTTGGTAAAGAAAAAAAGAGAAGATGAAAACATGATGGACGACGGTCCGGGCCCTCCCTCTGACGTCATGTCCACGTGCCCTGTCCACGCGCAATTTTTTCTTTATATTATCTTCGTTATTTATCTTTAATATACAGTGTTGAAGACATCGATTGTGTTGATCCAGTGATTCAATCGCACGCTTAAGAACGACATGTTTACGCTCAATGGCATTGGGTCGACGCGCTATTTCGTTTCGTACAACGCGCGCAGTCCCCCCCCCGCACACTCGCATCCCCTTCGGAGCTCCTGGGTTAGAACCGACCTAGTATACCTAGCAGTTACAATACCTCTTAAAGATCTACTGCTTATTCCATTTAATTAATTGAATTGAGTTAATATCTGAAAGATGCAAACTTTACATTAGAGAAAATTTATCCATCGCATAGTCTTGAAAAGACTTTTTTATATCATTCTATTTTCGAGCTTTGATCCGTTACAACAACATTAAAAAGAATTCTACTTCTGAATCTATGAGTAATAGCATCTTTAAAACCAAATCATGTCTCATTAACAGATACAATACATAAATCAAACCATAAATCAACGACGAGCAGATTTGACCAGTTTTCCAGAGGCAACCAATAAAGTAACATCATGTGAAACACCATGAATACGAGATACACGTTTAATTAAACTTTCTGTAATAATCCATAAATCAACGTCATCCTCTTTCAAACCTGAGAATTCTGGAATCTGTGTTGCCAATAAATTAACAGCTTGAGCAGGCGAAAAAGAGGCTAAAGACATATTTTTAGGATTTCACAGGATTACACTGGTAAGTTGGGAAGGATTTTGGTTGATTTTGAGAAGAAGGGATATTACAGGATCCCAGGAGGAGTAGGATAAACTTTAGAAGCTGAGTTTCCAAGATTTAAAGCAGATAATAATTGACGCATTACCTCTTGTTGTTGTCGCATTTGCTCAGATAACAAGCAGATAACTTGTGAAAGTGAAATTTCAGGTTGCTTCTTGCTTCGCAGAGTTTGAATCATTAGCTTAGAATTAAGAAATAAATGTAAAAGATTACCTTGATTTGCATCAGGAGAAAGAATTCTGTGAACCACATCTTTTCCGCAATTGGAATCCTTCTGATTCAAATGACGCATATCCATCAAAGGACCATTTCTTTCCAAATACGACATTATAGTATCAATGCACTCTGTATCAATGCACATTTCTATTATCCGACATTTTCAAACCATAATGAGCTGAATTTTCGCACGAAATTCTTCTAAAGATAAGTCTTCCAGAAGAAGCCTATCCATTATTTTTCTTCACAAAGGCGGACTAAAAATTGCTCGAGAAGGACGGCAATCAAATTCAAATGCGTTATATAAACGAGAACCCTAGCGAAAATAAGGCGGAAATAAAGAGTTGAGCGTAAATCGAATGTAAAAGAAGAGTGACAGAAGTGTAAACAAAGCTTCTAGAGAGCGTAAATTGGAACAGCGAAACGTAAAAGAAACGTAAAACGTTTATGAAGCGTTTTAATGCTTCTACTTTAATGCTTCTTTATTTGTCTTATTTTCGCCAGGGAAGGTACACGAGAAAACTTTTATCCCACTTCTGAAGAAATAACTGTAGCAATCTTGTTTATTATTTATTCAATTAAGAATTGATTCTTGTATTTATTCAAACTTAGATTTATTTAATACATTATTCGGAAAAATATAATCATGAATTTTATATTACAACGCAACATTTCGTACAATTATACAAGAACACGTCCTTCAATTATTATTTATTTATAAATAATCAATAACGATGATATTATGTCATAGAAAAAGAGAAAAGCAACACGCAAAATAAATTTGACATTCAAATTGAAATTCGCGCGACAAATTATAAGCATATCGAATAATCGATTAAGATCGAATACATCGATCATACAAAATAAAACTATGGATGCAGTCCACTTAGTGCAAATGCTTCGCATTTTTTGATTGATCAATTTATAAAATTCTTTATTTTGATTGATTAATCAAACAATTCGAAACTTTTATAGCGCTAAATGAACGTAGCCTATGGCTGCATTCCCTCTCAGGGGGTCAATCATGTAACTTTATGTGAAATTTTTTACCTTTCATTTTTCACTTTTTATTTTTCATTTTTCACATCTTGACATTTCACGTGAAAACTTTTCACGTACAGCGATTATGTATGTAGCTTGGATGCATGGAAAGTGAAATCATGAAACATAGTTTCATAGGTTTTATATAGGTTTTATAGCTAATGAAAATTATTTTATTAGTACAATATTATATACATCTTTTAATAACCAATTGTACTACGTACACTTAATCCTAACGCAGCCCTAATCTTCTCTAATTCCGAAACATATTTATTAATTTCCTAAATTTCCGCCTTTCCGCCACCAAAGTACATGGCGAAAAAGTTCACGTGAAAATTTCACATTTTTACATTTAAGAGAGTTACATGATCCCGCAAAATCGTACATGATCGTAAGTTCACGTGAAACTTTTCACTTTTCACATTTCCGCCCTAGGGGAAAAGTTACATGATTGACCCTCTGAAGTGAAATGGTCGGCCATAATGTTGAGTGTGCAGCGCGGGCAGTTTAAAGTAATAAGCATAAAATAAAATAAAACTATATATGTAATTAAAGAGAAACAAGTGCAATAATTTATGCAAATTAACAAATACAATAAAAAAAGGATTATTTAAAAGTTTTAATTTGCATTTAATTCATATATAAGTTTATTTCCTTTGCCAATATATGTATGTACATACAAATATGCAAAACACAATTATTAAATATAAAAAAATGTATATTTACGATATATATACGGTGTATATATTGTTGTACATATTAAAAAATAAAATTTTAGATAAAAGTTATAGAGGTATAGAGTTCAAAAAGATCTATTAATTGATAAAATCATTTATGATGTGTGTGTGTGTGTGTGTGTGTGTGTGTGTGTGTGTGTGTGTGTGTGTGTGTGTGTGTGTGTGTGTGTGTGTGTACAATTACAAAAGAAATGAGGTTGAAACTTTTTAAAGTTTGTTCTTTTCATTGACTCATCCTATGTTGTAGATGTATGTTAATTTCGAATTCACTTCTCAATAATTCTTTCTATATTTAATTTTCTTTCTTTTACTAGAATCTAAGTGAAGATACGTCATATATAATATCTAAAACAGAATATAACAAATATTCAGTTCAATATCCATTTTTGTTATTTATGTTTATATAAATTTTACACACTATAGAGTATTTAAATTGTTGTGTTGGCCTTTGACAAATTTATATACACCACTTTAACAACTTTATACCACAGTACTGTGGTTATGGCATGTACCAATTTTTTGAACCGCCATATTGTTAAGTGTGCATTTCTGTCATGCGCGAGTGACAATCATTTCACGGATATTGAGCAGAGTGAACCTATTGTATCTACTTATACTGTAGTTCTGATATACGAGGCGAGGGTCATTCCAGGGCATCGATCACATATTTTTCAGTGACATAGTTCACTTTTGTATTTTTACCAGTGGCCATCTCACGGTTTCACCATTCGTAATTTTCACTGCGAAATCACGGGTGAGGTCCAATCGGACACATTGCCGATTGGTCGATTAAATAAAAAAATTTTTGATAGGTGGCTTACTAGAAAATTCCTAGTAGGGATGACGATTTTTTCAAAAGTATCGATTTTTTTGGATTGATTTAGATCGGACACTTAAAAATCGATTTACCAAAAAATTGACTGTTAAAGAATCGATCCATCAAAGATCGATCTTTTTATCTAATTTTACAAAGGCTGTGTTTCAAAATTTACTACCAGTGCTGAAAATCTATAATATACGTGATCTGAACTACGTGTTTTCAATACTGGCAGTGAGTATCGAAACGCAGTCTACATGGTATATTATTTGAAATAAGTACACTTTTTTATAATGATAACATTTTTGTACGAATACAAAATATCAATATTTGTTAGTTAATATATATTTATTGCTTATTTTTGATAAATGTATATATATATATATACATAATGTATGTGTGTATATATATATATATATATATATATATATATACGAGAGCGGTTTGAAAAGTCCGTACAAAGTCAAAAAGATAGCACCACTGGTGTGTATCAAAATTATATTCAATTAGTAACATCTCTGGAAGAACATACAAGTTTCAGCCAGATTGATCTATTTCTCTGTATTTGGCGTTCGTCTGAAACGAGGAAATCGAGTGATTTCTAAAAAATGGATGAAAGAAAATTTCGTGTGTTGATCCAGTATTACTTTATGAAAGGCAAATCGCCTCAAGAGACTAAAAAAAAGCTTGATAAACATTATGGTGAATCTGCACCTTCGATTAGAACAGTTTATAAATGGTTTCAAACGTTTCGGAATGACTAGTGAGCACAAGTGACACTGAATGTTCTGGATGCCCTACTACTCCAGAAATCATTGATAAAATTCATGATATGATAATGGATGATAGAAGAATCAAGGTGCGTGAGATTGCTAGTGCCATGGGCATCTCGAATGAATGGATACATAATATTTTGCATCAACATTTGGGTATGAAAAAATTATCTGCAAAATGGGTGCCGCGATTGCTCACAATTGATCAAAAACGAAATCGTGTGAAGTGTAATATTTCCAAGGAATATCTGCTGTTCTAGCAGAATCCACAGGACTTTAGGCGTCGTTTCGTCATTGTGGACGAAACATGGACACGCTTCAAACCAAAGAACAGTCCAAACAATGGGTTGCCAGCGAGGAATCTGCACCAAAAGCGAAGACCATTCTTTCGGCCGGGAAGATTATGGCGACTGTCTTTTGGGATTCGCAAGGGATAATATTTATTGACTATATGGAAAAGGATAAAACTATTACTATGAATATTATTCATCGTTATTGGACCGTTTGAAAACCGAGCTGCAAGAAAAACGTCCACAATTGAAGTCACCACAAGAAAGTTCTTTTCCATCACGACAACGCACCAGCTCACTCCTTCGGAGTTGTGGCCGCAAAATTGCTGGAGTTACGGTTCCAACTCGTTCCACATCCCCCCTATTCTCCAAATTTGGCTCCCTCGGACTACTATTTATTTCAATGTGAAAAAATGGCTAGCGGGAAGAAGATTTCATTCAAACGAGGAGATGATTGCAGAAATGAATGCTTATTTTGCACAGTTGGACCAAATTATATCCAGACCAGTCATATTATTCGGAAGGGATCAACAAACTGGAGTAGCGTTGGACGAAGTGTATAATCCTAAAAGGAGACTACATTAAAAAATAAAAAAGATTTATTCCAAAAAATTAAGTAGTTTTCATTTTTGCACGGACTTTTCAAACCATCTTCGTATATATATATATATATAATATATATATATATATATATATATATATATATATATATATAGTTTTAAAAATGTATATAAAATGATACTTTGTATATATCATTAAGGTTTGCGACATAAGATAGTATTATGTATTATCAAAGACAAAGAGGTCATCAAACGTTGTCTTAATTATAAGTTATCCATTCTGCTAAGAACTAAAATAAAAATAAAATCTGAATATAATATTCTATTGTTGTCGATATGCCTACAATCGATAAATATATTAAAGCTTAAAGTCTATTCAAATAAATTTGTATAGACACATGCTATACACATATATGAAAAGTCAACCAATGCGTGTAGAATCTTACATTTTTATAGGATCGATTTTTTATTTCAAGAATCGATTCACTGCATTAATCGAAGCTGTAAGATCGATCTAAAAAAATCGAGAATCGAATATAAAAGAATCGATTCTTATATATACTAGCAATTTATCTTCATAAAAAATTTGAATATTTATCTACAGCGGAATACATAATTATTAAAAATTAAAATTAAAATCTTCTATTGCCAGATTTAAAACGCAAAAAACTGCGGCCATTTTACCAATTAATATGCTGTGGCTACGTTCCGATATTCACTGGCAGTACTGAAAATATATAGTTCAGATCACGTATATTATAGATTTTTAGTACTGACAGTGACTATCGGAACGCAGCCTGTGTAGGTTAAGAAACACTAAATTTTCACTGTGTTTAACTATGTCAGATGATAGTGAAAAGTTTCACGCTAAATATCTTACGCTTTCACCGGAATTAAAATTACGTGATCACAAAATGATGGAATTCACATGAGATTCACTTTTCACTGATTCATTCTAGGGGAAAACTTACGTGATCGATGCCCAAGGCACTCGTCTGACATCGGTTCAGTTCGGATAGACTCGGTAATATTCGGTTTATTTATATTTTGTGCTCCATTTGAATAGTGGTAAATGAAAGTTTGAAGAAATTAGTCGTTTGAAGTAAAAATATATTAAAATATGAAGGTGATTCTGCTACTGCCGATTCTGCCACATTTGTTGGCTTAACTAGACCTTCGCTTGATGCAATCGCAGGTGGCACCACAAAAGCCTTTTTCCCAAAAATTGAGTCTATCACCTTCAAAATTATAATTGTGTAAAAGCATTTACTTAAATTATATAAATCAATTATGTAAAAAATTATTTACAAAATTCAAATAGATTACATATAAAATTAACAGTATCAAATTTGTATTTCATTTTCTAATACATTATTTACAGAAATAAGAAACAGATTTACCGAATAAAAGGCCCATGTATTCCAACAATTTCCACTCTTTTTATTTTGATCGCTTATGTTTTTAAATGTCCTTTTAAGACCAAACATCTTTACAAAGCATTGCCCAGTTACAGCGTATTTTCCGTTGGAATTTTCTCTTACTTTTTCTGCTAATTTAGCCCAAATAGTAGCATTTCTTTTAGATCCCGAATTGAAATCGGATTTTTTCTCCCTACAATTCTAATAGTAAATATACTGCAGCACCATATAAATCCTTTTGTATTCGTCGAACAATCATTTTCTTCGACAATGCTGATGAAGGCTGACTAATTTCTGAAAAACTTGAGAAGTCAGTAGAATTATTCTGCTTATTCCGTTTACGAGCGATTACAGCAACTTTTGATCTGTAACAACAGTATTCCTAATATAATTTATATTTACAGCCAATAATTGAATAAATAGAAAAATAATCTCTTTAAAAATGCTCTTGGAAGTAGTGGAAATATTAATTCAAAAACCGAAAAAATAACCCAATTGGGTATTTTCGCTACTTTCAAAAAGCTTTTTTCGTAAGAAATGATTTACTTGTGTTTGTAATCTATATAACTTACAAATATATTCGACCAAATGTTAACGATTGTTTGAACTTTATTAATTATTTCCTGAGTAAGAAATAATGTGATGACGCTCTGCGTTTCTTCAATGGGACTGGGAACTCTAACAATGTCTCTTCCATATCTTCACTGACACTTTTATGTAAAACTAGAATTCAACACTTTTCACAATGCCATCAACCGCCACATACAATTACGCAATCGCATAGAACGCATAAGCTGCTATAGCTTGAAGCTAACTTGAGGCTAATGCGTGCATTATGCGCTACAGGTGATGGGAGTCTAGGGAATTAGCGCTGTTTATGCACAAATTGAGTAAAAGGGAACGTTTTCTATGTAATCCGTGCGCATAATGCGCGAAACGAAACGCAACCATGCACTGACTAATCACTCACGCTTCAACTCACGTGACGTCACGCATTTTAGTTCGTGGGACATGATAGCGTCACTGTTCAAATTAATATCACGAGTGAAGTGAGCTACTAGCAGTCCATATTTATATGGTCAAAGTACTTTACAATATCCTGTTACTGCATTGAACTTATATCCTACCTGGAATTGACTGGAATAAGCAGATAATGACGGGATAAGCTCATTAATTAAATTAGATCATATGAATTGAGATTGTCCTTGTTTTTCTACTATTTTTGTAACAAATAAAAGTTTGCAGTGATTAAAGATGGATTTTTCACCATGACTACTCCTTTCAGATTGAGTTACGTGATTCGAGAACAATAGCTACACTCATTCTATATAGGATATGGTTCAATAGCTAGAATAATCGTGAATAACCTTGTTATAATTGCTATAGTTGTTATATACAGGAGAGAAATTGAATAAAAAAATCTTGCAGTAAAACAAAGATTGTCTACGTTACTCCTTCTATCATTGTATAGCATCTGTGATTAATAAAAAAGTCAAACGTGTAATTTACGAAACACATCCCTTCTTGTCTTTCCTTGATAGGACTATAGACGTAAAATAAGAATCGCACGATATTATAAAAAAAAAAGTCAAATATTAACTTTATTCGTAATTTTTTTTTTTTTTATACAAAGAGAAGCATCAATGAGATTTTATATTGAAAGATATTTATTAGATTCGGAAAAATAAACGGAGACCGACTGGATTTGAACTCGGGATCCCTCGCCTACTACCAAGACACTTAATCTGCACGACCGCGACGGCTCTCTGTTTGCTGTTTATATTCTCTCTCATGACCGCTCTCTTTCATGACTGCTTACGGTCGTCTATTTTTTACAATATTATGCAGCCGGATCTTTCAATAATCTCTCGTATCTGTATAATTCAAGTAGTTATATGCAAATTTTCATTGATGCCGACGTGCATGGCGGTGCAAGCATGTTGCGGAGGAAAGGACAAGCATTTTTTACATCACGATGGCGGACGCGTGAGGGGGAGAGGGAGAGTGAGAAGGAAAGACAGGGAAGAATGCCGGATGCCGGTTCCTATATTGATTCCTCTGACACGCGCGGCATACATATGTTTTTGACGTTCATGCATCCGCTCCAGCGGAAAAGCGGAGCGATTTTGGAGCGCGTCAAGTTCCGTACGATGGCTTGAAAGGCGGTCCGACCGTTTCTCGGTGCGCAATCACAAATCAACGGACGTTCCATCGACGTGCCGTTCCTGCTTGTCATCGAATCCCACGGCGAAGCAGATATGTTGACGCGAAGTGTCATAGGTTAAGGAAAGGTCCACGGATAAGATCCGTCCGACCAATATTCCGTTGAATGAGACGACGCTACGTTCGTGACTGTGCAAAAATGGATAACGTGGCTACTGCCGAGTGCCTGACCCTAGATTTTGGCCCGTTCGAGACGGTGCACCGATGGCAACGTATGCCGGAATGCGACGAGTTTGTCGGCGCCAGGTAGGGAGTTATCCGGGTCGGCGTTTATCCGTATCTACTTTCCGTCGTTTTGTGCTGTTAATGTAATTTGAAACGAAATATACTTGATACAAGTTATACTTCCAATTATTATTACTATTAAATTTCGAGAATAGATTTAAGGAAGTAATTGATTGAAAATCTCTTGTTCTGTTTTTATCAGACGTAGCAAACATACTATCGTGGCATACAAGGATGCGATTTATGTTTTTGGTGGCGACAATGGTAAGAGAATGCTGAACGATTTGTTGCGCTTTGACGTGAAAGAAAAGTCCTGGGGTAGAGCATTTGCAACTGGCACTCCGCCTGCACCACGCTATCATCATTCTGCGGTTGTCCATGGTTCATCGATGTTTGTGTTCGGCGGATACACCGGGGACATACATTCTAATTCCAATCTTAGTAATAAGAACGATCTATTTGAATATCGCTTCCAGACCGGCCAGTGGACAGAGTGGAGATTTGTTGGAGTGCAAGTACTTTATATACAAAGTGAACCATTTATTCTTACCATCTAAAATATTTTTGTCTTTTGTTTTTGAAAATAGGAAATATTAAATAAATAGGAAATATTTGAGAATGATTATATTTTTGAAATTTTAAAGTTTTAATAAATTATGTAATTTATTCTTTTTTAAAGTATTGTACAGGTAACATTATAACAAATTTGATAAAAATAATAAATTAAAAGTGATAAATTAAACTGATATGATTATCAAATAACCTTAGTTTTTCTTCTTGCTGTTTGTTATTGAATCCATTCCACTGTAATATATTTATAGGACTCCAGTACCTAGATCTGCTCATGGCACTGCTGTATATGACAATAAATTATGGATCTTCGCAGGCTATGATGGCAATGCTAGATTGAATGATATGTGGACAATATCACTATTGGTAGGAAAGATGGGTTTTATGTACTTTATATCTAAATTTCCTTCATAAGATATACAATGAATACATAATATTAAGTTTATATAATCATAATGCAGATACATTTGATTTTAATTTTATTCACTCAACATCTGTTATTAGCCTGGTGATTACAAAACATGGGAGGAGGTTGTTCAGATCGGTGAGCGTCCACCGACATGCTGCAATTTTCCTGTCGCGGTAGCCCGGGAATCTATGTTTGTTTTTAGCGGTCAGAGCGGGGCTAGAACAACCAACAGTCTTTTTCAGTTTCATTTCAAGGAAAGACGGTAAATTTCATTATAACATATACAAATTGCGATATGTATCCATTTGAATCACATTCGGTTAATTTCTCTTTTTTTAGATGGACACGTATATCAACAGAACATATATTACGTGGCGCACCACCGCCACCCGCACGACGATATGGTCACACAATGGTCAGTTTTGATCGTCATCTTTATGTTTTTGGTGGTGCAGCTGATTCGGCTCTGTCCAATGATCTCCATTGTTATGATCTCGATACGCAAACATGGAACATTATCCTACCATCTACGGACAGTCAGGTAGACGATCCGTAAAAATAAATTTAAGCTAGTAAAAATGAATAATCTCAAATAAATACAACAGACAGAAATAGAGTATAAAGAGCGTTTTTCTCTTTTGATGAATTATTAAAATATAAAATGTATTTATTGATGTAAATTTGGATGTATTCATACCTAAGCCGTTATACATATTTGTTTATTTATTCGTTTATTATTCATTATTTATTATTTCTTTACTTTTTGCTTAGTTTGGCTTTACCTTAACATGTTCGCGAATATAATTTCTTTTTAATGATGTTATATAAGAACGTAATAAGTATAGATCTCATTTTGTAATATATATTTTATAATATATTTGCACAGGTACCACCTGGTCGACTTTTTCACGCAGCTGCCGTGATCGGAGACGCGATGTTCATCTTTGGGGGAACTATAGACAATAACATACGCTCTGCTGAGATGTATCGTTTTCAGTTTTCGTCATACCCTAAATGCACGTTACATGACGATTTTGGCAAGCTGCTGAATATGCGCCTCTTCTGTGATGTAGAATTCATAGTGGGCGAGTCGGAGACCAAAATACCGGCGCATATAGTTATGGTGGCGGCGCGCTCACAATTTCTCCGGACGCGTATTCGGCAAGCACGCGAAAAACGCGATAATCATTTGGACATTTTGGAGACATTTGTTATTCGTCCTACTAAAGATATGGCACCGCTTGAGGTAAAGAAGATTATGAAGTTATTCTAAAGAGCTCGCGAAGAATTCCCCAAAAATTTCTATTTATATATTTGGCTTAATAATAAAATACAATTCACACACACACACACACACACACACACACAAAACGGATCATCAAATTTTATCATAATTTTATATTATTTGAAATAACAATTCAGTAAAAAAATTATATTGAAACAAAGTTCAAATTAAAGTTTAAATCTTCCTTTGATGATCTGACGACCGAAAAAGATAAATTGAATTATAAAAAATATTTTACAAAATAGTGGACATTGAAAACAAAGCTTGAAAAATGGAAAAATTTTATTTTTTATATTAGTTAGATAGTCGGTTGCTTTAGATTTACTTTTTTAATAATTTTTATAGATATAAGTTCTGAATTATTATTATAAATATAAAATATTTCATGAACTCAAAAATTAAATTGTGAATAATTACGTTTTATATCTTTTTCTTTCTTTTTATTTATTAGGTATTTGCAAGCCAAAAGAAAGTTTTAGAACTAAAATACTACAAACAAATGTTACTTAGAATATTATCAATTTTTATTTGTAATTTTTTACAATTTCTACTGTTCGTGGATTATATGCTTATAATCCATCTTTTACAAAAAATTAGATCTTTGCATTTTATAAATTGTTGCAGGTAAGATTAAAAGACGCTGTACCGGAAGCTTTCAGAATGGTACTAAACTACATTTATACCGATCGTATTGATCCTACCAAGAGATCAGATGACAAAGTTGAAGATCCCCAGAGCAACCGTATTGTACTTCTTATGATGGATGTATATCGGCTAGCTGTGCAGTTTAATATGAAACGTTTGGAACAATTATGTATCAATTATCTCGAGGCAACCATAAGCCATGCAAACGTTTTGGAAGCATTGCGCAATGCTGTGCATTTAAAATTGTACTTTATAAAAGAGTTTTGTCTCAGTTTTGTTGTAAAGGAGATCAATTATAATTTAATCGTGATGAGTCAAGAATTTGAGACTTTAGATCAACCGTTAATGGTAGAGATTATTAGGCGACGACAAGTACCACAAGCCAGAACTTTTACGAAATGTGAATATGAATCTGTTACTGGTAGGTACTATATGCGATATATTTGTCATAAAATAGACATACAGAATTTATTCAATAGGAACTAGTCTGGAGCAAGACATGGAAGCGTTTTTGAAAAGCATTGGTCGAGAATTTTGTGATATCACATTGATACTGAACGATACGCCGATACCGGCGCACAAGGCTATTCTCGCAGCGCGATGTAGTTATTTTGAAGCAATGTTCCGATCCTTCATGCCTGAAAATAATACGGTGAACGTAAGTATAAGTTGTAAAAAAGTTTGTAGAAAGATATCACTAACAAAATTTCTTGTTAAATGAGAAAAAAATGGGATTTTATTACTTTTTAATATTTATCTATTAATATTTTACATGTGTGATACAAATTTGTAATTTTCATGTAGATACAAATTGGCGAAATGATACCGTCGTCGGAATCGTTTCAATCCTTGCTGAGGTATATCTATTTTGCGGACGTCTCGATGCCTCCTGAAGACTCCTTGTATCTATTTACTGCGCCGGTATTTTATGGTTTCACAAATAACCGACTCCAGGCATTTTGCAAACAAAATCTCGAGATGAACGTCACTTTCGAAAATGTTATACAGATTTTAGAAGCAGCTGATAGAATACAAGCTACCGATATGAAGAAATATGCTCTGAATCTGATAGTTCATCACTTTAGCAAGGTAAGGAAATGTTCAAATCCTATGAGTTTTTGATGTCAACATTATTAATATTTATACGCATATATAAAATATTTCTTTTATTCAGGTTGCCAAGCTTCCAAGATTAAGACAATTAAGCCGCGAACTTTTGTTGGATATTCTTGATGCGTTAGCTGATGAACGCAGCGAAACTAGAACTTGTCAAGATATGACAAATGATTGCTGACGGATTTCTATTTCAGATCGTCGTCCGTGCAATTGGGATTTACCATCACCGTGCAGTTTTCAGGTGAGAGTGATTACCATGTATATGCCATATACACGCACAGCATTGCCATTTTATTTTATTTGATATAAGATAGATATTATAGACAAACAATTATAGAGTATTGAAAGATAATTATTTGATTTATTATAATATCCTATTTTATTCTAGGAATTGTGCCGCGTGAATTTTATCCTAGGACGAACGATTCTGTTTGTTGGTAATTGTTACTTCGATCAAGCAGCTAAATCTTGCCTGACATCGGATATACAGACCCTGCTACCATTGTCAACAACCACGTCCGTCTCGATTCAAAATGAATCATCGTGCAACGCTAATCATCTGATTGCATCATCTCGTTGCGATGATGATAGAAGGCAGCACCAATGGTCTACTATTACCCGTCGCTGTTCCGTCGGTTGCAACATGTTGAAACGCACTGTTGTTGCTTTATCAGATCTTGGGCTTAAAAAGCTGTTTCCATAATCGGAATAATTTATTAATGTTGAAGAGAGCGATGACTTTCAATGATATTGTAGAATATGTATTGTAGAAAAGTTTATCATTATGACATAGAACTGCGTGAAAGTTGACATATAATATTAATATAATAACTATATCCGTTGATATAATGAAACATTAATCGTGATACGCAGGATACATGCGCTATAAGACTTATTCCATAAGTAGATACATTAACGTCACATCGTAACAACGTACATGTATTTTAATTAGCGATTATTATATTGATTATATCTATTTATTTATATAGAATGTTAAAATTTGAATATAACAAGAAATAGTATTTTATCAGAAAAGAGCGTATAAAAATTAAGCGATGAAAATATGTGCAATTTTTTATTTAGTCGAATCATTTGTTAGTTATAAGGATCTAAGTTTGATCGATCATGAACTGCAGAATATTCTGTGTATGCTTAAAGTTGCTTCTATTTTTTTTTATTCGAGTTTTGTAATACCTTTTATTACAATATTCGGATTCAATACTCGAATAATGAGTTACTATTGAGGATCATATTAAGAAATCTACTGAATTTTTATAGGCTATTAATCGATCTCAATTGGTCTACTTCTTATGAGGAGATAATAGACTCGAAAAATGTTGACATTATTAATTATTCAGTCGTTCGATATAAATACGATATACTTGCACGCTTGATCCATAAGGCACTATTAATTTTACAATTTACAGTTATTTCGATATCTTGTGATACACAGCGAATTTTTTAAATAATATAATCTCTTGTAACAGATCAGTCTTCAATAATATTTCATTGCAATTATCATGATAAGCCTACATATGTTTCCACATTTTTATTATACACGTTGAAGAATTTGTAAAATATACACGAAATGTGTATTTATGATTACGTTAAAGAAAATATAAGTGAGGTGTTTATATACATTCGCAAATGTATTGTTTTTTTGATCATACTTCTTAATCATTAATCTTTTTATAATTATATATGAGATAAACATATTTTTATGGACTCAAATAATGTATAATTTTACTTACACAAGTGGAAGACTGGAATAATTGATAAAAATGAATATGCTTGTGTCGTTAAAAGTAAATGTATTTTCAGGATATTTCAGAATTATTGATACCGAATAAAACAAAACATTTGAATATCTTCGATGCAAAAAAATACTATTATTATAATATCACTCTTAAAAGTATAATAAGATTTCATTTAAAAAAACATGAATGAGATTAAAAAATAGAAAACATAATTTTGAGAAAAATTATCTTTCCCTATGATATTTTCTCTTTCGAACTAAATAATTTTTATTATTGTTACTTTTTTGTATCTTCGCAACAAAAATATTCAAGTATTTTAATTACTTTACCCAATATACAACAATATTTATAACTAAATGTGAAAGTATAGAAAATTAATTATATTTAGATTATGCATCTATGGATGTTTTCCATTTAGTGACACAAGTCGACACAAGTATCATTTTGTTTTTGTTAATTGAAAGCTAAGAAAGATGGAATGATACTTGTGTCGACTTGTATCACTAAATGGAAAGCACCCAGTATAAGTCAGACTAAGTTATAAAGGCGCCTATATTTTCATCGAATATAATATAATAAATCGAATTTTAACTTGCGAAAAAAGAAATATTTTATTTAATATATTACTATTAACGGCCTTGTCGATGAATGATAATTGCGGTTTAAAATTCGCGAAATTAAAATTATGCAGGAGTTATAGTAGTATTAGATATAAATGGATTGTAAAGCGGATAGTAACATTAATAACCGCACTTAGTTGTAATAAATTATTATATTTTAATCTTGAATATATATAATTGTACATACATATAGTTTGTATTCTCATAGTAAATGAAGTAATTAATGCTTCAAGTTTAGAGCAAAAACAAACAATACGAATCGAAGGAACGAGAGGAACCAAATGGTAGGAGCTCGTATATAAAATCACATTGCCTGTCTTTCTCCGTATGTATCTCTATCTTTTTTTTCTACGTAGTATTATTTTTAAATAGATGGCATTTTTATTATATCTAATGTTGTTTCTAGGTACTTATTTATCTTGAATATTTATTTGATTTAACAATATTTCATTCTATGTAATTCAATAAAATTGAATTTGCGATGAGCGAGATTGATTTATTCATCTTAGTATAGAATGTATCAAATCAGGTTTGTGCTTCGAAGTAAACATCTCCCGCTTGTGTTCCTCTCGTCTTTCGTCTTTCTGCTTGCTAAGACGCGTTTTGACAGAAATTTTAACAATGCAATATCTACGGTCTGCTTCTCCTCATAGTCCTCAATCACACACGTTGACAACACGTTAACGATATACAATGTTTCGATATAATTATTGGATCTTTTCTCATGGAAGTAACAAAATTACTGAACGGAGGCTAAATGAGTTTTTAAACAAAGAAAGTATTAGTTAAATGGAAAAAACAAAGTAGCTATTCTCTCGATCTTTGAGCAGATTAAAGCATAATTTATTGTTGTCTATTGCTATTGTTTTTATTATAAGGAATGTAATGTACATACATCTATATATTCAATATAAATCTTCTGGAGAGATGCTTGTTGAATCAACATATTTTTCGCTTTTCTCTTATATTTACTTACATTCCGTAGGAGTAAACTCCGTTCAGTAGACGGAGTAGACTCTGTCATTTGTTACGTTTATGATTTATCTTTTAGATAAGATCTCTAGAAATTTATTACGTCCCATTTATTAAACTATTAAGTTTTAACATTCACCACGGTCATCATATAAGCCAATGTGCAAAAACGCCATACGAATAAGAAGAGCGGGAAACGCTAGAAAAAGAGTGTAAAACAAAGAAAAAAAAATATATATATATTTATATTAAAAGATATATATTCAAAGTGATATTTTTAATTGTTTATTTTTTGATTAAAGGAATTATTAAAGCTTCTATGGTACCATGTGACATTAAATAAGTCATTACGCTATATTATCTTATTATTCAGTTATTTAATAATAATAATAATTTTAGAGAGCGATACATTTCTCGTAGAACGAAATAATTGAATGGAAAATAACATTGATATTTAGATAAAGAAAATATTAGTTAAATAAAACGAATGAAGAAGCTGTTATTTCCACTTCGATGTTAAAAGCTAAAACTGAGACTCTGAGAATGAAGCGGCAAGTTGAAACGTTATTTTTACTAAAATTTCGATGTTTTTCCATTTTCTTGTAAAATATAAACAAGACAATTGTATTTAAGATATTTTGTTTTTTAGCCATTGAAAAATTCAGACATATTTTATTCAATATTATAAGGAAAAAAGAAGGAAAGCGTCAATTTGTATATGTTTACACATTTCTATTTTCCGAAATCAATTTTCAATTCTTCTATCCTTTAATGTTCTATTCTTTAAACATCTTTGTTCTTTTGTAAGACGTTTAAATAAACTCTTTTACAAAAACGCCTTATGGATTAGCAAGCTCTACACTCACTACGTAATCTTAATATAATTATTCTAAGTAGGCCTTTTTTGTTTGTCGCTTAAAAGTCTAAGTTTAAGTCTACGTTTAATATTGCACGCGACTATCCAACCTCGCAATGCGACATTAAATGTAAACAGCTCGGACTTAGTTTAATCATTACAAAGAGACATCTACAAATTACAAGGAAATAACGAGTAAATTAAAAGTAGCGATATGATCGTGATACAAACTTCACACGTTTCGAATGGCCCCAATCTGAAAATGCACAAACAACGAGAGATCCTTTTGCTCTTTAATGATTTTTATTATATCAATGACTGTAATTTTATTGTAATTTTATGTATTATAATTGTATGTAATTTTATTATATCAATGACGACTTACCGATTGTAATATATTGTTTGATTCGTTTTGCAGGATTCCAAAGAGTGCAAGACAATCAATCCTTGAAGATCAATACTCTTGGATTTTCTATATGCATTCGCACATAGAGAGAAGGATACATCTCGTTGAGCATTACATATTACGTCGAGCCTTTACATATCATGTACATCCATGTCGACGATATGGTCCATATCAAATGTTCGGGAAGTTCTTCTTTCAGACCAATTTATATAGGTCATTTCTACAGCAATAATAGCGATCGTTATTGATGACTACTCAAAAAATATCAAAGGGAGAAAATTAATTGTTATCAATTTGATGAATTTTTATCTAATATATCTATTTTTGAATAATCACGATGTGATATGTCTTTATATTTTTTGAAAAGTAATACAAATTTTTAAATTAGAATAAGTTTAAGCAACTAAAGAAAAGCTTTTCTTTAATAATATAAATTATACATAAAATTAACAAACACAAGTGTTCAAATTATTTTAGGAATAGGTCCCAAGTTATCAATTACAGTTATATGACAAACAAAATTTCCTTAAGAATTTCCTTAAAAAACAAAATTGTCAATTTTAAATTGATACGAATAAACTTGAAATATTATTCTTTTTTTTTCTTTTTTGAATAAAATATGCTCCATACTTCAAATGTTATAGAATGTCGTTCCTATTCGCACCTTTTCTTCAACAATACTGCTTGTCGATGGTACTCTTTGCGAAGGATCTAATCTTCTCCGTCTCTCCTCGATAACTTCGGTGTCGGAATTGCCCATGGTCACTTGTGCCGGTTGCGTTAGGGATGCGTTCACGTGTCTTGTTTTCATCAACGGCGGATTTCGAGATTGTGGTAACGCGAAAGCTCGTCTGAGAGCACCACGTGGTGGCGACGGTGGTGGATAAGATATACCTAATGATACATCATCAATACATGAATACTCATTTAAATATCGCGTTTTATAAATAAATTATTTTTGGATTTTATAAATGCGATTAAATTTAAACTGTGGATATTACGGATATTAAGTGGATTTTGAGCAATATTCTAGAAGAAATCTTTTTTTATGCTTTCTCTTCTCAAAATAAAATATTTTCATTAATGCGATACATATAGTGACTTCTTATAATTTTTTCACATGAGTATCTTCCCAACTATTCGTTGTTCAAAAAATTGTTTCAGATAAAAGTTGTAGAGTTTCGAAAGAGCCATATAATTATGATATTAATTTATTTACAAATGGAATTATACATTTTTTTTGTTATTTAATTCTTCTAATTATTCTGATAAAAGTATTAAGATACAATCATCAAAAAGTCAATAATTTACGAGATATTTTATACTTTACTCGAGAGATAATCACGTGAAAATATTATAATGAATCATTCAGCTATTTGAAATTTTCAAGTGTTAGAGTAATATTTGTATTTAAAACAGCTAAAGCTATTACCCAGCAAATAAAATATTAGCAATTTGCTAGCAAATTGGCAACAAATTCGATCAAATATTGACTGCAAATCCATAGCCATCTGTGTTCGCATTAGGATTGTCGATAAAGCCTGCTGAGCCATGCTATGCCAGAAGATTGGCAGAAACCAAGCAGAGCCTGCTGATATGCTATGCTAGCAGATTGGCTGCAAAACCAAGCAGAGTCTGCTGACATGTTATGCGAACAGATTGGCGGCAAAAATCGAACAGAGTTTGCCCTAACTTCCTTGTTGGATGATTACGTCTTGCATCAAACATAAAAATACGTAAATAATAAATGCATGTTTAAATTTTAATTATGATTTCGCTATAGAAAGTTTGATAAATTTTACATGCGAGAAACGGACGCCATCTAGCGGTAGTTTTTCCAATTATTGTATTTAAATATGCGTAATGACAGGCTCTGTTCGGTTTTTGCTGCCAATCTGCTGGCATAGCATGTCAGCACGCTTTGCTCGGTTTTTGTTAGCAATCTGCTGGCATAGTATGTCAGCAAGCTTTGTCATATTTTTGAGGACAATTTACTCATATCATCAGATATTACAGACTCTGTATGCAATTTGTTGCTTTTTTGCCATCAAATATTGGTAGCAGGCTTTGCTCAAAATCTATTTCTGCAGGTTTTGCGGGGTATGTGTTAATATTTTATGTTCAATAAAATTTACATCAAGTTACATTACAACCTTGATGTTATATTTCTCTCGTGTCTCTCATCCTGGATAGACAATTCCGCTATTTCTAACAAGCAAATGGCATTAAAATGATTTAAAGGTAAAGAAATGCTTGACGATTTACAGTCGCGATGGTAATTTACATGTTATAATCTAGTCTGCGTGCGTAACAATGTCGCATAAGGAATCATTGAAAGACTTTGACCTCGGCCTCAGAAGGACGCGACAGATATAAAGATCCGCGTCGGTAATTGCTACCTCGGTGTCCTGGTGAGAGTAGAGTGTCTTTGCTCTTTGTCATTTGCGGCACGATTAACAGCGAGTTTGGCGGCGTCGGTGATACGGTGGAGGTTTGCGGCGATGTAGCAAGTGTCAGATTAGGCAGCGATTGACCTAAACTGGAGTATGGCACTCGTACACTCAGCGTGTTCGGCGTCGGCGATTTACTCATTAACGAGCGTCTGCGTAGATTTATGAATTAGTTAGTTTTAATGAAGAGTTTTAATATTTACCACAAAGTTGTGGAAAACGATTTGGCCACCTCACCTCACATGCATAGATCGATGATTATGTCCAGAACTGGATTCACCGCCTTCCTCCGACGACAATGAGCTCGACGCTCGCGGTTGTTCGTTTGTCTCCACGCTGACATTCCTGCTAGGATTGTAGCTCGGTAGGAAGCTGCTGCTGCCCGGAGACGCGCCCTCCATCTCCATACTACCACTGGATGACAAAATGTAGTTTTATTGTTCAGTCGCATGAATAATTATTAGAATAATTATTTAGAATAGCGTTATTTTGAATTTCGAGACATATTTTTCTTTTTTTGTTAAAACAAACGTACCTATGACTGTGAGCGAGGCTACTGACATGCGAGGCTCTGCTACTTCCACGTGGAGTTCTCGGGAAGGTACTGTCGTATTCCTCTACTTCGAAATCACCATCACCTAATGTGCTCGGCTGCCTGCTGACAGACGTTAGATTCATCACGGGTTCACCGAGCGTTGGCACTTTCATCAATGCGAACTGTTGCTGGGCCTGTTTCAAGGATTCTATCCACGACTGGAAAATCATTAGAATGTCGTGAAATAAACTTCTATTTAAATATTCATTAAGTTAAATTAAGACCTAGGTAACTATTTAGAATAGCCTTGTCACCTCCGATTTTGATAAAATTAGGCTCAATCGACGCGGTTTCGCTCAAAATAAAAGAATCTGGTAGAAAAACGCGATGATCTGCCTCACGAACCGAGATATTAAGGCTCGGGTGTCTCTCTGCAGCCATATTGAGTTATGACGTCAGAGGCGAGAAATGACATGTAAAAAGTTTCTTGCGTCGTATAGCTTTGTCCTATACTTTTTCTTTAAAAACATGATATTTTCGTATTCTTAAAACTTGTAAAAAATACCAGAAAGTAAGATATCTGTCCAATAAATCACGTAAAAGTGTAAAGTAAATCTTAAAATAATGGTACACTGCTTAGCTATCAGAAATTACCAGATCACTAGATCTAGTTGTTTCTCGCCTCTGACATCATAATTCAATATGACTGCAGAGAGACAACCGAGCCTTAAATCATCCATCTCAGGTAGGAGAATCCAAATTCGAATCTCGACTGAAGTAATATTTTTCACAATAAAAATTTCTCATTGAGATTTAACCGAAATTATCGAATTAAAGAAAGGAAGCTTTCAACTGTGATGTTTCAAAGACCGTAAACGGTACGTACCCCGATAGCCAAACCTGAAAAGACAGATTATGCGCAAAGTCTGTTATAAATTTCTGATGTTAGAAAGGCAACAGATTGCTAACAGATTCTGTAATATCTGACAATATTAGTAAACTGCTGCCAGAAACTTAACAGAATCTGTTGACATTCTATATTAGCAGATTGGCAGCAGAAATCGAGCAGACCCTGCTGCAGGCTACTATCAGATTGGCGGCAGAAAGCGAGCAGGATCTGCGCGACACAATTTGATGGCAGGATCTGCTCAATTTCTGCTGCCAGTCTGCTGACACAGAATGTCAACAAGTTCTGTCAACAGAATGTAAGCAGAATGGGATCAAATGAAGTCAGTCTGCTAACATTTTCTGATTAAATCTATTGCCAGTTTGCCGATTCTGCTAACATTTTGCTGACTAGGTAGTTAGCAAAAAGTATGCCGAAAATGTCTTTTTTTTTAATTTTAATAAATTAAAAAATTAAAAAGATTTATAGGTATTAAGAAATCTTTCTCGTGTATACAATGTCTGAATTATCTACTTTTTGTTGAACATACTGGTTTACATATATTTATTTGTTTACTTTAGCTAATTTTGAATCACCAGCGCTGAGGATTAAAGTGGCCGAGGCTGTCCCGTACTCATTAAGATAAACCAATGCCAGACTGGATGGCTCCTTGACCTCATGTATTCGTATGCGATCGACAACATACGGCTGTCTAATGATCTTCAACATTTTTTTTGTCGAGGGTTTGCAGATCAACAGCATGTCCGTGAACAGTAATATATGCACTTCCATCTGAAAAAAAAAAATTAACAAATATCGTACATACAATTTTTATGAATCATTTTCTATAATGATCTAACAGATTTTTTGTTTCCTTTTTTAAATACAAAAATAGAGAATGAAATTTCGATAAATTATCTAAGAAAATAGATAAATTGTCATTGTAACATTATTTTTGACATTAATTTGTGATATAATGTTTTAAAGATCATTATTGAAAATGACGTAGTCTCTCAATCACATATTTCTACACAAAAAAATATTGTTGAATCAACAGCATTAGTCTAAATGAAAATAATGTTGTTAATTCAATGACATTATTAATGAAACAAATATGCCATGCTCTTGTTTTAATAATCAAGATCTTTGTTTCAATTGTACAATAGTATTTAGAAAATTTTCTTGTATCAATCATATATGTATTCTCTTCAAAGAAACAATTTTTTATTTCAATTGTATATATAAAAAAAATAAGCTTCTTGGTATGCAGTTCAAAGAATTCAATCAAATTTGTTCTTAATTTTAATACATAATTAATTAATTGAAATTAATGGTACAATAAATTGTGTTACGGTTAATACAATTACTTCATCAGGTTGATTCAAATATAATTACTTAATCTATGAATTTTTGTATATAGCTATATAAATTATTTATTATTCGTTATATTTAAATATATTATTTGAATCATATGCATTAGAGTTAGAGACAAGTAAAAACAATTTGATCTGCTTGATACAACTTAAACATATAAAAAATTAATTCGAATCAACGATACAGTCAATTCTGTTGTGGTCAATATAATTATATCATCTTAATTCATGAATCTTTTTATATAACTATATTAATTGTGTATTATATGTTATATTTGAATATATTGTTTTAATCATATGTATTTGAGTTAGAGGCAAGTAAAAATGATTTCATTGATTGCATATGTATGTGCTTGATACAATTAAAATATATAAAAGATAATTAATTTGTATCATTGATACGGTCAATAGTTACAATTACAATGTCAATTTAGTTACAATTAATACAATTACATTATCTCGTTGGTTTAAATATATATATATATATATATATATATATGTAACATATATATAATATATATAATATATACAAGGTGTCTCGAAATTGGCGAATCAAAATATTATAGCAAGAAAGTTCTCGAAAAAATAAGTTATTAATGTATTTGCCATTTTTCGTTCCGAACAGTAATTTTTGAGATATACTACTATCAAAAAGTATACTATGATCAAAAAGTAAGGTGACTTTCATTTTAAAAATTCGCGCGCTTTACGTATCGATATAACCATTTGTTTTTTCAAATTAGTATGACTGTCCTTGACATTTGACAGAAGTTTTATATCATTTCACTTGTTAGGTTAGAAATTATAGCGTCTTTTGTAATTGTTAAAAAATTGTTTTGTCGGCGATTTTTTAAAATGGATAAATTTATTGAGCAAAGAATTTGCATTAAATTTTGTTTAAAAAATGAAATTTCTTGTGCTGATGCATTAAAAATATTAAGAAAATGTTACAACAATGAAACTATGTAAAAAAAAATGTTTACAAGTGGTACAAAGACTTTAGTGATGGTAGAGAAGCAATTGAAGATGAATTTCGTTCAGGAAGACCTTCCACGTCAACCAATGAAGAAAACATTACCAAAATCAAGGATCTTGTACTGAGTAATCGCTGATTAAGTATTACAGACATTGTAGACATTACTGGAATATTATTTGGATCAATTTTGAAGTTCAATTTTGAAGAACAATTTAGGCATCACGATAACGCACCATCGCACACCGTAATAATTATTCATCAATTTTTCGCTAAAAATTAAACAAATACCGTTCTACAAGCACCATATTCACCAAATATGACACCATGTGACTTTTTCTTGTTTTCTCGATTGAAAAAACCACTTCATGGACGCCGTTTTGAGTCCATAGAAACCATTCAAGAGAGTTCGCTGGCCGCTTTGAAGAAAGTACCAGAAGTCGAGTATAAAAATTGTTTCGAAGACTCGAAAAAACGTTGGAATAAGTATATTGCAATAGGAGGGAATTACTTTGAAGGAGACAAAATAAATTTGGATGAATAAATAAATACTTTGTGTTTTATTTAAAAAGTCATCTTACTTTTTGATCATAGTAATAAGTACTTAAAACTAGTTAATAGATTGCAGTTAAACGAAAACTTGTCCGCGTCGACAATGTTAGTGAGCGCGCATTTCATGTGCTCACTGATATTAGACAAATGATTGTATGCGTAACGTCACTGTAATACCGCGTGTATAATATTTATTCTAAAATAATTGATGTTATAAACAAATGTAACGAATAAACGAATAAGAAATAAATTTATAATTGAAGTAAAGTAAAGTAAATTTATAATTCGTCCGAGTTCATCATTACATATTTATAATATCAAAAGGAAATCTCAATAAGATTTATAACAATCAAAATATCACATAAATATGTGCTATTATTTTATAATCTTGTAATCTTGTATATTTATTGTCTGTTTCTCTTTAATCTTTAACTAAATTGAATATTTTATTAATTATTTCTTTCTTATAAAAAAAATATTTTATAAAAAATATAAAAAAATTTGACGCTTACGCGATTCTCTTTAGCAATTCTGTCAAAAATACAGAAATGACTGCGCAGAAGTCAGTTTCGCTTCTATCGCAAACTTTTCGTTGTTTTCGGTGCGCGAGAGTTTCGTTCCTATGATCCCATGAAGCGGAATGAGCGTAAACAAATCGGCAGTTTACCAATCACAAAACTGTTTAGATGAAAGGAAATAATAAAAATCGTTTATGATTGGCTATCCGCCTGATTTGCTTACGCGAATTTCGCGTCACTGGAACTAGGAATGAAACTTTCGCGTCACTGGAACTATAGGAATGAAACTTTCGCGTACCGAAAATAGCGGAAAGTTCGCGATTGGTCAAATTTTTGATACGCGCGATCCGCGATCTGCTCCATGACGTGACGGCACCCTAAGCATAATCTCAATCGAAGCTCACTCTGTGAGCTCGTTCGATTCTACAATTTTATGTTATTAAATTAAAATGATTCGTTATTCTTGCAAATAAAACAGTTAAAATTAAAACTAATAACAAATATATATGAATTACTTATGTTAGTAACAGCCCATGATATCGATGTTTAATTGAATCAAAATATTTTTTATTAATTCAACAACATTTTTTTTCTCAGTGTATGAATTTATGATACAAAAGCAGTTTCTAAATGGATAAAGTTAACATTTTATTATTGACCTACCTTACTAGTAGCAGCGTCTCTCAGCTTCAAGTCCCCTTCCCGAAGAAGAGTCCTTAAACTATCTTTCGGACATCCGGGCATCGGTGCCGTTGTAATATCGAGATTGCTGTACAACTTTATCAGTTTCTCCACTTCCTCGTCAAGTCCTTTGGTATCTATGACGTCATAACACTCTAAACGAGAGGCTGCATGATCCAGCTGAGCAGCCTCATCATTTCTTCTCAATGCTGCATTCACGGACGCCACAAAACCATCCACAGATTTGATCTAAAGAGAAAAAAATTAAATTAAATATACATAATCGATTTTCGCGCTTCTCTTATATGATTTTTATTTATAAAGAATTTTCAAGTAAGAATAAATAAAATTCGTAATTCGTAAAATCTAATTTAATTTTCATTTTACAAGCTAAGCTCATCATAAACGTGCTATTCCTTAGCTTTGTATATTTTTTTTACGTATATTATATATGTGGAAAGAATAAAGCGCATTTTGATACCATGAGTATTAATTCTGCGCGTTGATCCTCGTTTTCCGTATTCTTGTAAATGGCTTTGAGGAGAAGAGAGTATCTGGTAAGCCTCTGCATCGGCATTACTAGTATATCCATAAGTTTCAATCGATTACAATCTTTTTGCGTTTCGCACCACTGTAATAAAAATTTATATATCATTACTATTAATGCGTATTTTAATGCACTTGATTTGATATTTTATCGTTTTCATTTAACTTTCGTTTTATGCCTTATAAAAAAGATTGCTATATAAAAATATATTAAAAAATTAATATCTGATATCAATTTGTAAAACTTGTTAAATTAAAAAATTTCTTAATTTACAGAGAGACATAGAGAGAGAGAGAGAGAGAGAGAGAGAGAGAGAGAGAGAGAGAGAGGGGGGGAGGAGAGGAAAGTAGAGATCTTTCCATTTAAATTAATTTTGCCAAACAAATTTAACTGCTCATTTTTTATCATTTTAAATAAGAAAGTTTCTTTAAGACACCTAGATAGTTTTCTAACAATTAAGATCTTGAAGTGAGAAAATTTGTCAAGATTAATAAGATCATCAATGGGTGAATATCGTATCTGCAGAATATCGTACGCCATATATCGTGACGTACATAGAAACCAACAAGAGTGATTAACAGCACATACCACCAGATACGCGGTGAAAAGCTGATTATCATTCAGCCGATCTTTGCAATATTGCTGACACTTGCTCTGTTCGGCGCAATATCTCGTATAAGGAGCAAACGTCTGCTCGAAAGTTTCGAAGCCCACTAGAAGATAACCGGGATCGAGCGGCTGTCCGCTCGATCTTGATGCGTTCACCATTACGAGAAGATACTCAGTCCAAAAGTAGCGATTGGCGGCATAGATATCGGGTATATTGCTGAAAAGTTTCAATCTGTCGATTTCGACCAGGATATTCGAGGCCTGCAGGCTGCAGAGACATGCTATGAAGAGCTGCGATATTAGAAATAACAATCATTACTTTTAGTCAATCTAATTAATGTTCATTTTTAAAATATTTATTAATTTTAATTCTTAAATTGAATTTATTCCTTATCCTTTTATATTTTTAGAATTAAAAAATATAAAAAATAAGTCAAATCAAAATTAAATAATAAGATTATTATTAAAGATTAGATAACTAACATTGATAGAATTGAACATAAACCAACCAGATCTAATTTCATAAAAAGCATAGAAAATATATTTTACTCACATCAGTCACAACTTTTAATGTTTTAATATAGGCTACTTCAGTTTCAGCCAGTTCCCAGAGAGCGGTTTGCTGCTGCGTGTGTTTCTCTGAGAGCATGTGAGAATTTTCGACAATATCTCGCCAATCGCCTTCTAAATTGTAAAGCGCTGAAAGAGTATCATATTGATGTATACGTTGCAATAATGTCTACTGTTGTCAGTATATCTACAGATATATTGTAGCAAATTACATAATTTATGTCTTAAAAATAATATAAAAATAATTGTTTGGAAATCGTAAAAAAATGAAAAAAAATTCTTTCTTCGCACTTTCTCGCAAAAAATTAAACGCATCAAACGACGAGTTATTTAATTTAAAATAAAAACTCGATTTTTTATTTTTATTACTGTGAACATAACGTTAATATAGTAATTTTTATTAATAATTTAAATTACAACATTATCGATTACGAAATTACCGTGGAAAATTAATTATCTCGTTTCAAATCGCGCTTTCGCATTCGAACGAGAAACGGAAGTAATGAAGTAATGTGACTTTCCAAGAGTAATCATTAAAGGCTCGTCATACTTTTACTATTTGCATTTGTTCCGTTTGCAATTGAGGGGCTGATGATAGCAAAAAAGAATAAAATATCCATTTTCCTATAAGATAAACGGAGATTTTCGCAAAAAAAAAATATAATTCGATCGCGTTAATTCGATCTCATGTAATGACAGATTAATGGAAATTCAAGATTCCGAATCTCTCCGTTTTCAGAAATGTTCAATAGAGAAAAAAAAAATCGAAAAGTAAAAATAAGAATCCTACCTTCTTCATTGATCGTTACGTCACACTGTAAATGAACATTCGCTAATTTCGGCACTCCGTGCTTGTTATATTCATCCAATTGAGCGGTTAATAGATCCATCTTGATACCCTTAGTATTAGTGAAAAACCCGCTCCAACGTTGCTTACTGGCTTTGAGTCCTGTAGCTCCAGCGGAACTTCGACCCGAAGAGATCGTTGTACAGACACCAATCTCAGAATCGACATTCGTGTCCTCAGCAGAAACGCTAAAGAATCGACTGCTTCGACTCCGATAATTCTATTGAGGAATAACAAGATAATTTCTAATTAAGTTAAATTTAAAATTGAAAAGTCCGACGATAAGAAAAGCGTATTAAGGAAAATTTATTCTTTAAGATGCTCAAATTCTTATCATCTTTATTAATATCTTTATTACGTATCAAATATTTATCAAACCTTTCTGAAAGACAAATAGAGAGGTAAGGGGGAGGGAAAGAGCATCCGATCATTGTAAAATATCAGAACGAATTATTAAGACCTTCAATGGAAACTCACTCGCTTCGTCAAGTGATTATGCCGCGGTCGTACATCAAGTTGAAGGTTCCTCAGAACGAAGGCAACATTCTAGAAATTGCTCGTTGAGTTATCGCACTGTGTAATCCACTATCGAGTGTGTGATGTGGTACAGTCATGAATAATGTAACCGGGCCTGACCCGTTAAGAGAACCTTTCCCAGCATTTTATTAACGTTATCCCTTCCCGCTGTGTATCGTTACCGCCAACGTCGCGACAAATCGCTCTCGTTACGCTTGCATGCATTACACGCGTTATACAGAAAATGCGAAATATTCTGTCTTATACGCGTTACTGGGTGCGACATGCTAATCAATTTTACACTCGATATCTTATTCATTTAACTCTCTTTTCTTTCTTGTAAGTTCCACGAAAAGCACAATTGATAAAAAAGACTGTTATATTAATTATTCTATCGTCACTTAAAAATAGAGATTATAGAAATTTTTCTCTAATTTTTCTCTGCACACAAATAAAGAATAATCATTTGACCAATATTTTTATGTCGTTTTTTGCCTCTAAATATTGGGCGAACAATATTAATATAATTAAAATTATATTTTAATAAAAAAGTAGATTTTAGATCCGATAAGCAAATTATATTCCTCATTTCATTGTAACTTGTAACGTTTTATTAATTTTTATAAGAATTAAAATTCTCGCGATGTAGCATCGCAAAGCTTGTAAAAACAAGCGAGATATCATTGCAAATTAATTAATTTATTGTTTAAAAAAAATCTTTCTCTCCGATGTAAATGCAACACAACGTGTATGTGTATGTGTAAACGCGTTAATGTAACGTAATTGACGCCTTGCTTGCTCGTTTTCATATGAAACAGATTTCATTTGTTTCATCATGAAATGCACCTTTAAGTGTAATAATGATGATAACGAATCTTTATTGCAATCTATCATGTCTTTACTATGTACTGTTCGTCATATCGAAAGTACGATAATCTAGATCACACTGTTTGTGCAAATCTTGTAAATGGTAACAATCGAAGTCGATTGCGTACATTGCAGAATCCTATTTCTTATGAGTAAAAACGAATATTTTCAATAAAATTAATAAAACGTGCAAAATGTTTCAAAACTGCTCTTCTTTATTATTACTTCAAAATAATCTTATAATAATTAATTAATTTATTTGTTTATTATTATAAGATTAATTAATATAATTTAATTTAAATTATTAATTAATTTAATTTAATTTAATCATACACCCGCACAGTTTCATGATTTAATTTGAAGAAGATCGCAATTATGCCAAAACATGAATTCAATAATATGCATATAATCAAATATGACAGAAAATGCATCAAGAAATAAATGGTCGGAGATGTGCCAGATCGAATATACATTTGTTCTACTAACATCTACAGCCAACTGCGTCTTTGGCATTTGCCGGGATTGAGATTTGTCGGTTTCATTTGTACCTGGACCGTGCATAGCAGGTTAAACGGTGCGATAAATGGCATTGCTGACTGAGTGGATTCATCCCGCCGTATCCGGCACGAATGAGGCGCAGCTGTGTCACATTCGTAGTTGTGCGAATCAAGTTGGATTGCTCGCATAATTGTCATTCGAATAATAGTGTACCGGTTGACAAAGACAATGGATAACCACGACACCAGAATCAAACGTAATCGGAAATACTAACACTGGAAATAGAAGGTTCTACACTGAGAGATCCATTTGGTTGAATAAAACAAAATTTTTTGATTAAATTATTTTTGTTAATTGAATTAATAGTATATTTGTAATTGTAAATCATGATGTTATCAGAAATAAACAAAATATTACAATAACCAAATTCTTTGTTTGCAGTGATTTGTTGGTTTCAATAAAATTTATAATAGTGATAGCAAATTCATTTTTCTGTGTTTCAAATAATTATGTTTATTGTTTTAACTAAATCGTTCTGTTGAAAATTGCAACTTGAAATTCACGCACTACCACTGTTGGCGCTGTCATAGTTCTACGTAACTGTAGCCCTGTAGCCCTGTAGTCATTTACAAAAATGACGGACTTACGAATACAAGAGATATTACTGGCACTTCAGTGTAAAAGTTTAAATGCTGTTTTTCAAGGAAATCATTTGCAATTTATATCACTACGTGCATGTGCGCGCGCGCGCGCGCGTGTGCATGCGTGTTCGTGCGTGTGCGTGGTGTGCGTGCGTGTTTGTACGTGTGCGTGCGTGTGCGTGCGTGTCGTACGTGTGCGTGCGTGTGCGTGCGTGTCGTACGTGTGCGTGCGTGTGCGTGCGTATCGTACGTGCGCATGCGGGTGCGTGCGGTTCGTGCGTGTCGTATATGTGCGTGCGTGTTCATGTATATACTGTACAGTATATGTACATATATCGTGAGAGCAAGAGAGAGAGGGAGCGTGATTGATTTGCCTCCAACAGGATCGTTGGATGATCGAACGGATAGATGCACAAAAGTACGGAACTTAAAGAGACTTAACGTTCTAACATGTATATATATATATATATTGGGTTTTCGGAAAAATCATGACGTATTTTTTCTATGTTTTTCAAAGGTCATTTATTTATATAAAGTACAAAGATCAATTAATATATTGCCTGTTTTGTTCGATAACCTTTTGTCATCTTTCAGTAAGTTTCATAATTTCTCGTTCATAGAATATATATATATATATTGGGTTGTCGGAAAAGTCATGACGCATTTTTGTAACAGATGGCGCTAGTTCATTTTTAGAAGAGTCATTTGCATCTATGTTATTGCTATGTCATTTGCATCTATGTTATTGCTATGTCACTTGACAGCTGATAATTTTAGCTTCATTCTAAAAAAAAATTGAGCGATTTGATTGAGTTTTGAAGATTTTATAAGTTGAAGATGGAAGATCAAATTGTATATTTTCGCCATTACTGTTTTACTTCCGTAAAGGGAAGAACGTACGTCAAGCTTGTGAAAAGTTGCGTAAAGTTTACGGTGACAATGCTTTACAAGAACGTCAGTGCCAACGATGATTCACGAAATTTCGTGCTGATGATTTTGACCTCAACGACGCTCCTCGGTCAGGGAGGTCTACCGAGGTTGATGACGACAAAATAAAGGCATTGATGTTGAGTCAAACTCACATTACATGACACGAGAGAGTGCAGAAATATTGAACATCCATCATTCACGATCACCTGAAGAAGCTGGGATACGTAAGCAAGCTCAATATTTGGGTTCCTCATGAACTCAAAGAAATTTATTTGACGGCGCGTATAAACATCTGCGATATGCTCATTAAACGTGAGGAAAATGATCTTTTTTTGAAGCGACTGATAACTGGTGATGAGAAGTGGATTGTTCACAACAATGTGGTGCGCAAACGGTCTTGATCCTGACGTGATGATTCGCTTCAAACGACATCAAAAGCAAACATTCATCAGAGGAAGGTTATGCTCTCAGTGTGATGGGATTTTAAAGGTGTCGTGTTTTTCGAGTTCCTACCAAGGAACCGAACAATCAATTCGAATGTGTACTGTCGGCAATTGAACAGTTTGAACGAATCCATCATCCAGAAACGTCCAGAGCTCGTTAATCGTAAAGGAGTTGTGTTCCATCACGACAACGCGAGACCACACACAAGTTTGATCACCCGTCAAAAATTATTGAAGCTTGGATGGGATGTGTTGCCACACTCACCATACTCGCCTGACCTTGCGCCGTCAGACTTCCACTTGTTTCGCTCTCTTCAAAACTCCTTGCATGATATAACGTTTAATAGATGAGGCTATAAATCAACACCTTGTTCAGTTTTTCGCCGATAAAGATAAGTCCTTCTATGAACGAGAAATTATGAAACTTACTGAAAGATGACAAAAGGTTATCGAACAAAACAGGCAATATATTAATTGATCTTTGTACTTTATATAAATAAATGACCTTTGAAAAACATAGAAAAAATACGTCATGATTTTTCCGAAAACCCAATATATATATATATATATATATATATATATATATATATATATATATATTGGGTTTTCGGAAATATATATATATATATATATTAGTTAGAAGGCGTACATAAAGAAACTTCACATAAAAGAAATGCTCTTCGCGACAACCTAAAACATATTCACGCGCAGCGCAGAACAGAACCGAACAGAACATAAAAAATAATAATAATGTTTCTTGCGTGCACCACCTCTCGTCGAAGCCAGCGCGTCTCTTTGCTCATAGCGCTTCCTGAAACGATCTCTCTCTCTCTCTCTCTCTCTCTCTCTCTCTCTCTCTCTCTCTCTCACGGTATCGCTTCTTACAATACAGTATATGTATATGTACAGTATATGTACGTACGTACATATACTATTGGATACTACTCACTATTGATGCTTATCATAGAAAATTCAGCACATGATATTTTTCAAATAAATTTTTGTTCTCTAATTGATATTTTTCCTACTTCAGGTATTTTATGTTACGACAATACTGATGATAGTTTTGTATATTTTCGTTAATATACAGTCAAATAATTTAATTCAATTAAATTCAGTTTATTTTATTTTATTTTGTCTATCTTTTTCTAACAGCAGCTGTTGACAATTAGAGAAAAATCACGCATAATCAATGAAACGAATAGAAGAATCATTTCACTGTGTTATATACATCTTACTTGTTATATATTATGTTATATATTATCTCAATATATCTTATGAGTAACTTAAAAGAGTAAAAGTATAATATATTACGTATAATATATTGAGTATATTAAATTAAATTATATTATACTATATTATAATATAATTTAATTTTTAGTTTTAGAAATAGTATAACTTATGTTATTTAAAAAAAAGGAAAAGTTTAATGTGTTATTATTTATGTATTTTCTCTTGTATCGAAAAAAACCCTCTTACAGTATGTACATTGCATGATGTCTTGTATTTCAGAAATTGGCACATGTTGCACTTTTCGGCCGATTTTCCGATCAGCTCCTCCTAGCGCTTTTATTTCATCCTTTTATCATTGTAATGCAATGTAAGGGATTTGGATTGCGTATTATGAAATAAGAGGAGAATAGTGCTAGACAGAACCAAGTTAAAAATCGACCGAAAAGTGTAACGCGTGTCGCATGCTATATTTGAATAAAATGTAAATTTAATTGAGTCAACTAAATTTCTTGTTTATAGAATATTTCTTGGATATAGAATATGAAAATAAATCTTTAAATTAATGCAACAAAGAAATTTAGTTAGAAAATTAACATTAACATATAAATTTATTTTATTCAATATAATTTGAGCAAGATATCAACCAAAAATTTAGTTGTAATAATTTTGTTTAATGAACAAAATTTTTATGTTAATATTATCAAATTTCTAATTAAATTTTTTTGTTGCATTAATCTACGGATTTGTTTGCCCATATCCAAACAAGAAATTTAGTTGATTCAATTAAATTTTGTTTTATCAACTAAATGGGTCTCTCAATACAAGAAGATGCTATATAAGGAAATATAATAAAATATATTAATGTTATAAAAAATTATTATATTATGCAACTTACAGATTCGAAATTTATATCACGGATCGTGTATAAATGAAGGAAAACGTTTAATTGTATGCGCAAGCGAACAAGAGAAGAAAGATTTTTTTACATTTTGTATTCCTATTTGTTTCATTTACATTTGTTTGATCCAAAATAAATATAATCTTGTATGAAACACTTATATTTGTGAATGACAATATTATATTAAATTATACTATTATTTTAAAAAAATAAATATTTAAGAGCACAAAAGTCAAAAAACGTTGTTAATGATAAAATGAATATTAAATATTAAATCAATATATGACCACTAATTAATATAAAACAAATGTTCGATTCGATCATACGATTTGGTCATCTTCAATCAAAATTTAAGATTATAAAAATGATAATTTCGTGAAAAATCTGTTGATTTGCCGCGAAATATTAACTCGAAAGCAACATATCGCATAGAAGTATGTACATAAAATTGCAGATAACAAAAGTTTGAACGACCTGAAGTTTGTTCGAATCCTTTTTGATTATGATCTCGTTTCGTATAGATTTTAAACGCAGTCAAGTATTCATAAAAAAGAATCTTGGTCAACAGAAGAGATAGTCCACCAATTAAATAACCGCATCTCGCAGGGAAAATCTCAATATTCGTATCTGACATGAAGGAATTAAGGCATTGAAACAAAAGAAACAATAATAAATAAAAAATTAAAGAGAAAAATAAGAAATCTTCGATTTACAATACTAATAAGAATAAACCGGAAACTAGATGTTCTTTTTTTAAAAAAGAATAGTTACTTAAAAACTTCATTCAAGTAATCGTTTACGATAAAATTAAAAATCAAAATAAATGTAAAAATAACAATAAAAATAAAAAATAAATAAAAATTAATATTAAGAATAAAAATAATAATAAAAATAAGATAAAATAAAATAAAATAAAATAAAAATAAAAATACCTGCGAGATGGAAAAAGCCTTGAAGAAATGATAGCAAGTACAAAAAGTCAATAGAAAAGCGACATAATGTTATCCTTCATATATAACTTCGACAAGTAGAATAATCAACAGAGAGAAAGGAAGACGGTTCAAATTAGATAAGTAAAAGATGGAGGGAGTGATAGAAGAGGGGGGAATTAAGGAAAGATTAAGAGCGAGAAATCTCAAACTCAAAACGGGAAAAGTTTTCTGGCAAGGAATCGATATCACTTTGTCTGTTTAAATCCTGAAGTTATTTTTTTATATGTATCATCTTTTATATGTATCATCTAGAGTCTAATCTTTTATTTAAAGATGGTTCATTATCGAGAATTTTCACATTGTCCCAATGGAATTCGTGATTATTCTCCAGTCTGTGACTTGTAATCACAGAAACAGAAAACCACAAATCTTTTTAATGTCACAACAGCTAATCTCATAGACCACACCTTAGTGCGATGACGGTTCCAGTCTATCTTTCCTCATAAATATAAAATTGTTAAGTGAATTATTCAGCACAAAAACTAATTTTAAACTATGCTTTCTCGTAATGTGTCCGAATATATCGGATATTCTTCACGTAAGGGATAATAAAGAATGATTTTTGAGTGGATGTCGTATCTAAATCATCGCTCTTACATTTAACTACGTTGGTGACAGACAGAGGTTTGATTCTGTTCATAAAATAAACTCCATAGGATAATTATTATGAATTAATATCTCAACCAGAAATTCTAGATTTTTTTTTCATGAAATTAAGGATGTGATAGAAATAGAATTTTATTCAATTATGACTTATTATCACACCTTTTTTATGATTAACTGGATAATGAGAGTGAAAATTCAGGTATCTGCTGGAGTTGATAGGTTTCTTGTACATGTCGAAAATTATCTTCCCTGCGTCCAATCTTATTAATGTGAGGAAACTGATACGATTGTTTTCTCTGATCTCCTTCGTAAATTGAAATCTCTCGTGAAATAAGTTAAATATTTTTAAGATGTCATCTAGGGAGTTAGCAGCAAATAGTATCATCAACTCTGATACAAAACGGGAGATCAACTGGGATGCAACCAACAGCAGGTTCGTCGAGGTCTTGCATCACCATGTCTTCAGTTATAGGTGATAGAAAGAAGCCCATGGGTGTATCGAAGATCTGTTTATAGAATAATTATTGTTTTTAAAAAAAAGGACATCTAATTATTCCGATCTATTCTTATTAGTATTGTAAATCATAGACTTCTTATTTTTCTCTTTTATTTTTTATTTATTATCATTTCTTTTATGATTTCAATGCCTTAATTCCTTCATGCCAGATACGAATATTGAAGCTTTCTCTGCAAGATGAGATTATTTAATTGGTGGACTATCTCTTCTGTTGATCAAGGTTTTTTTTTATAAATACTTGACTGCGTTTAATATCTATACGAAACGAAATCACAATCGACAAGGGTTCAAAGCTTTAAGTCAAGTTCAAATTTTCATTATTTGCGATTTTATGTATTTTATGCGTTATACTGCTTTGGAATTATATTTTGTGGTGAATCAACAGATTTTCCACGAAATTATCGTTTTTTTACAATCTTAAATTTTAATATTAAAGATGACCAAATCGTATGGTCGAATCAAACGTTCGTTTATATTAATTATTGTTCATGTATTAATTTAATATTTAACATTCATTTTAACATTAACATTAACATTAATTTATATTATTTTATAAAAAACATGATTGTTTGAAACAATTTTTTTCGAATAACAATTTTTCGAAGAACAATTTTTTTTTAAATAATATGTTTTTTGATTATACTAATCATAATGAAATAAAACATTAACCATAAGCAATATATGACACCGTCACTAGATGGACGCAGAGTTTTATTTCTTGAAAATAAAAACCATACAGAATAGAATAAAGACATAGTATTATGAAATCATTTCAATCATTTTTAATGAATAGGTTTTTGAAAGCGAAATGTGAAACTTCACTCAAATAGAATTCTTCGAAATGAAGGGGAAGATTCCTCCAAGATGAAAATAAATTAAATATTATTTTATATATTATAAAACAATTATTAAAATGACTAAAACATGTCTTTTAAAAAAATTTCAACATTTTATTAAAATAATGAAATTGTTTGAATAATATAATAAAATTGTTTAAGTTAAAAGCAGGATCAGTTTAAAAAAAAAAATATTTTCTTTTATGTAAAAATTATTATTATTGTTTAAAAAGATAAACAATTGTATCCTTTAGATTAAACAAAAATTCAGTTGGACTATTCTAATGGATAAATTTCTTTGAATTTTCACAAATTTATTAAATCTAAGAACATTTTTTTTCTCTGTGTAGTGTTTTCTGAAATCAGAATATGATGAATATAATTACAAGTAAATTAAAATTACATTGAAATTATATAATTATGTATAATAATTATGTTTTCTAAGCCTAATATATTTTTGTAAAAACTCTCTTGCCGGAAAATATTCTATACAAAATATTTGTCTTTGGTATCGACAGTTAACCGGTGATGCATTATTGCGCTTCACTCGACGTAGCTTTGTTTACATCTGGCGAATCGTTTTGTTTTTGTGAATCAATTTGTCTTTGTCAAACTAGTTCATTATGTTCATACTGACGGATCAAGAAACTCGTAAAAAACCTACAAGCATTATTGTTCGGAAAATGCTAAAGCGCTTGCTTCATCTCATCGTGAGAGAGCCATCAAAAGAAAGCATCGGCAGAACACATCAAAGTTCGCAGTTTGAATGATGATATGTCGAGATCTAATATATGTCGATATCTTTTCTGACATGTAATATCATTTTTTTGCACTAATGTGATGTTGCGATATCCGCGGCAAAACCTGGCTAGTATAAAATTATATATAAAAAATTATATTAAAAATTATATATAATTATATATAAAATTTTTCCTTAATTCTATGAGACTCTGTCGGGACAAAGTCGGATTAATTAAAAGTTTATTTGTGTGTGGAGGATGTCTATTTAATTTAATTTTGTAATTTAATTATAAAGTTCAATTTGGAGTATTACTTAAACGGAAGTGAGCTACTTACCCCACTGGTTTTCCGTAATAGCACGTTTTGATTTCCTCTTTGGCTCGGCGTTCGTGAATTCAATCTTTCATCCTTAACTAAAAAAATAATAAAATGAGAGTTGCGGTTATTACGAATCTAGTATGTATCTATTTTCAATCAAATATACATTCCGTTATAATATGTTTAATAATTATAATAATAATATAAATGATAATAATAATTAATAATCAATTCTAGTAAAACAATTTTTATCCAATAATAAAAAGTCGTAAATTGATGTTGAAAGTTTACAACTTATAAAGTAATGTAGGTTAAAATCGATAACTCCACAAATAAAAAAATGAACGTTTTACTTTAGTTAAAGTTTAGTAAAGTCATTTTATAAAAAATCAATTGTAAGTCATAAAATACATAAAACATTCAGTGAATCTTTATTGTTAACGTTGTATATAATATTATTTTTAACATATTTAAACGAAATTGTTTTATATTTAAAGCACACGAAACTGCGTTGAACACGAGATTCGCAGATTAAAATTATTATCGGCATATGTAACATTCCTATAATGCGTGAGGAAATCGAGAAGATGTCCTCGTTTAAATCATATACGTGCCCAGAACAGCCCAATTTATCATTTTGAGATTTTTACCTTTTTCCTTGAGAATTTATCTTTTTCACGGCAATAGTTCGCATCAGAACTTTGACTTTTCTGCGTTCAAAAAGATCAAAGGATCAAATGCAGTACAAGAATTACTATCAGCATTAAGTCCATTGAAAATAATCTTACTGAATTTCATTCGTTTATATTATCAATGTTAAAATCTCATCATCGTCTCATAAAAATAGTAATGTAAAAAAAAGAATATATAATTATTTAAAAATACAGATAGACATATCAAAATTTATCTACAGAACTTTTACCTAAACTTTATTCCTATTTTTTCCTTTTATTTTATGTATATAAAAACTTTAAATTCCGATTTATTTTATCATATGTTATAATTATGACATTTTCTTGATCGTAATATCTTTAGTTTCATTTTCATGTAAATATTGTTGCAAATAAAAGCATATTTAAGTTAGAAATTTATAATTACATCATAAAAAACAATTTTAGGATATAACTTAAACATACACACGTATTCGCAATGTAATATAGATATGGTGCTTTAATTGCGATTTGTTATATACGTTTGTATATAACATCTGCAATCACCTTGTTATGGATTTAGTTTCGAATTTTAATCGCTCAAAGTTGTATTATCCCTATATTGCCTGCAGGATGCTCGCCTAACAATCTGAATCTCAAATACCAATTGTTTCTATCGCTGTTTGCTTGGATGTGCAAAATTTCCCGTAGTTCCAGTTTAATTTCATCGCGACAACTCTTTAATCGTTCTGGATGATTAACCAAAAAAATGCAGTAAAATCATATATACGCATATAGACAGAAGTTTCCTTCATTTCTGACTACACAGAGAAAAAGGTTTCTTTAGATTTAGTAATTCTATTGTATTTAATTAATTATGTTGTTTAACTTAAACAACATAATTTTATATTAAATATCATTTTATTGTGTTAAAAATTTTTTTGTTTCATTAGAGTATATCATATTATTTAATTGAAAAATATTATTATTTAAAGAAAATAAAATTTATTTTTGAATTAAATAATATTTTATTTTGGTCAAATTAGATGTTGTTTCAATGAAAGAAAAAGTTCTTTAATATTGTTGAAATATAATATAGAACATTATTTCTTTCAAACAATTTATTACTTGTCACAATTATTGTAATGTTTGGGTAAAAATCCAAACACAATAATTTAGATAGTAAAGATGGAATAGTTTACCACTATTCAGACGGATATTAAATGGAAAACGTGATCGTACGGGAAGATAAAGATGTGTAAAAGAATAACACCAAAGAGAAATTACATGTGTGCTTTACGATATTTCGGCTATTTTGACTCCTTTTTATATATATATATCTCGCTATACATATCTTTCCGTGCGATTGCGTTTTCATTTAATCGCATTTATTTAAGTATTCAAGATCATAAAAAAATAGAAATAAAATCTAAGTACATATCTTTGCATTTAAGAGTTTTTCTATTTAAATCTAAGTGTTATATCACAATCTTATTAAATTCAAATAGTATCTAATACTCAACCCTAATATGTATATCATTTATATAAAAGATCAAAGGATCAAATGCATATCAAGTAAATATATCAAATATAAATTTGATATAAAAAATGTGGTGCCAAGTTATAGTCCCTCGAAAATTAAATGTACAATTGCTTTTGAAAAATGTAAATCAATCAACGATTCGTATCTTTATATTTTCATTGAAGTCTTCTTATTCTAAAACCCAAGTGATAGTAGCTTTAATTTTTTTTCAAAATTATGATATCATAAAATTGCGTATAATCGAATTTAACTCAAATGATATGTATCTAACATAAATGGTAGTAGCTTTCATTCTATCTCAATATATGTATACATAATATTTCGGCATATCCTTCTGTCAAGAATTTTTAAATACATGTATATTTGAATCGAATGGAAAATTTAATTACAAAAAATTAAAAAGATAATAGTACAAAATGAAAAAAATTTAATTTAAATAAAAAAATTTTTATGTAAAAAAACTTGGCGCTACTAGACCTTGATTGAAATAATTCGGGAAAAAAAGTTTATCTAATTATATATAATTATATCAAGTTAGATATAATTATATATAATGAGATTTATTAATATTACAAATTATATTAAATTATATCAAAATATTTATAACTCCATATCAAATTATATAAAATTATATTAAAACTTTTTTCGGGTAAAAAATTTATATCTAATTATATGCAATTATATCAAAATATTTATAACTCCATGTCAAATTATATGAACTTATACTAAAATTTTTTTCGAGTAAAAATTTTATATCTGATTATATATAATTATAAAATATTAATAATTCTATGTATAATTATGTAAAATTATATTGAAATTTTTTTCGAAGAAAAATTTTAGTTATATCTAATTAGAAATGATTATATCAAAATGCTTACAACTTCAAATTGAATTATACAAAACTATATTTCTTTTTCAAATAGAAAGATATACATTAAATTATATAAAAATTTATACCTAATGCATCATAATATATTATGATGCATTAAAATAAATATAAATAATAACATCTAAACGAGAGACATTTCCGAGATACTACGAGTTGATATTGTACGATTTATATGTATATACATATCTACGAATATACATAATTTACGAACACATAATTTCAATCAAATATAAAGGATAAAGGATCCTTAAGGGAAATTTTAAGTTTAATATAATTACTTTACTCGTTTATTTTACGAAAAACTTAATATTTTATATATGAGATTGTTCATATAAAAACAAATATTATAAATAAATATACTTATAAAAATATATTAGTTTTTCACATTTACCATAAAAATGGACCCATTAAAAACTTGATCTAATTGTATTAAAAAATATATAATTATATATATACTCTCAAGTAGCAAGATGACGACATTATGATGATAATTTAAGGTCATTTCTCGTCATTCGACGTCAGTGTACTAAATAATGACATAAAATAAATGTAACATTTGTCATGAAATATTATCGTCATATATCGTCATTTAATCGTCATTTTTAAGTCATTTTTAATGAATAAATATTGAAATAACATTAATAATTATTTTTCTTAATTAATTATAATATAACTGTAATATAACTGTAATATAATATAACTAAATAAGAAAAATATTTCCAATATTTAATACAATTATTAACAAATTGTAACAAATTGTTTAACAAGTAAATAAAATATATACAATTTATAAACATTTTCATAAGAATAATGATTCATATTAAACATAATATAGATTCACGGCTCTATACATGTAATTAAATTATCTAGAATTATATATGCAATCGAGATTTTAAAATTACGACTATATTTATACAATATAGTAACATTCATTAACCAGATCATATTTTAAAGAGAGATCTCGCAATCACTTGTTTGGTCATTTCCGTAGCAGGTTTCATCCCAATACCGAAGTTAAGTATCGAACAGGATCTTCAAATGGATGGGTGACCAGATGGGTAGATTTTAGAAACATGCGATAATACGAGATAAAAAATGTTTCATCACTTTCTCTCATTTTTTTATATTTTTTCATTTTTTTTCACTTATTTTCTGTAAGGGTATTTTATGTCACATATATTATAGATTTTCAATACTAACAGTCAATATCGGAACGCAACCGTAATTTTGTCATCATAAGTATGCATAATTTGATATGTTCATATATAATGATAAACAATTTTATCTATTTATATATAATTAGATCAGGTCAAAATCCATACATAATTAGATTTACAAAATTATATATAATTATATATACTTAGATATAAACTTTTTTTTCGGAGAATTATTGCTGCGTTGTCCTTTATGTTGTATTTGTTTTTGATGTTTTATGAATAGTTCCATTGTTTATTTTGAATCATATTTTTTATTAAGGAGGAATTTTAATCTAGAAGCTTAATTTTTAGGCTATTTTCATGAATTTTTTCTGAAAATATAATAATCATAAGGTCTATTCAAATCAGGATTTCTGCTACATATGAGTACACATTTCAAGTATCTTTCAGAATTTTTTTATTGTAATATTTCAAGAAATAAGCCCTGTATAGTAGTTTTCATGAGATCGTGAAAAAAATAAGGCGCAGCATGGTGCCCATGATTGCGGCTGTTCTGCTCATCTGAAACAAAAAAACCAAAGAGATTCTTAAAACATATGAATCTGGCTGACCCGTAATAAAAGAAAAATATTAGAAAGAAATAAAATGACACTATTTTAAAAATTATTTTCCGATTTTTTCGAAATTTTTTTATCTTTAAAGTGCTGTAAAATAAATAATAATAAACATTTGACTTTAGTGTGGGTCAGACGATAGCTAGACTCATATGCTTTAAGAATCTTTTTGGTTTTTTTGTTTCAGATGAGCAGAACAGCTGCAATCATGGACACTATGTAGCGCTTTATTTTTTTCACAATCTCACAAAAACTATTATACAGGGCTTATTTCTTGGAATATTACAATAAAAAAATTCTGAAAAATACTTGAAATGTGTACTAATATGTAGCAGAACCCCTGATTTGAATAGACCTTATTTTTTAGAAAAAATTCATGAAGATAGTCTAAAAATCAAGCTTCTAGACCAGAATCCACCTTTAAATAAAATAATAAATTATTAGTGTTCACTCTAAGTTGATATCACGCTCTTCGTGGATTTATCTTCGACGTTTATGAACGTTTCAGTTTACTTCTTCAAGAAAAAAAAAAACAACAGAAAACTGTTTCAGATTGTTCCTGAATAAGTGATTATAGTCCATTTAAGAACAATCTGAAACAGTTTTCTGTTTTTCCCCCTGAAGAAGTGAACTGAACCGTTTTACAAACCGTCGAAGATAAATTCACGAAGGGCGCGATATCAACTTAAAATAAACATTAGTAATTTATTGTTTTACTTAAAAAAGAATATGATTCAAAATAAACAACGAAACTATTTAAATGAAATAACTAGTCATTTAAAAGAAAAGTGGTTTGAAAAGTCTGTACAAAGTCAGAAAGATAGCACCACTGGTATGTATGACGAAATGACTGATGACGAAAATTAAACAATTGTCAGATATTAAAAAAAATTTAATAGGATTCTCCTCTTTTGTCGATTAAAATGATTAATGTGCAACTTTAAGAGTAAAATCTTGATAAATACAGTCTCGATAATCATATAGATGGTTTTCCAAAAAATTAAAAGGAAAATAGAAAAAAATAAATAAAATAGATGATAGAAGAATGAAGATGCGTGCGATGCTAATGCTGTGGGCATCTCGAGTGAACGGGTACATAATATTTTGCATCAACATTTGGATATGAAAAAGATATCTGCAAGAATGATATTGCCGCGATTGACTAAATGCTCACAATTGACCAAAAACGAAATCGTGTTCCAAGGAATGTTTGTATTGAATTTAGGTTATGATAAATGAATTCTTCTCGTGCTATATGTATGCACACGTTTAATGATAATAGACGAAACAATCGTGATATAAAACAAAATGTGTGAATATAAAAATGAACTTCCCGTCTCGTTTGTGAAAGAAAACTTATAACGACTCTTAATATTGGACGCAGTGGAACAATCCTACGAAAAGAACGGGAGAGAGTAGGGTCGAACGACATATCGATAGATCGTAGTCGATACTATTAATTTTTCCAAAAAACTGATTCACATTGCCGACATTATTAAATCTCCAACAGTTTGCAACTGTTCCAGCGGAATCCACAGAACTTTAGGCGTCGTTTCGTCACTGTGGACAAAATATGGATACACCACTACACACCTGAGACCAAAGTATAGTCCAAACAATGGGTTGCCAGCGAAGAATCTGCACCAAAGAAGATGAAGACCATTCCTTCGGCCGGGAAGATTATGGCGACTGTCTTTTGGGATCCGCAAGAAATAATATTTATCGACTATATGGAAAAGGGTAAAACTATTACAGATGAATATTATTCGTTATTGGACCATTTAAAAATCAAGCTGCAAGAAAAACGTCCACAATTGAACCACAAGAAAGTCCTTTTCCATCAACGCACCAGCTCATTCCTCCGGAGTTGTGGCCGCAAAATTGATGGAGTTACGGTTCCAACTCATTCCGCATCCCCCCTATTCTCTAGATTTGGCTCCCTTGGACTATTACTTATTCCCCAATGCGAAGAAATGGCTAGCGGGAAGGAGATTTCATTCAAATGAGGAGGTGATTGCGGAAACGAATGTCTATTTTTCACAGTTGGACCAATCATATTATTCGGAAGGGATCAACAAACTGGAGCAGCGTTGGACGAAGTGTATAAGCCTAAAAGGAGACTACGTTGAAAAATAAAAAAGGTTTATCCTGAAAAATTAAGTAGTTTTCATTTTTATACGGACTTTTCAAATCACCCTCGTACAATAAATTTTTTTCAATTAAAGAAAAAATTATTTAGATGAAAAAATAAATGTCTTCATTAAAAAAATTGTATTGTTTTAACAAAACAATAACTTTTTCAATATAAAGAAATAATGTCATCTTATTTACAAATATTTTATTTGAAGTAAAACTATTTATTATTTAAAAAATCAAATAATTGAATTTATTGAATCAATGATTTGTTTGTTTGGACTAAAGATAAATTTCTTTGAATTTAATAAGATTTATTGAGTCCAAAGAAATCGTTTCTCTGTGTGTATGAGCAGAAAATATAAGTCCTAATACATTCGATATTTGAACTTACCACGCATCGCGATAATTCTTTGCAAAATTAATGAGTTTTATATTGTATCTTGTTAAATGTTTTTATCTAAATTTTTATCATCACGTAATATTGATCATAATTTATATGTAAGTAGAGCGTTGTCATCATGTGTGACTGTATTTCATACATTCACTTTATATACAATTCATATAATCCATTTATATAATTCATGTCTATAATTCAATGATTTTATAATACGCGGCACAGAAGATTATACATAGAATTTTGTTTTAAAACTTGAATTGTAGATCGTCTAGAATAGATTTTACATATTCAGAACAAGCAGAAAGTATTAATGATTAGTATATGTATATAATGTTTAACTAATGTCAGTCATACTACTGATTACGGAGTAATCGAAGAGAATATGTCAGCCATTTAAAAACAATATTACTAAACATATTTATAAATATTATATTTATAAAATATTATATATCTATGTTTTAATACGACATTTATATGAATTTATCGCATTTTTCCTCAAAATTTTCTGAAACATGTTCAAAGAATACTAGCGATAAATAGTATAGCAGCGTTACGTCGCGTCGTGCCTGCTGTAACAATTTCACGAAGAAGATGTTACATTCGTGCCGATCTTTTCTTTCGAGAAAACGTACCTCTTTTTCTTTAGACTTATTAATTTTGCGCCACACGACAACACGCAGTTCTTTTGAATAATATCGCATAATTCATCGCCGATCGTTCTGGTACAGGATTACGAAAGAAACTTGGTTACTTTTAGTTTGCCAGTAAAGAATATTATTGGCGATCTGTCGATCGTGGGTGAGCATATCCTGATTATGTTCCCTGAGCCCGACATTCGAGGAAATCAAATATTTTTCCAATATGCTTGTTGCGTACTGTCGCGTTGGAATTATGTTCGCTCACATTTATTCGCATACGTATATTCTCAAAATATATTTCGAAAGCTACAATATTCTTCAAAGAATCGCTATTATATATATACATTTTAGAAAAAGAGTTGTAAACTCTTCGGCCATATGATACTTCGATGAAATAAATATAAATTCAAAATATTTATTATTAAATTTAAATATTAAATTTTAAATTTTATAGAATAAATGTCCTATATAAATTCCTTCCTTTTCAAACTTATATAATAAAGTTCTACGTACATATATTGATTAAATATAAAGCAAATGCTCATAATAAATATATGACATATTAGTTAATAAATAAAATTGAAATTCCTGAGATTATTCAACTCTAACAACATGCTGATAGATTATTCATTATATGTATTCTCAATAATATTTGTTTAATTCTAATAATATATGTTTTTCGCGTAAAATGATTTTATGTTGATGAATTTATACACTACTCATAGCAAAACAGTTGTAATGAATTTGTACTATTGTACTATTATATCTCAAGAAGAATTATAATCTTAGAAAATATTCTTATTGAAACTTTCTTATTTATTCATCTTAATAAATTCTACGCATTTTTCTTTAAAAAATGACCAAGTAAAATTTTTAATATTCTTCCATCATTTCCGAAATTATTTCTCTGTAGTCTAATTTTACATATCAATTTTCATTTTATTATATAATGCAATTGCCATCTTAAATTTTTCAGATGTTTGTTGAAAATGAACATTAGTTTTAAATTCCCACATGGTACATATTCGTGTAGCAAGTCCGATGCTATTTCAACACGAGGAATTGCATATGTTATTCGTATCCATTCCAGAGCAAAGGTTTTCGCTCTCTCGAAATCACTCGCCAGAATTTGTGACTTTCTCCGATAGTGTGCGTGCGTGTGTGCGTGCGTGCGTGCGTGCGTGTGTGTGCGTGCGTGCGTGTGTGTGTGTGTGTGTGTGTGTGTGTGAACGCGCGCGCGCGCGCACACCTCTCTCAGGATAAAATTCACCAGGGAAATCACGATGAAAACGAAATAGCGACTGAGAGCGGCTTAAGTAACTGAGAAAATTTTCTGTGAAAGTATCAAGTCGCATTTAGTCCTACTATTGCCATTCTACCCTTCTTGGGGTCTTTTTCATAGGATTATGCAGAGGCTTATTCATAGGATGTGTGAAAATTTTGTTGCTCTTTCTCTCTTTTTCAGTATAAACATTTCATATTGTTTGAAAAATACAATGACAGATTTATTGCCTCGATAAATTATTGTATTAAGATGCATTGTTGCGCGTATGCACATATACAATTGCATTGCACATCAAATATCTTAAAAACATAAAGGGATAAGAGCCAAAATGTCAAGTCGGCATGAAGCAGCTGACTTTATACTCTCAGTTTCTCCACAAGTATGCTCGAATAAATATAAATGTGTTTAAATTCCCAATGAAGTGTAGTCACATCTCTTCTATCTTTTGCCTTCTATTCCTCTTTAAAGCAGCACATCTAATGTGCGATACACGAAGGGATACACGAAGTAAAAAAGAAATTAATGTACGCTATTAAATGATCAAACGCATTTAACAAAGATGACAATTAAATTATAATAGAATTATAAGTTATAGTTAACGTGTTCTGTATGGAATAGAATTTAATTACTAGCGATAATGCAAAACAATCATACAATTTTTGTAAGAATAAACAAAAATATACATCGTATTTAAGAAAATATATATAAGAAAAAAATCTTGTTGTCAGTCAGTGCCTCTATCCTCAGGCTTTCATTATCCGTTTTAGATTGGAAAGAAGATGAATCTAATTGTCTACTTGTCCGTTCTTTACTATCTATTAATGAATTAATTCTGTGAAGTTTTCGCCTGTTATTGCCGGATAACTTCACTGCTTCAAGTCGCCGGAAGACAATTATCAATCAGGGGAAGCGAGCAATGGTCTATGCGTGATCCGCGATGATTAACAAACTTAACAAACATAGAGAATAAAGTGCTGAATTATTTCGCACATTTAATCGATTAACTTTATACCTAACTCGATTATATAATTCAATTAGATAAGTCTAACCAAATAATATTATGCTGCATTTTAGCATTTAAATATGCACAAAGAATACATGGAATTTTGATATATCGCAAAGGAGAATATCCTAAAACAATATTCTAAATAATAAAACAATATTCGAAAAGTTTAATCCACTGAAAAGAAGAGAATTAAAAAAAAACGCGAGGAAGAGAAATCCGACAAAATCTTAAAGGAAGCTAGGTATTTTCTTAAAATACTACCAAAGAAAGAGGTCTTTAAAAAATTTAAATTTAAGATTCGTTTTGTGATATAAATATCACAGTCTCCGTTATTTGACACAGACTTGATTTACGACAGCTGTCTTTATACTCGAAAACACAGATTTTCTTCGATGTGTATGATCCATGATTTGTGATTTATGTCATTTATTTATTTCGTCCGGGTTGTGTCTATGCGGTTGCAGATTAATCAACCTCGAGAATTAACCAGACCATCTCGCATAGAATAATTAATTGTGCTCGATACTAACCGCAAATGAGCCAGAGCGTTCCGACACATCATTAATAATTAATTGATTATAATAGTGGAAATCAAGTAATCTCTTTCGAACGGATGCGTGTGAAAATTAATGTTGAACAATTCCTAATAATAATTGTTATTCGTTCGGTATCATTTGGGAACACGTTGTTTTTCAATTTCAGATCATTCTTTCGCAAGGCTGAGAATTGAATCATTATTCTCGAAAACGATGTGTAATCATTGCGAAGGCTCGCTATTGTAAAATTATTGAAGGTCCATTAAACTTGTTGTTCTTCGTTTGACATTTATCAATTATGTGCTGTCAATAACAAAGTTCGACATCAAGAAAATAAAAGCGAGATCAAAGAATCAATCTTTCATATATGCCGTTTATCTTAAATTATTCCTTAAATAAAATTTATTTAAATTCGAATGTATACATGAAATAACGCAATCTTACCAATTACTCGTAGATGCTTTCCACCGAGAGTGGAGGCGTCCGTCGTCAATAAGGATAACGGCGTCGAAGAACTGTCCAGGACTTCGACGCGCGATAAATCAACGCCCCGACGCTCGCAGGCTGGACTTAATATATCTCTGTAACATGTAAAGCAACGAATGAAATGCAAAAGCATCTTTATAAATTTCTTCGTATTTTTCGGTAATTCGTATTTTGAGATATTCTCGTAACAAAACATTGAGCTTTAATGTCATTTAAATACATTATTTATTTATTTTATTTTAAATATAATATAAAAAAATTAACGATTGTATTATATCAATAAATTAATTAAATATCGAAAATTGCACAAACATCTTTCAAAAAATTGATTTTTAAATTGCCATCACGACCATTGCAGCGATTGTAAGATAATTTGTAAGTGACCGGGATCACAAAGTTCTCATTAGAAAATACAAATTTTAATTCTCGAGTAATACGAATTCTACCTTCTGCTGTGATCTGTTTGTCTACGTAATCCCTTTTGAGAATAAAATTGCGTTTCATAGATAGTTTAATTCAGATGCTGTATACAATTAATATAAATAAGTTAATATAAATAATATAGATATCTTTCCTATATAATCTCTGCTAATAAATATACAACTGAACAACTTTAAATCTTTTTCTCCAAATCTTACAGGCAATTAATTGTGCATGTCTTAAAATCTTTATTGATGTAATTTCTCAAATTCTGATCTTTTGGATGTATTAAATAATCTTTTCTAATGTGCAATATTCAAATAATGATACGTTTCTTGTTCAATTCTTAATATTTCCCTTTCATTAATCATAATTATATCAAAATTTTTAAGATTTAATTCTTCATATAAATGTTCCCCTGTCTTTCTCCATATCAGATTATAATTTTGTTTTAATATTAAATCTGTTTATATTTATAAAAGTAATACATTATTCTGTTATTCTTTCACTTCTTTATCATTGCACTATCAAACTTTCTTGGTTATTATTATTATTATTATTATTCTTATTATTCTTATTCTTATTATTAATTTTTGGATTAATTTTTGGGTATTCCAATTTCTTGAAATAATTCTGCTATTAGTTTTAAACTTATTATTAGTCGATTATTATTTTGAATTTTTTTTCATATTATGTAAAATCAAGAATTCTTGTCTGATTTATTTGAATGATATGCTCGATTATTCGATCTCTGAGTTTATTAACATGTTTCAATATTAGGCCGTATAATATTTTCGAGTATATTAAGCAAACTTGCAAAATCATGAAAGCACAATTTGTTCATATTTAAAAAAAAACAATCAACTGTCATCATGTCAATTTAAACAACAATGTTTTATAAAATACTGAAATATAAATACATTTCGAAGAAATATTAAAAATTCATATCAATAAATCGCGAAAATAAATCCGGCATTAATACAATATGTGAATTGTAACATCAATATTGATATTTCGCATGGACAAAGTTATCTAAAAGAAGGAATTGTTTAAGCTGTTGCCAAGTCGAGAAATCAGAAACTATTATGCGCACCCTCGTCTTTATCTATCTTATGAGATAAAATTTAATTTTCGAGTCACCCTCTTCTGCGACCGCAAGAACTTCGTTATATTACGCGAAATTATTGTCACATTCTTTCATGATGATGTAAATCATTCAAAATTTCATTTTATATTTTTGCCACAAATCTGTAAATACGTTAATTTGCGAAATAACTAAAAATTATATAATCAAGTAACATAATATGAAAAAATCGAAACAAATATCGACAAGTCGATATAATTAAATCAATTAAATCTTTTCATGTTCGCTACTGTTATTGTAATTATCTTACATATAATGTTAAATTAATTAGATAATTACGAATTGAAATTCACATGAGGAATTTACTGTTATTCATTGCGCGCGCGCACGCAATAAAATAATTTAAATATATATATGTGTGTACGTACATATTTTTAATATATATAACGACTTTATTATTAATAAACATGATTGATATAACATAATAAGAATATGTATGTAACACTAATGTGAAATATTGTGAATCTTCCATGTATTTAATGGAAAGTCTTGTGATTTATTTTGATAAAATAAGTAATTGACGAAAATACGTGACGTTCTAATATATTAAACGTACAAAAAAGTTCTGAGCTTTTTTTTGTAAAATTCAATCTTTATTCAAAAACAAACAAAAAAATATTAATCAGCGAAATATTCCCCGTTTGCATCAACGACCTTTTGCCATCTTTCGAGTAGCTTGCGAATTCCTTGACGATAGAAGTTCACCGGCTTCGAAGCGATAAAGTCATCAATGCATTTTCGTATCTCTTCAAATCTCACGAAATGTGTATCAGCCAAATGATGCTGCAGCGACTGGAATAGGTAGTAATCGGAAGGTGCCATGTCTGGGTTATACGCCGCGTGCGGGAGAAGTTCCCAGCCTAACGCAAAGATATGGTCCTGAGTCGCTTTCGCAACATGTGGTCGAGCATTGTCATGAAGCAAGATCACTTTACGATGTCCTTGGCCAGTAAATGGCCTCTTTTCTTCTAATGCATCGCTCAAATTGGTCAATTGTTGTTGGTAGCGGTCTGCCGTGATTGTTTCACCCGGTTGTAACAACTCGTAATACAACACACCTTTCCAATCCCAGATACAGAGTAAAACCTTTTTGGCGTGGATATTGGGCTTTGGCGTCGATGTCGAAGGTTGACCAGGGTCAACCCATGATTTTTTACGTTTAGGGTTATCATAAAGAATCCACTTTTCATCGCCTGTAATGATTTTGTGCAGAAAATCTTTTTTCCGGAATTTGAAAGCAAAGTGAGTGCAGTGTCACGCCGACGATTTTTGTTGTTTTCGGACAATTCATGCGGAACCCATCTGCCTTCCTTCTGAACCTTTCCCATCGTATGTAAACGTACGAAAATGGTTTGCTGCGTAACGCCAAGCTGTTCTGCAAGCTCCTTTTCAGTTTGCGCAGAGTTTATATCCAGCAATGCTTGCAATTCGTCCGTTTCAATCTTTTGAGAACGTCCAGCACGCGGTTCATTTTCAAGACTGAAATCTCCTTGGCGAAATTTTTGATACCATCTTTTACATGTAGTATGACTTACAGCGTTCTCTCCATATGCAGCACAAATCATTGCAGTGACTTCAGCAGCATTTTTCTTCAGATGAAACGCGAAGTGGATGGAAAATCGAATATGCTCTTTTGTTATTGCCATCGTAAACACTACTGATTTTTGAGATTATGTACATCAAATGCCAAACCGTATGGCATTTTAGAAGGCCAAATGTCAACACTTTAAAACCGCAAAAGGGCGGGAAGATATATAAAATTTAAATTGTTATTTCGGTTGTATGAAATCTAAAGCTCAGAACTTTTTTGTACACCTAATATATTGGCTCTTCTTGTAGCCTAAAGTTTACCTCGTCGTTTTCTAGATATCATTCTATTTTCCTGGAATATTACAAAAGGAAGAAGAGGAGTGCTTGATGAAATAATGGCATAAGATGGAACAAAGGTCCTTCGAAGAAGGCGTAATATTACAGACCATGACAAAGTAGAAATTCCGTCAGCAGAATTCGGAGTAAAGAAATAAGAAATTAATTATTCGTTTACACTTTACACAATTTTCTTCTACCATTTATTCAGACTTTTTTCCTTTATATATCTCATATTGATTTCTTTGTTCTTTAATATTAATTATATATCTAACTATACCAGGTGTATGCATAAGTTTTTTCCGGTTTTTTAGTAAAAAAAGACACGTAATTTTCAAGGGAAATTAATTTTTTTTTTATTCAAAATATTGGCCATCGGCTTCTACACATTTCACCCATCTTTCAGGTAATTTATGAATACCATGCCAGAAAAACTATTTGTCTTTTGCGGCAAACCATTCGTCGAGCTATTTTCCAACTTCTTTGAAATTGCTGAAGTGCTGCTCTGCGAGCGCGTGCCCCATTGATGCGAAGAGGTGATAGTCAGATGGCGCCAGGTCTGGGGAGTACGGCGGGTGCGGAAAGATGTCCCATCCAAGCGATTTCAAGGTGTCTTTCACTGGTTTTGCTGTGTGAGACGGCGCATTGTCGTGTAACAAAATCACTTTGTCATGTCTTCTGGCCCATTCCGGTCGTCTTTCGATTAATGCGTGGTTTAAATTAATCATTTGTTGGCGATAGCGTTGTGTATTAACGGTTTCGCCGGGCTTCAAGAGTTCATAATACACAATACCGCTCTGGTCCCACCAGACACAGAACATGGTCTTCTTGCCGAAGCGATTTGACCTTGGTGTTGATGGACCGGCTTCGCCAGGTGAAAGCCACGATTTTTTCCGCTTCGGGTTTTCAAAATAAATCCATTTTTCGTCACCCGTCACAATTCGATACAAAAATGATTTCCTTTCGTGGCGTTGAAGCAGCATTTCACAAGTGACTTTGCGATTTTCCATTTGATGTTCATTCAAATCGTGTGGGACCCATTTACCGAGTTTATTGATCTTTCCCATTGCTCGTAAACGTCTGCTGATTGTTTCTTGTGATACATGTAATGCTTCTGCTAATTGCCGTTGAGTTTGAGTTGGGTCATCATCCAATAACTCCTGCAATTGCTCGTCTTCGCATTTTTGTGGTCTACCAGAGCGCTCACTGTCTTTCACATTGAAATCACCACTTTTAAATTGTCGAAACCATGTCTCACATGTTCTAATCGATGAAGCGTGTTCACCATATGTTTCTACCAGCAAACGATGACTTTCAACAGCCTTTTTCTTTTGATTAAATAAAAAAAAGCAATGCGTGCCGCAAATGTTCTTTTTCAGGCACAAAACTCGACATGATCACTGAACGATAAAACAAAGACTCTAGTTTTTGGCGGACTCAATTAGTGTGTGTTTGTAGTTTTAAATGTCAGACGAACAAAATAATGTATGTGTCAAATTAATACGCTGCGTATTTTTCGCTGGCGACATCTCTTAGTTAAACCGGAAAAAACTTATGCACACACCTGGTGTATACATATAACTATCCGGGAAAAAAAGTTTATATCTAGTCATATTAGATATAATTATATATAATTATATATAATAAAATCTATTAATATTACTAATTATATGTAATTATCAAAATATTTATAACTTCATATCAAATTATATAAAATTATATTAAAATTTTTTTCGGGTAAAAAATTTATATCTAATTATATGCAATTATATCAAAATATTTATAACTCCATGTCAAATTATATAAACTTATATTGAAATTTTTTTCGAGTAAAAACTTTATATCTGATTATATGTAATTATATCAAAATATTAATAATTCTATGTACAATTACGTAAAATTATATTGAAATTTTTTTCGAAGAAAAAGTTTAGTTATATCTAATTAAAAATGATTATATCAAAATGTTTACAACTTTAAATTGAATTATACAAAACTATATTTCTTTTTCAAATAGAAAGATATACATTAAATTATATAAAAATTTATACCTGATATATTAATGCATCAAATTAGATATAAATAATACATCTAAACGAGAGACATTTCCGATACTACAAGTTTAGTTGATATTGTACGATTTATACATATATACATATATACGAATATACATAATTTATGAACACATAATTTCAATCAAATATAAAGGATAAAGGATCCATAAGGAAAATTTTAGGTTTAATATAATTACACTGGTTTACTTCGTTTATTTTATGAAAAACTTAATATTTTATATATGAGATTGTTCATATAAATACAAATATTATATATAAATATACTTATAAAAATATATTATTACTTTTTCACATTTATCACAAAAATGAACCCATTAAAAACTTGATCTAATTATATTTAAAAATGTATAATTATATCTAATTATATATATATATATATATATATATATATATATATATATATATATCCAAGTAGCAAGATGACGTCATTATGACGATAATTTAAGATCATTTCTTGTCATTCGATGTCAATATACTAAATGATGATGTAAAATAAATGTAACATTTGTCATGAAATATTATCGTCATTTAATCATCATTTTTAAGTCATTTTTAATGAATAAATATTGAAATAACATTATTAATTATCTTTCTTAATTAACTATAATATTACTGTAATATAACTGTAATATAACTAAATAAGAAAAATATTTCCAATATTTAATACAGTTATTAACAAATTGATTAACAAGTAAATAAAATATATACAACAATTTATAACATTTTCATAAACATTTTCATAAAAATAATGATTCATATTAAACATAATATAGATTTACGGCTCTATACATGTAATTAAATTATCTACAAGAATTACATATGCAATCGAGATTTTAAAATTACGATTATATTTATACAATATAGTAACATTCATTAATCAGATTCTATCATATTTTAAGCAGAGATCTCAGTTGTTTGGTCATTTCAGTAGCAGGTTTCATCCCAATATCGAAGTTAAGTATCGAACAGGATCTTCAAATGAATGGGGGTAACCAGATGGATAGATTTTAGAAACATGCGATAATACGAGATAAAAAATGTTTCATCACTTTCTCTCATTTTTTTGCATTTTTTCATCTTTTTTTTCACTTATTTTCTGTAAGGATATTTTATGTCACATATATTATAGATTTTCAATACTTTCAACAGTCAATATCGAAACGCAACCGTAATTTTGTCGTCATAAGTATGCATAATTTCTTCTGTTCATATATAATCATAAACAATTTTATCTTTTTATATATAATTAGATCAGGTCCATGCATAATTAGATCTATAAAATTATATATAATTATATATAATTATATATAATTAGATATAAACTTTTTTTTCCGGATATATAGATAATATATACCGAAAAACTTAATATACTCGCGCGTACAAGCAGTCACGTCACAAAAGTGTAATTACATACTTTCAATCAAATATTCTATCCGTGAAATTTTTACAAAAGTATATTTTACATCATTTTGTGCGTGCGCGCGCGCGCGTGTGTGTGTGTGTGTGGAGGGGGGCGCGCACACATACCACACACACGCACATACACACATACACACATTTGGTTTGGTTGTAAAATGCTATATCATTTAAGTTGCTAATTTTATCGACACAATAATATATGCATGTAAATAAATAAAAAAATTGATACATGTCGTACTTGCGATAGTTGCGCTAGGATCGAGCGAAATATTTCCGAAAAAATTCAAAACAAGTTGCCAATCAATGCAAGAGAAGTAAACCAATAACACAACATCACGAAATCGAAAGTGGAACACGTGGCTTATTTAAAGTATTTAAAAATCGAATCATTGTCATCGTGTTTCGATAGTTCGGTTTCCATTCGGCGTTATTTTTTTTATTTCACATTTTACAAGCTTTGTAGCTTTTTGTTTCAGCTGAACAGAATGATACTTGTATCCGCGAATATCGTTTTTTAAACTTTCAAGTGTCCTGCCTTTTGAAATCGAGTACTTTTTTTCAACAGATAGAATGCAATAATTAATTCAGCATCAAAGTTCATGACGTCAGAGCACTATGGATAAATAAAGCTTGCGAACGTTCTCTTAGCAGTCGCGTTTCAAGTTTTTAATCGACAAATAAATATTAATATATTTTTATCCTATTTGTCTTATCCTAAATTTTGAAAAATTAAAAAATTGTAACAAACCTCTATTTGTGAATTAAAAAGTCTTGGACCGACTATCCGTCGAGAAACTCGGCACGGCGAGAACTCCTACCGCCGGGAAATTCGTGTTGGTAACCGAACGCGTCGAAAGCAAACGAGATCATACACGGCACGCGCCGTACGCGTGCCGCCAAATGTTTACGCGAACGCCTGCGTCACCGAATCAAGAGATTCCGTTCGTTTCTTAGGAATCAAACAGCATTCGCGGAAGTTAACGTATCTTCTGAGGAATCCGTACTCGAATTCGGCCGAACCGTAATCGACCGAAACCGAATATCGGCTGATTCAAATATAAATTCGCCTCCACGAACGAAGAGAGGGTCTTTTTTCCCGGCGATCATCTGTCCGAACGAAATCCATAGTTGACATTGCATTTTACTAATTACCAGAATTTCGGAACTAGCGAAAAGAGCACGGGAGCTACCGTGCTCGGACAACCGTTTTCGCCATTCCATCACCAAAGCGCCAGAGAAGAAATCACGGGGCAGGAAGTTCTGTGATCTGTCTCGGCCTATTTAATGCAAGGCTCGCTACGCGCTCAAAGGAGATCCGGGTTGCGATACCAAGGATAGGTGAACTCGCCTGCTCGGCCGGAGGGACACCAGCAGCAACTCTCCTATCTTCCAAAGAAGAACCGTTTCCCAGTCGGAAGATACAAACCACCTCCTAACATATTCATGCCGGAACGAACGTATTCGAAAACCGTCAATAAATAATAAGAAGGAAATTTAACACAGAAGGTTGTACAGGATATCTGTGAATATCTTGTATACACCGCCGAACTGGATCTTAAGAAAACTAACGCTGAAACCGAATCATCGAGTACATCGGGAGTACACGCATACTCACCCGCCCGCCCATTACACCGCGTGCACAACACCGTAATTATGTAATGCAAGCCATAGCTTCGGGATTACGGTCATTACGAGCAACACAAGAACAATCCGCGCGATCCAAGCAGAAAGAAAATTTCACATTGAGGGACAATGCTTCGCTTTTCATACAAGCCGTGATCTCAGGACTCGTAGAATGGAAATTTTTCCGCGTGAGAGATCGATACGACAAAAGCGGAAAATACATGCGCTTTTGTGCAATTCTCGGTCTGTCACCTAACAATACTTGGCAATTAAGAATAATCCTGTTGAAAGCGTAAGGCGCATTCGCATGTTGCCGCAGCAACGGATTTTTATAGTATTGTCTTCCTGACACAGCGTGTTTATTTTCCAATATTCCTTGTTATGCTAAATGAATATACGAATTAATCGAGGATATGGCAATCGTGTGAGCAAATTTGATTGAAGACATGACTCGCAACGATGATCGAATTTTGCAAGTCTGACAAATAAAGCCAAGATAGCGGAAAGGAATTGGAAGTCCTATTTTAACTTTCTAAAAAGATATTTCCGCGCTCGTTATCAATCTGAAGTTTTAAAAATTTTTCTGTAAATATTCATTTCTTGTTATAACCCACAAAGCTACTTGATCACTGAACGCTAAATGGCCGATCAAATGAGCGTTTTAAAAGTTTGGAGTTTTTCTGAAATAGCGATGCTTTAAAGAGTATCTCATTGATACGGCGAGAAATTTTCCATTAGCAGATTTCACCTACTTATAATTTATATACTTTCGAAAAATCATGAAGAAGTTCAAAAAATACCTGTAAAGCTGTTCTTGTAAAACGATTCGCTGCATAATCGGTATGCACAAAATGTACATTATAATGACACTTTTTTTTTATCGAAAAAAAGAAAAACTTCTCGATTAGAGCGGTGGGAAGCAATTTCGACGAAATCAGTTTCAATAATATAATAATAGTGCCTTGTTTTGTTTGATTCGTGCAGAACTTCTCGTAGCTGAATAATAGACCATTCACCACGCCGTGGTAATTGAAACAAGAGCGAAAGGTCTCTAATTAGACGCGGGTCAGAATAAATTGAAGTTGCTTTTGATTACGAGGCAAAACATTTCTGATATGCAGCACAATTTATTTTTTCAGTTCGACACGATTTTATTATAACACGCCACGATAAACCACGTTTATCGTGCCACGACGACGACTTTTGCTTACTTATTTCCTCCTACAAATCCGCGCTTCCACGTGGCTATCATAACGATAAATCGGTACATTTTGAGCGCCGGATCACCGGAGGAAATAAGGACTGACGTCTTGGCAATTTCTTTGGCAAAAATAGAAGTATCTTCCCCTTTTTCTCTTCTTTTTTCTTTAATGAATCATCGGGATATATGTACCAGAAGTCGATGAAAAGAGAAAGAGGCGTTGCCTCTTTTTTTGCGAATGAATCTAGAGAATTAACTGTAGCGCGGTCGGTCGGCATATTTTCGTTCGATCTTAAATAACGATCGAACGCAACACAACGATGGTACTTGACTTGAAACGTTCCATAACGATAGACATTGTATGATGTATTCCAGGAATGTCTCCATAGTGTATAAATTAATAGTGAAAAATGTTATTATGCAATTTTGAAGAATCGCGCTGTGAAAAATATTTCTTTTGTAGAGAAAATGTTGCATTGTAACAATTATATATCGCATGTATGATGGAAATAAATATTATGTTTACCGTGTAATAGACAAATAACGTTAACGAATATCGCTTCCCCAGCCGTATTTCAAAAGATATCGCGAACTTGAAATTACATTTTTATGAAAATATCATGGGGAAATAGCGGAGAAGTAATGATTACCCCATTATCATTGATCACGAAAATAGAATTTTTCGCATTAAGAACGAATTTTAATCTTATCACGAGAGAGATGAAAGATCAATGTCGGAGAGAGAAAAATTGATCTATATCAAATAATCAACCGCCATAGGATACCGCCGTTGAAACAAGTTGTTGCAAGCGCGGACAACAGGTATTTTTCGCTGCAATATAGAACAGCATGACTTTCGTAAGCATGACGTAATCCGATTGTTTATCTAAATTTGTCTTGCAGATATGCAGATATTGCAGTTCGGATGTATGTATTACAAATAGCATCGCATTTCTTTTTATCATTTGCGTGACGAAATGCGTGAAAATTTATTGGTTCCGCGATGGCACGTACACGAGGAATATTCAAAGGTACGATAATACTTCACTCACACCAGGTAAGTTCCTCGCGTCGCCGGTAAAAACTCCTCCCGGTCAAAAGAAGTCATGGTGTCATCACCCACTTCGAAACTTACGCTGAAGTATTCGTTACTGGATACCTGTAATCAGAATAAACCGCGCAAAGCACGGTATAGGTAATCACTATTAATTTTATTTTTCCTCTAGAGCTGATCTTGATAATCTTATAATCTTATAATTAAAATTTCAATTTAAGATAATCTTGCCTTAACTTGACAAAAGTTGCAATTATTCTCAAAATGGATGAAATTTAACAAATCGGGGCACAATTTTGAATAAGAAAATAATAAAAATAAATATTAAGCTATAAAGTTATTTTCTCACTCCACAAAAAGCTCTTATAAAATGATTTTTATCCAAATTATTTTTTTTCATATCACATTTAAAAAATCATTTTAATTTACAAAAGATAAAATCTTGTAACACAAAGTTGATTTTGTAATGTATATTAACTTTTTAATCTAATAGTTCAAATTAATGATTCGACATATCGCGTATGAATATAAGGCATCGCAAAATCTACAAAAAAATATTTTCGTGTAAATATCATAGCTTAAATGTAGGTTCTATTAACGTGAATAATAAATTATTAACATTAATAGAGTCAAACACGAAATTTAACGATTAACTTTACTGATTAATATCTTGTTTTTGAATTATGCTCTGAAAAAAATTCGAGATAATTTTGCCGCACTTAATTTTTAATTTTATCATAATCGCTTTAGAATTGCTAATCAGTTAGGTGCGATGTATTGCAGTTTAAAGTAAAACTGAGCATTTAAATTTTGCGTGAAACATGTAGGTCTCATAGTTTAAATGTATAGTTTATAGATTATCATCATATATCTAAATTTGGGGGAAAAAAATCAATTCTTATTACAAGGGAAAAAAAATCAATTCTTATTACAAATTCTTATTACAAAGTCAGTAAATAATCATAAATGTTATAACGAATCACAATCTCGATTGTTTTCGCATAATTCAGTGCATGATAAATAAAGTTTCAAATAAATTAATGTTTATCTGACAATTTAGCAACGAAAGATACATATATACTGCAAATATACTACAATATATACTGTATGAATATAAATGCCGTAATAAATACTATCTGTACTTGCGCTTATTCCGAAGAGACAGATTCCTTAACACGAATAATTTGAAGTCAGTACGCAATACTGTTCATATTTCGTTCTACAATTTTTATTACGCATCTCGAGAATTTGAAAAATTCGTCCGGTAGTGCGCGCGTTATCGCGCGAAAGGGAAACGCGATTACTTCGCAGTTTGGCCGTCTGGATTCAATATTGCCATCACGTTCGCCCATTCGACTAAATTTTTTTTATCCTCATAAATAATGCAGGGTCGCAGCACTCTTATAAATTCGAGTCAGCCTGCAGAATTAAATATTGAAGTGCGGTATCGGGTAGTAGGGAGTAATTATCACGGCAAAGATTGTTGCTTATCATCGTCATGAATTAAATTATTTCATTGCTTAGCATAACACGTGCGAGAAGTATTACTTATCCAAAAGACAAAGAAAAAAATAATAATCAATCGATCAATGGAAAAATCAAGATGTTATTTAGTAGAGCTTGCAAAAATCACAAAAACTGATTTTCAACCTTTAAAAAAAGATTCTTTTATAATTGTTTCAAATAAATTCGAGATATATTATAATCATTTCGTGTGGAAGAAGTGATCCTTTTCGCTTTTTAAATGTATTAAATTTCAGTTACTTAGTTGCTCGTAGGATCATATACATAAATCGCATCGGAAAGAAAAAAATTGCAAGGGGCAGTTATTGTCTATTCTTTTCTTCTTTCTCGCAAAAGAAATTCTCGAAAGTCATTCATGCGACAGTCGTAACATACCGAGTAAACTTTGCAATATATCCTATATATCCTATATATACATAACGAGATGTAAAAAGCATTAACTACACAAGTGTTTCTTCAGGTATGTAATTTTGAGCATATAATCATGCGCATGTGCGAGTAAGTGAGTGAGTGAGCGAGTGAGCGAGTGAGCGAGGGAGCGAGGGAGCGAGGGAGCGAGGGAGCGAGGGAGCGAGGGAGCGAGGGAGCGAGGGAGCGAGGGAGCGAGGGAGCGAGGGAGCGAGGGAGCGAGGGAGCGAGGGAGCGAGGGCGAGGGCGAGGGAGCGAGGGAGCGAGGGAGCGAGGGAGCGAGGGAGCGAGGGCGAGGGAGCGAGGGCGAGGGAGCGAGGGAGCGAGGAGCGAGGGAGCGAGGGCGAGGGCGAGGGCGAGGGCGAGGGCGAGGGAGCGGGCGAGGGAGCGAGGGAGCGAGGGAGCGAGGGCGAGGCGAGGGAGCGAGGGCGAGGGAGCGAGGGAGCGAGGGCGAGGGCGAGGGAGCGAGGCGAGGGCGAGGGCGAGGGCGAGGGCGAGGGAGCGAGGGCGAGGGCGAGGGAGCGAGGGAGCGAGGGAGCGAGGGAGCGAGGGAGCGAGGGCGAGGGCGAGGGAGCGAGGGCGCGAGGGCGAGGGAGCGAGGGCGAGGGAGCGAGGGAGCGAGGGAGCGAGGGCGAGGGAGCGAGGGAGCGAGGGAGCGAGGGAGCGAGGGAGCGAGGGAGCGAGGGCGAGGGAGCGAGGGAGCGAGGGAGCGAGGGAGCGAGGGGCGAGGGAGGGGGAAGGAAGGAGAGAGGGGGGAGGGAGGGACGGAGGAAGGGAGCGAGGAAGGGAGAGAGGGAAGGAGGCAGGAAGGAGGGAAGGAAGGATGGAGGGAAGGAGGGGGAGAGAGAGAGAGATTTTGATTAATCTTTATTAGCTTTCTCGGCTACTTTAACAAACAAAAACTAATACTAATACTAATACTAATACTAATGCTAATAACTAATACAACATATAATATAATTAAAATTGGAAATAAAATTTACGCTAAAAAACAACAACAAAAACAAGTAACTATTCTATTCTATCTTTTACCACATAATTCTTTAACTTTCATTTAAAATTTATCAATCCTGTACATTGCCTTACATCTGCTGGTAATGCATTATACAATCTTAATCCCTCAGAACATACTCTTTTGTGCACTAGTTGTTCTTCTAAATTGAATTTCAATATTGTCTGCTTATCGTGACGTTGACGTTTCTTTCTTCACTTCCTACCTTACACTTATCTCTTAATTGTTCCGGTAATAAGTTATTCAGAATTTTAAAAACAAATATGCATACATTATAGTGTAATCTCTGTTTTATCGACATAAATTGTAACGCCTGCAACATATCCCTTACTTTAGTATACCTTACATTGTAAAATAATTCTTATAGCCCGATTCTATACTTTTTGTAAATTACATAATTCTCCCATTGCTATCAATAATGTAACACAATACTCAAAGTGCGGCGCTATAATTGTCTTATATATCATACATCTAGTATACATCGATATCGAGTTACCTATTCTGTTCAAGAAGCTTGTTTTCTTCCCTATCTTTTTTATAGTCATATAGTCACAACATATAGTCACAATGCTTATCAAATTAAATCTATCATCTATAATTATATCCAAATATTTTATTATTTCCACACGCTCTATTATAGTTCTATCCAAGCAATCAATACAATATTACCTTTCACTTCCTTTCTTATACCTCTAACTATCATATATTTCGTTTTTCCTGCATTCATTTTTAGCTTATTTATATTCATCCATGTTTCAACTACATTGAATACTGTGTTCATCTTTATTTCTAAATCCGCCCTACTTTCTCTACTTACATATATAAGCGTGTCATCTGCAAACATTTTTATATTGTACCCCTCTGGACAAACTTTGATTATATCATTTATGTATATTATAAATAATAGAGGTCCTAGCACGGACCTTGTGGCATTCCATATTCTGTTGTCAGAAGTTTAGACCACTTATGATTAAATCGTATCCGTTGTTTTCTATTATTTAAGTATGATTTAAACCATTCACTTTTCCTCTAATTTCATATTGAAACATTTTTTCTAATAATCTTTTTCTGTCTATTGTTTCGAACGCTCTCTTAAGATCCATGAAAATTACTCCCATCATTTTCCTTTCACTCACTATTAATTTCCACTATTAATCATCGATGACAGTTTGAATCGCAGTTTCGCACATTTTGAATAATGTTTTCGAAATCCCGATTGATGTTCTGTTATAATGCCATTATTTTCCAAATACATTTCAAGTTGATCTTTTACTACTAATTCTAACATTTTTTCAAATATTGGTAACATATTGATAGGTCCGTACTCGCTTGCTTTTTTGATTTTTTCTATCTTTGGTATCGGTATTATCGTAGAAGTTTTCCAACCTTTCGAAAAGCCTCCTACTCTCAAAGAATTATTAATTATATCCATTAAATTCTTCTTTTATTACGTAAAAGGCTGCTTTCAATACATCGCTAGTTATCTTCTCTTCTGTACCTTTCTTTTTTGGCAATTCCATAACCACTTTCTGTAACCGCTCTAACCTGATTGTTTCAAAATTTTCCATAATTCCTTTATCTTCGATAACATAAATAATTTTCTTATTTATGTCGCCGGGCCTATTTATATTTATAGATTCTACTATACTTGATATTTTGTATATAATATAAATTAAATTTATCCGCTAACTCGCACTCCTCAGTGTTACCTAAAATCTCAAAGTCTATATTTTCTACTTCCTTCACACCTATTGACTCGCCTCTATTTCTTTTAAGGTTTTCCACATAATCGTGGGATTTTCTTTATTAAGATCTATCTATATATATTTTCATAATACTTTTTCTTTATTAAGATCTATCTATATATATTTTCATAATACTTTTTCTTCTTTTCCCTCATTAATTTTACTACTGCATTTCTTTCAATTTTAAACTGCGACCAATTTTGTTCCGTATCATCATACAATGCTTTCCCATATGCCTTATCCCTTCTATCCGCTGCTTTTCTTATTTCAGAATACCACTTTTTCCCATCCCATACTTTCGGAATTCTAAATTTTTTCTTCGGTTACATCTAACGCATCTACTATATTATCGACAAGTTTTTTCGCTCTCTCACTAACATCTATATCTGATTTTTTTGTACCTTATCTTTCACTAATCTAGTAAATTCATCGAACTTTCCATAATTCTTAGCACTAAATTCCCTATATTTATTTTCAACTTTACTCGCACTCAACTCAACTTTTAGCCACGCGTGGTCCGTAATTTTAGGTTCATGAATTACCTATACTGCTATTTCATTATTATTAGCGAAAATTAAATCTATAATTATCTATAATTATCTTTTGCAATGAGAAAGAGAGAGAGAGAGAGAGAGAGAGAGAGAGAGAGAGAGAGAGAGAGATTGCACACAATCTCAGGAACTTACAAGGTTAATATAGGTATGCCGTTTGTGTCTGTATCATCAAACTTTCCTTTCCATTATAAAGGCTTAGAAAGTGTGTATACTACAACATGTTACAATATTCACACTTTGCATTGAAACAAAGTTAATTTGCTAATGTCAACTTAGTACAGATTTAAACAAATATTACAGTAATTGTGATAGTAATAACCAAGCCCCGAATGTCGTGTGATTTTTCGTGCCGCACGCGAAGCACCGTGAGTCGAGTGCTCGCTAAAGTGAGATATTCGAGCAATATTACTCGAATATATCCGACGCCCGTCGACCGCACCCGATCTATCTGAAAATTGGCGCACGATCTGCTCAATATAAATAAAGCACCGAAAGAAGGTTTTGCTTCTTAATTCGAGATCACGCAAAAATATCTAACTTCGTACCCGAAATGCCGAAATCCTTACGTGAAAAAATGGTTTTATTGTCAATTGAAATTGATAAAAATCTTTATGACGTTTTTACAGAGCGGCGGTGCTCCGTGCGGCACGAGAAATCGCACGAACATCCGGGGCCTGGTAATAACAATAGTTGCTTACCAAATGCAATATTAAATGTATAATTAATATGTAAGCGGATAAACATGCACAAACGGTTTATTGCTGTATTACTTTACTATATGCTATTGTTACATGTATTTAAAAACTTCAATATATTATTTTGTATACATAGAATTTTCACATATGAACTGTGTCATGTCATAAATCATTTACGGATCATTTTTTCTTTTTCCTCTTCTTATATAAATTTCAGAGATTACTTAAGAAAAAGATTTTGAAAAAAAAAAATTTCTTAAAAAACACATTTCTTAAAAAAAAAGAACGTTAAATTTTTTTATATATAAAATCACGCATAGGTTATTTTTATATAATTTTATCATTTTTCTATAAAATTTTATCAAATTTTTCTTTTAATTTTTTATATGGCACGTAATAAAGCATGCATTACATAAACAAATTAGAAATGCAAAATTAGAAATGAAGATAATCTTTATTTTGTGTTTTATCGAAATATTTCAACTTATTATATTATATCAAAATTTATTATTTTCAGGTCCTGCATCATAATTCATTCTGGAGGCAGTCGTAATACTACTACATTCGTATTTGTATAATATTAGGCTTTCGATAAAAAATAAACAGAATCTTGTTACTGCCCCTGAGATTGTATATGTAATTCATCGACCTTCCCAAAGTAAAGATAAATACTCTAGAAGTTCGTGACAATGATACTAACGTGCTAGTGCTTCATGAAAATTTCTTCGTCACTTTTTATAAGAGAAAAGAATGTAACATTGCCGTCATTCTTTATAACGAACTTCTTTATATCATTTTCGTAACAATTTTCCACGTTCCCTCACTACATTTTTATATCAAACTTAATCTTACAAAAATTTATTCTCTATTTTTTTCAAGAACAGAAAATGGCGTAAATAATATTATCGATATCATGAAATATCATCAAACGATATGATGAAAATGTGCATTTGTGAATGAATTTGTTCTTCAGAAACTTTCTTTCGACAAATTTTACTTTTATCTAATAATCCATACGTGAGAAAACTATCAATCTGTTCTCATCGAGAATAAAAAACGTTAAAAGAGGGAAAGTTGAATTATTCAAGAGTTACAGTTTGACAAACTTAATTTTTGTCATATATTATTACGTGACTTGAATAAAGCAAATAATATGTCTTGACTATGACCAAAAATATGACAAAACTTTATTTAAATCGTGCTAAGTTTATGACAAAATTATTATATAATTGGCGTAGAAAAAAAATAATGAATTTTAAAAATCAGCAAATTAATAAGCAATGTCAATAAGAATAAGTATGTATATATGTAAATTATATATATATTTTCATTAATAGCATAGACAATTCGATTCTAGTTCAGACTTCCAAAGTCAACAAATCAAAGATAACATAACACAAATAACACAATAACATAAATTAAAAGGATATATCTAGAGCTTTGAATCATTTCATTTGAGTTTTTAAAATATTTCATAAATGTAAGTTTTATCTACTTATTTAGTCAAATTGTGAATATCAACAACTGAACTTTTCTAACACTGAATTTTCCTTGCAATTTCGTATTATTTGACTAACTGATTACATGCTTGTTTTATTGTAGTAATTCCACATACATAAGTATCGCTGTTCACGTTTCTACATCATAGGCAGAATGTATAGGCGTATCTGCAAGTAATCCAAATCAACGCCTACGCGGCCACTTATATTTTAATAGATTATATTTAGATGTAAACCTCATTCATATAGTATTTATCCTTTTGTTCCTATTGACTCATACACAAACGCTGATTTGTTATTAATGTAATATTTTTCTGAAACAAGTAGACTTTATATTTTTACTGTAGTAAATATAATTAAATATTCTTCTATTTTATTTAACTTTATATAAGTAAAAGCAAATTTTTTTTAGTATCAACTATAAAAGTGAATCTTTAAAATTTTTACAAAAAAACATTTATCAAAGAGGATATATAAAAGAAAATCTATGCAAAAAGTAATTTACACATATTGGCAAACAATCGTTTATTTTAAAATATAATTGTAAAATTATAATTTTAAATAAATTCTTTTACATCAAGTATTTTATAAAAAATAGATATGTAAAAATGATATAATTAAATATTTGTTATATAAAAGCCTTCCAATTCTCTTGAAAATTTTGCAAGACTATTGAAACTTGGATGATGTCGAAAAACTTAGATTGTATTTTGCAAATTATTACTCGTTTGCGTTATTGTAGCTGCATTTTATTCAGTAAATTTGATCTTATTTTTCAAAAACGACAATAATATAGACAGAGAGATTTTTTCCACAGAGCTGTAAAAAAAGCTCTTCTGCGAGTCATTACATTCTTTGCAGACTACTTGTGGCGGAAAATTGCAGTAATTTTGCACTATCTTGCGATTCGATGAGATTTTTATGCTCATTAAGATGCGACCTTGACGGCAAGAATGGTAAATCCGGATAATTTGGCAATGTGAAGTGCTCGTTCAGCTTTGACGCTTTCATATGAATACGAATAAATGATCTACTGTTTTATACGTTTATATTACTATAGTACAATTTACGGCACGTGCTGTTCTCCTTATGAATTATTTACATTGTAATTACTAAATTATTGTAGCCATGTTGACAGTATAATAGTGGATAAATAAAAATGACATGATTCTCTCCTATAATTCCCATGAATACTTGCTATATTACGTACATATAAATTTAAGCTTTTATTAATCAAATAAAGATAATTTATATATATATATATATATATATATATATAAATATAAAGTAAGATTAATAAAAGCTATATAATATAAAGCTATATTATATACTTATACTAATTATACTTTATTTATATCTTTTATTTTGCTATGCCATAAAATATACGTTGATAAAAGAGATGAAAAGAAACGATTACGAAATTTCACCTGTAATGTTTTAAATATATAAGCATACCATTGTCGTAATTTATATCATATTCTCATTAAATCTGTGCGACATGTAATGCATTTTATTATCTAAAGAGAAAGAATTATACAGTTGAGTGTACAGTTTCTGTATACTCAATACTGTAATTTCATTATCTAAATTGAATAAAAAATGTAGATAGAAGATAGTGTGTTATAAATTGTCTTTAATGTTTGGTTATTAACACACATATCTACATAAATATCGATATATACAACGATATCGTGATATACAACGACATTAGCAAATCATTATTAATGCTCGATTTACATTGGCTTCAAATTCCCTTGTGTCCTTTATATATTTTTGATTATAATGGCTGCTTATTCAATAACTTGTTGACGTTAAATTTTGTTAATATCACGCAATCAGACATTAGATATTTATATAATTAATTACACGTATCTCTACGTAATGAACGATATATTATGAGGTCCTTTTTGAAACTGCGCTTCATGCAATTGATAATACTAGATGATACATTTGTGTGGCTTTTAAATTTTATACTAGAGATTAATTTTTTTTTATTTTTATTTATTCTCCATTTTATCTAATTTTATTCTTTATATATTATGTCTTATTTAATCGCATATACTATAACAAAGTTTGTGTATACTGTGCATTTGAAATATTGCTATAATATATTTATTGAACAAACCCATGACCATTTTTAATCTATTGAACATAATATTAATTATTTGCAGAAAATCTAAGACTATTTACTACATTCTATAAAAATCTTAAGGCTGCAATTCTAGTACCAAACTTTGAGTGAATTTTTAAATGAATATATAATTTAGAGATTGACTTCTGAGAGTTTATTTCACATATTATTATCCAACAACATGACATTAATAAAATATAGAATGCTATTTTTAGCAAATAAGAAACCATTGACAATTGCTAAAACTTAAATATTAAAAATTTTTTATATAGATACAGTATTAGACAAAAAAAATATAATAGTTCTTTAAATATAATAAATGATCTAGATTAATACTTGATCCATATTTAATGTCCTTTCTATAAGCTAAAAATTAAAATGCACATTAATTTTATTTCCTTACAATCGTATTGAAATTCTAATAATGTATAGTATTACAGTTTCATCAAATATTTCACAGCTTATGTTCCCCGACCGTCGCCTAATGTTACAATGCCCGTAGTTTTACAGAACCGGATCCAGCTAATAGCGATTCCGTGTTTCGCCCTGTTTTCTCGCTGCTTTACAGCAGTTCCTCCGGATCTCTCTAAATTTCGTATTCCAACTACTCGCTCATCGAAGGGATCGTACAAAGAAGTCCGTTCCTTTGTAAGGGAAGACTCGGGTGTTCGATTGTGATTGATCGTTTAGCACAGATTGCGCTCTAAATGCGAGTCTAAGTTCCAATTATTCACGTTCCATGGATGTGATTTAAGCGAAATAGCGATATGTGTACATACATCCGAATGTGTATATATCCGGTGCAAGATTGTGCGAATAAATTATCAAATCAATTATGACGATAATGTTTGCTTTCGGGAATGGAATTATATGCGAAAATAAAACGAAGAAAAACAACGCACAAAGATTGTAATTAATATTAGCCCAAGGTAAATATTAACTGTTCATTCTTTCAAGAAATGTTTTTCATACTACAACTAGAAAAACTTGTATAAATAAGATAAATATAACATTTAAATTTAAGAAATGTAATAATGAGCCATCTTTTCCTCTCTTATTCCAGAGTACAAACAATATTTCCTTTTTCTTATTTTTCTATATTTTAATATCTAAAATTTATTATAATATTTTAATTAGATGAAAAAGGAAGCTAAAGCAGAGCACGAGATAATTCTGAAAGTCACTGCAAAATTAAAAAGAATCGATAAAAGTAGGAGAGGAGAAGTTTAAAATATTGCGCAATATAATTAACGCTCAGTTAGCAGAACGAGATAAGACATTTTTTTGTATCGTTCAAGAGAGCGCCGTTTTTCATGGAGTGGAAAAAAGATAAGAAATAATGAAACGGAATTGCAGGCTAGAATTTTACGACAATGTGAACGATTACGGTACGGCAGGACACTGGATAAAGCAAACTTCACTCCATTCTGAATGTAATCTCATTGTCTCCGCACAAGTGTTACATGGACACAAAATTATGCGAATCGACATATTAATTCTATGAATGTATGCGGTTTATGTTTGTGTACGCAGCATTGCGCGGACCGCAAGAAAACGACAACAGCAGGCTGAAATAATGAAATGTCAGAAACTGTCAACAAAGGCCAACTATGTGAAACAATTCCCAAGTGCAATTAAAGTTAGTTTGATTATCTCCTCTTGTTAATGAATGATATTTCGTAATTCCAATTGCAATCGCAGGACTTAATATATTTATTAATCCTGGAATCTGATATTATGCAATGTAACGTTACTCGGAAAGGAATGTTTACAAAAATTACTACTTTGCATATAAAATGCAAATACGATGAGGAATTTTCCTTCTATAATATTTTTATATTTGTACGGATGCTCTAGAAAATATTAATAAGAAATATAGAACCTTTCCTATTTTATTTTGTTAAATTTAAATATTGTTTTCGATATTTATGAGATAGTTCTTATTTTACGATTTCCTCCTATTTTACTTTTTATCTTTCTTAAGAAAAACTTCAAAAAAGAATATTATTTTGAAATATTTTGCATTAAAAAATTTCTACAAATCTTCTCGCTTATGATTAATGGTGTAATAAAGCATATAATATTTAGAAAAGAAGAAAGTAATTATTTAAAAGAATTTTTAAACATCGCTGATAAAAATGCTAATAGTCTTATTTGTATCAACTATCTGTTAATTTACGAAGATCAACTTGATAATAGTATATGTATTGATAATACGCAAAAAATATGCTAATCACTGTAATAGTTTCTCTCGCGAAAGAAAATTAAAAAATTTTGATTAAGGTGATAAAATGTCGTTGATCCACGACGTAGATACGATCCCTATAATACTCTGAATTACGGTAAATTTCAGTAAACGGTTTTCTATCTCATTCTTTTATCGTTGATTGGATGAGAAAGTTAGTTTCGCCAGTATCCAATAGAATGCAAAATAATTTTACTACAGCTCTTTCTATATTTTCTTCATCGTTATTACCAGGAAAATAACGTTACTTATATTACTGAGATGCGCATTTAAATGCATAAATATGAATGGTCCACTGAAAGGTTGTTAATTGCATATTTTGGTTATGCCATGCACTCAATTCGATTTCATTGCAAATTCAGCGAATGACATCAAATCTCCATTTTACGAGAATTCGAGCAGTTCGAGTTTTGTAGGAATTGAGAGGCATCTTCCAAACGAGCACACACGCATCTCGCAATAGTGCGAAGAATCAAGCTCTTCATGGTTGTATCCGCGAATGGAACTATAAGAGTAAACTACACGATGCTATATACTTTTGACATTTATCGCTAGTTTCTTTTTTGTCGCTAGATTCTCGCTCTTTCAAAGTAAATTTTCGGCTGACAAAATCGCTAGCTTTAAACCATTTATCACCTCATATCACCTGTGATATCTATATATCACCGGTAAACAAATATGAAATACGGAAGTCGCATTTTGGAAAGATTGTAACAGGAACATCACGAAACAATTATGAGCCGTTGTGCTTTGAGCTTTTCAAATTGATTCACGATCTTCTAATAAAACAAAAAAGAAGAAAAAGAATGTGATTACGGACATGAATAGAATAAGACTGATTCAAGATGCTTCAGACAAGATGCTTCTTTTTGAGGAATATTGGAAGATCCAATTGCGCAATATAAAATATTGCGACTAACGTGCGAGAAATTAAAAAAAAAATGTGTCAATGTTGTTAACTAGCTGGCCATCTCGCGCAGTATGCTGAACTATTCGCTCGAATTATTAACTCGACGTCTGATTCATTCGCTATTGTCTTGACACGCAGTTTTTCTTGGCGCTATTGCAAAAGTCATTCAGCTATTCACTCGATTTGAAAACGTTAAAGTTGAACATGTTCAACTTTGTCACAACGACTATTAACCGTCGCAACTTCAAAATTTTAAATGCTAGCGAATAAAAAATGTGCGTCTAGAAATATTCATTAACAAATTCGTTGACAAATTAAAAAACTTGCTCAAAGCGAATAGAAACAGCATCATGTAAATCACCCTATGTGCATTGAATACCTATACGCAGTAACATAAACTGCGCAGTAACATAAACTGCTGCATATCAACCAACAGACAATCTGCACGTTTCGATGTACGCAGATACATATAATTTGCGACTGGATATTATATTATCATTATCATACATAAAATTTATCGGTATTACAAGAGAGACGGCAAAAAAACGAGAATATAAATATTGAAACAGGAGTATACACATTTGTATTTTGATGTTGTGACTTTCATCGTTTGTGATGATTCATCGTGCATTTTTCTCACTCTTTCTTTTGGTTACCGATTTGAAATTTCCGTTGGTTAAACAATGAAAGATACTTTAGTGATGTCGCAAACGGTGTGAAAGACGCGAACACATATTTCTATTTCTTTCAGATGTCGACGATACAATGACGATGAGAGTTCGCCAGTCGTGTTTTGTTTTATCCGTTTTATTCGCTCGTCGCGCTAGAATAAAGCGGAATCCGCGAATAAAAAGGGAATTTTTTCTCTCGTTATATCGAACTTTCCGCATACGTGCGATCCTTTTATTTCCACACTGAACATTATAACCTTCTTTCCCTCTCTCTCTTTTTGATTCGAGCAAATGTGATATAAATATTTCGCGTCGCATACGTAGTAATGTGATTCTCACGCATATATGCCCATAATTATGCAATATTTCACGTGGAAACTTGAAAGGATCCTTTTTCTTTTATAAAGATTAAATTATGAACGATTTATTAATTATGGACGATTAAAAAAAGGAAAGCGACTTAAAACTTTCATGAAAGACAAACGATAACAGAAAATTTATATTTCAACTTGAAATAACTTGAGATAACTTTTATTTCAATTTAACACACTTCAGAATTAATTGTTTAGTTATTTAATAAAGAAACTTCAACTGTTTCGTAAAAGCGTGGTACGCATTTAGTTTTTGGCGAAGGAAAAAGTCTCGCTTAAGATTTCTATCAAGAATTAAAGTTTCTTCGTTTTAATTAAATGTGAGACTCTAATATCAGTACGTCATAGCTGCAAAGATACGGAAGAGAGGCTATAATAAGGAACATTTTGTTACTGTAAAAGCCACAGTGATATTCGGCAAAGTTTAAATTGAGGAAAGGGAACGAGGAAATTCGAAAGAAGCTGTTAAGTATTCCGCCGGTAAACAAGTGTAACAGAATCGTGTTAATACGATAATGCTCATAAATGCTGCAAGTTATCTTCAGCGTGACACACCGAAGAAGCGTTTGTCAAACATTTGTGAATAAATACTCACCTGAGATCGCGAAAATTTGTGCCTGCGATTGGAATTGGCGATCTCGGCGGGTGTCGTGTTCGGTGCGAGAAATCGAATCCGATTGTACTCGATACCGAGAGGGTGATGTTGTAGCTGATGGGGCTGCTGATGGTGATGCGAGTGATGGGACTGTTGTTGCGAGGGATCGTCCTCCAGATGATGCTCTCCTGTGTCCAGCATGCTGCCACTCAGGGAGTCCAGCTGGGTTAGCGATCTCGAACGCACCTGTAACGATAAAATATCATTTATACATTAGAAAAAATGCATCTTGAAAAGTAATTGCGATTAAATGCGAAATGCATAACGACTTTGGCTGCATTATGCTATAACTATTATTTATTGATAATTATAATATTATTTAAATATATTTTATATTCAATAGAAAATAGAAAGTTTTTTTTAATAAATAAGAGCACTTTTTTAGAACATAAAACTATAATGTTAGATAATCGATCTCGCCTAAAATTTTTTTTATATTTTCAAACACCACAAATGCCGTTCTTGTGATACCTAGCTACTCAATATAGCAACAGATAAAACACAATTTTTCGTAAAATATATTTTTCAGTATCAAAAAAACAAAAAAGAAAGAGCATTTTCGTTTAAAAATATTATTTAACGAGATCATCAAAATTTTTTTATTTATTGAATTAAATTTGAATATAAATTATTCGCCAATAAATATAGCATATAAACAATCTGACATCAAATGTTCCATTCCATCTAACTTAGCCTGCAATTAACTTTCAATTACTCACTGGAAATCGAGTCAAACGTCTCGGAATTACGAATAATGCGATTCATGGCACAAATGGCCAACAATAAAACAAACTTGTGGATGCGATCGAATGCATTGGTATGCGCGACGCGCGCGCATAATCGTTCGGGAGCAGGATGAATGAGAGAAGCAGAGAGTGACACGTCGATGGAGGATAGTTGATCTGGTATTAACGAATCTGCTACGCAGTGGCGCGAAAACACTCTGAACAGACTTCCTGGAATAAATCTCTGGGAAAGCTTTCATGTAGATAAAGCGCATCACCAGATAATCGATTTATGCAAGGAATAAATCCTCTTCCCCTTTCCATAGCTCGGAGGATCCTCATTGTTTGTTACCACAATTTACTTTGTCATGCTCCCCTTTTTTTCTTCATGCGTCGCAATAACTTATCCCTGCAACACATATTCCCTTCCCCCCCTCTCTCTCTCTCTCTCTCTCTCTCTCTCTCTCTCTCTCTCTCTCTCTCTCTCTCTCTCTCTCTCTCTCATCGACCAATGCATGAAATATAATTGAATGACGAGGTAGGAAGAAGACAAGTTTCCATCATTTCGTGTGCAACAGTTTTAAATGAGATAGTTTTCAAGCGATATGTAACTTTAGACGACGTTAGAAACAGGTAAGAAAGCATGACTGGTGTGTCAATTTTGTAACAAAGAGCTAAGCGCATTACTGCCTAATTTAAAATTGGATTGAAATAATAATTACATATTTGTGTAAAACACATAAAAAATAATTATATTAATAATATTATTAAAAGTAATTAAAAATTAATTATTAAAAATTATTAAAAATAATTATATTAATTGAGGACAAATCATATAAATTATACACAAATTTAATATATAGTATAATAGTTTCAAAGTTTTTTTTTTTAAGTGATCGAAGAATTTCAGAATTTTAAATTTCGAAAATCAGAATTTTAAAATATATATTCCTTTAATAAAACTGCGTCAAAAATAATATTTCTTTAATTAAAATTTTCTTTAATTAAAATCTTTTATTAAAATTATTTTTAAAAAAACAAAAATAAAGATAAACCATTTCATTTTTTAATATTATAAACATTAATTAATTCTTAAAATACTTTTCAATGTAATGTAATACTAAAGCAATTCTTATGAAGAAAATTTTCTCTATAAAATCGTTTGCATGAACTATTTCATATGAAAATAATGTTAAATGCTCTTGATTATATATATTATAAATAATTCTTCGGAAGAGTCTCTTATAACTTTCATGGTTTCTCCAAAAATACTGCGAGATGCTCAGATGCATAATTCATACAATTTGTTTAATTATTTCTGAGATAATGTTATTGTA